>CM053030.1:507774689-508194689 GCA_028564925.1 Lithobates sylvaticus
CTCATCTCATATTCCCTCTTCGCTTTTCTCCCCTCTTGTCTCTCCTCTCTCCTCTTGTCCCTCCCCCTCTCCCCCTCTCCTCATCTCATCTTCCCTCTTGTCTCTTCACTTTTCTCCCCACCTCTCCTCCCCTCTTGCCTCTCCTCTCCTCACCCCCCCCCCCTCCTCTCCTCTCCTCTCCTCTTCTCTTCTTCTCTCCTGTCTCCTTTCTTTCCCTCTTGTCTCTTCTCTCATCTCTCCTCCCCTCTCCTCATCTCCCCTCCTCTCTTTTCTCCCCTCTTGTCTCTCCTCTCCCCTCCTCTCCTCTCCTCATTTCATCTTCCCTCTCCTCTCCTCTCTTTTCTCCCCACCTCACCTCTCTTCTCCTCCCCTCTTGTCTCGTTTATCCTCCTGTTCTCCCCTCATCTCTCCATCTGTCTCCTCTTTTTTCTCTGCAGCTCTCCCCTCTTCTCCCCTGATCTTTCCCCTCTTTCATCTCCTCTCCTCCTTCCACTCATCGGTCTAATCCACTCTCCACCCTCTCCTCTTATCCTTCCCTATAGTCTTACCTCTCCTTCCCTCCACTTATTCTATCCTCCCTTCTTTCCTTTCTTTCTTCATGCACTCTACATTTGAAAATTTATGTCAAATCTTCTTTTAACAGTTTTTGACAGTACAAAATGGTTAAAACCAATGTCAAGTTTAAAAAAAAAAAAAAAATCACCATTATATCCAAAACACAAAAAAAAAAAAACAGTTTGGGCTTTTACCCAAATTACACATTATATTTGAACACTTTTAATGCAGTGTTTTTTTACTCAGTCATCTTGTAAAATAAATGTTATTTGACCAACTGAAATTATGCAGTTCTTCCTTCCTTCTACCCTTCCTTCCTTCCTTCTCCCTTTCCTTCCTTAATTTCTTCCATCCTCCATTCCTTCTCCCCTCCTTTCTTTCCATCCTCCAATCCTTCCTATCACTTTCTTACTTTCATTCCTCCTTCTTCCATGTCTTCCCTTTCCTTCCTTCCTTCCATTTTTCTTTCTTTCTTTCTTTCTTTCTTTCTTTCTTTCTTTCTTTCTTTCTTTCTTTCTTTCTTTCTTTCTTTCTTTCTTTCTTACTTTCTTCATTCCTTACTCCCTCCATTCCTTTTCCCTTCCTTCCCTCTCCCCTTCCCTCTTTCCTTCTAACCTTCCTTCCATTTATCTTTCTTTCCTTTCCTTTCCTTTCCTTCCTTCCTTCCTTCCTTTTTTCTTTCCTCCCTTCCTTCTTTCCTTCCTTCTCCCTTTCCTTCATTTCTTCCATCCTCCATTCCTTCTCTATCACTTTCTTACTTTCTTTCCTCCTTCTTCCATGTCTTCCCTTTCCTTCCTTCCCTTCTTTCTTTCTTCCTTCCTTCCTTCTAACATTCCTTCCTTCCTTCCATTTATCTTTCTTTCCTTTCCTTTCCTTCCTTCCTTCCTTTCTTCTTCCCTTCCCTCCTTCCTTCTAACCTTCTATCCTTCCTTTCCTTTCCCTTGCTTCCCTCTCCCCTTCCTTCCTTCCATCTTTCTTTCTTTGTTTCCTTTTCTTTCCTTTCCTTCCTTTCTTCTTCCCTTCCCTCCTTCCTTCTAACCTTCTATTCTTCTTTCTTTCTTTATTTCTTTCCTTTCTCTTCCTTCCCTCTACCCTTCCCTCCTTCCTTGTAACCTTTATTCCTTCCTTCCATGTATCTTTCTTTATTTCCCTTTCCTTCCTCCCTTTCTTCTCCCTTTCCTTCTTTCTTTCTTTCTTTCTTTCTTTCTTTCTTTCTTCCTTCCTTCTCCCCTTCCTTCATTTCTTCCATCCTCCATTCCTTTTCTATCACTTTCTTACTTTCTTTCCTCCTTCTTCCATGTCTTCCCTTTCCTTCCTTCCCTTCTTTCTTTCTTCCTTCCTTCCTTCCCTCTCCCCTTCCCTCCTCCCTTCTAACATTCCTTCCTTCCTTCCATTTATCTTTCTTTCCTTTCCTTTCCTTTCCTTCCTTCCTTTCTTCTTCCCTTCCCTCCTTCCTTCTAACCTTCTATCCTTCCTTCCTTTCCTTTCCCTTCCTTCTTTCCTTCCTTCCATTTATCTTCCTTTCCTTTCCTTCCTTCCTTCCTTTCTTCTCCCCTTCCCCCCTTCCTTCCTTCCTTTCATTTATCTTCCTTTCCTTCCTTCCTTTCTTCTCCCCTTCCCTCCTTCCTTCTAACCTTCTATCCTTCCTTCTGTCTTTCTTTCTTTCTTTCTTTCTTTCTTTCTATATGTTGGAAGACATACACTCTCTCAGAAATACATGTATAGATTTATTGGGTGTATATATGGTGATTTTTAGTCAAAGGTTTGCGATGTACGCGTCCCGCTGCGTTCCATTTTGTACCAAAGGACACTCAGTACTGAGACAAGAGTCTCTTGTCGCTTTTGTGGGAATGAATGGCTCAGTGGTAACTGGGATCATTATGATAAACTCAGAATAGGGAGCTGCATTGTATTCATCCGCTGCACAAATCCGCCACGTTGAAGATTATTATGTTTTTCTTTCTCTTACAAGAGATTGAGATTTACAAGGGCGCGCGATACATCTAAATGCAAAGAATGTCCAAACAACATTTTATTAAAAAGGAAGTAAAGAAAAATAAAAGAAGGGCTGCAGCAAGTGTTTAACAAAGGCTGACATGAGAGCTGCCGCTGGATCCGGCTTATCATAGAGGAGACTGGAGCTGGCTGCTTAGGTAACGCAGAAAAAAATGTAATTAAATAAAATAGGAATTTATTTGGTACATTTGATATCAGTGCTGGTAATATTAAAGCGGTATTAAACCCCGAAACAAAAATGTAATATATTGCAGCTTACTAATCCTTAGATGTGGTGGCTGCTTTCATTTTCTTTTTTTCTGTGTTTTTCCTTTATTTTCACCTGGTGATCCAGCCTGTAAATGTGCAACTTCATTTAACCACTTACCGACCTCTCACTGTATATATATATATATATATATATATTTTTTATATATATATATATACGTCATTTTTTTGAAGAGGGATATCTCGGTAATGGCAGGAGCTGCTGCCACAACCGAGGTATCCCTCTTTACAGTGAGCGGTTCCGTTTCCGATAATGGTGGTCTCTGCGGCGGGTTCACCGCGAGATCACCGTTTTCGGCGGCGGGAGAGGTGCCCCCCCTCCCGCCGCTCTCCCGCGCCTTTCCGCCGCTTACCGGAGCCGTCGGCAGCGGCGGAGGCAATTGGGTCCTTTCAGTGCCTGGGTATAGAGACGAGTGAGGCTAAGATGGCCCCCACTCGTCTCTATACCATAGGAGGGCGGAAGCGATGTCAAAACGTCACTTCCGCCCATACGTCTTAACCGCTTCCCGACCGCCTCACGCAGATATACTGCGGCAGAATGGCACGGCAGGCAAAATCCCGTATATACCAGCGGCGCGCTCGCGACCCAGTCGCAGGCTTGGAGCTCCGTGACCCCGGCCGTGGGACCAGCGGACCCGATCGCCGCTGGTGTCCCGCGATCGGGTCACGGAGCTGAAGAACGGGGAGAGGTCTGTGTAAACAAACCTCTCCCCGCGCTTCCTACACTGCCTGTCATTGATCGGCTGTTCCCGGTCATCGGGAAAGCCGATCAATGACGTCAGACCTCAGTCCCGCCCCCTAATGTAAAAAAAACACACACACGTCACAGCCCATAACCCCTCCCCTCCCCCTAGTGGTTAACTCTTTCACTACAACTGTCATTTATACAGGAATCAATGCATTTAAATAGCATTGATTGCTGTATAAATGACAATGGTCCCAAAAATGTGTCAAAAATGTCCAATGTGTCCGCCATAATGTCGCAGTCACAATAAAATTTGCTGATCGCCGCCATTACTAGTAAAAAAAAAATATTAATAAAAATGCTATAAAACTATCCCCTATTTTGTAAACGCTATAACTTTTGCGCAAACCAATCAATAATCGCTAATTGCGATTTTTTTTTACCAAAAATATGTAGAAGAATACGTATCGGCCTAAACTGAGGAAAAAAAAGTTTTTTTATATATTTTTTGGGGATATTTATTATAGCAAAAAGCAAAAAATATTGCATTGTTTTCAAAATTGTCGCTCTATTTTTGTTTATAGTGCAAAAAATAAAAACCGCAGGGGCGATCAAATACCACCAAAAGAAATCTCTATTTGTGGGAAAAAAAGGAGGCCAATTTTGTTTGGGAGCCACGGCGCACGACCGCGCAATTGTCAGTTAAAGCGACGCAGTGCCGAATCGCAAAAAGGGGCCTGGTCCTTTGGCTGCCAATTGGTCCGGGGCTGAAGTGGTTAAAGGCACAATTTCCAAATGTCATTTTTTTTTTTTTTTTTTTTTTTTTTATGCATTTAAGTCCAAATATGAGATCTGAGGACTTTTTGACCCCAGATCTCATATTTAAGAGGACCTGTCATGCTTTTTTCTATTACAAGGGATGTTTACATTCCTTGTAATAGGAATAAAAGTGATCCATTTTTTTTTTTTTAAAACAGTGTAAAAAATAATAAATTCAAGTAAAATAAATAAGAAAAACAAAAAAATGTTTTTTTTAAAACACCCCGTCCCGACGATCTCGCGCGCAGAAGCGAACGCATACGTGAGTAGCGCCCGCATATGAAAACGGTAGTCAAACCACACATGTGATGTATCGCCGCGATCGGTAGAGTGAGAGCAATAATTCTAGCCATAGACCTCCTCTGTAACTCAAAAAATGTAACCTGTAGAATTTTTTAAATGTCGCTTATGGAGATTTTTGAGGGTAAAAGTTTGACGCCTTTCCACGAGCGGCCGCATATTTTGAAGCAGGACATGTTGGGTATCAATGTACTCGGCGTAACATTATCTTTCACAATACAAAAAAAAAATGTATTCTCTAGGGTGTTAGAAAAAAAACAATATAAATATAGCGCCGCTTTACCGCCAGCGCCCCCAACGCCCCAGTGTGAAACCAGCCTAAGGGGGTTATTTACGAAAGGCAAATCCACTTTGCACTGCAAGTGCACTTGGAAGTGCAGCCGCTCTAAATCTGAGGGGTAGATCTGAAATGAGTGGAAGCTCTGCTGATTTTATCCTCCAATCGTGTGCAAGCTAAAATGCTGTTTTTTATTTTCCTTGTATGTCCCCCTCGGATCTACAGCGACTTTACTTCCAAGTGCACTTTCAGTGCAAAGTGGATCTTCCATTAGTAAATAACCCCCTAAAGAAACACCCAACTACAACCAAAACTATTTCCTCATAGAGTGGGGAAGAGCCTTTTATTGGTGGTCTTTGCTGCCATTAGTGAGAGATGATCTCACTTCCTTTCAGGACAGGAAATGATAACCCATTTCTCCTCCAGGGGGCGACATGCAGATTGGAACGTCTGAATCCACAGACGTTGGCAGCCATGACTGAATATCTCACCAAGGCCCCAAATATTAATTTTTTGGTATCTCAATTTAAGTAGACTACAAAATATTTCATGATGAATATTCAGGACTTTGAAGCAATTATTCCCTCTGAATACCATCGTACCTAGAATATTATTCATGCAGATGTTAAAGTGCCCATGGTAGTTGGAAACCCACCGGTGCGGACCAGTAGTCGATTCCACCTTAATATTTAGGTGCATAATTACTAAGGTTGAGTGTATAAAAATAAGACATGCTGATGCACACGCACAATGTAATGCAATAATGACTTGACTATGAATGAAATGTGTAAGAATGTAACAAATGACTGACAATCTCTGGATCTCACAGCAATGTAGACTGTCGATATATGATAAGGGCTAAGTGTGCTTTCACTTTATATAGTACAATTACATTTTTTTTTTCTAATAAATTAAATTAATTATATTTTTTTAAGTTACATTTTTTTAAGTGGTAATTGTAATAATTATAATAATAATAATAATAATAATAATAATAAAAAATAATAATAATAAATACAAATAATAAGGAGAATAATAATAATGAGACTAGCAAAAAACTGTGAATGGTCTCAGGGATAAAACATATAAGGAGAGACTGCTAGAACTTAATATGTACAGAATAGAGGAAAAAAGGTAAAGGATAGTCATGATTTAAATCTTTAAAGTAATTGTAAACCTCTGAAATGAAAAAAAAAATGAACAAAATATATTATATTTTCAAAAGTATTGGGACACCTGCCTTTACACGCACATGACCTTAGGGTTCAATATTGAGTTGGCCCACCCTTTGCAGCTATAACAGCTTCAAGTCTTCTGGGAAGGCCGTCCACAAGGTTTAGGAGTCAGTCTATGGGAATGTTTGACCATTCTTACAGAAGAACATTTGTGAGGCCAGGCACCAATGTTGGACGAGAAGGCCTGTCTCACAGTCCCTGCTCTAATTCATCCCAAAGGTGTTCTATCGGTTTGAGGTCAGGCCTCTGTGCAGGCCAGTCAATTTCCTCCACCCCAAACTCTCTCATCCATGTCTTTATGGACCTTGCTTTGTGCACTGGAGGGCAGTCATGTTAGAACAGGAAGGGGCCATCTCCAAACTGTTCCAACAAAGTTTGGAGTATGAAATTGTCCAAAATGTCTTGGTATGCTGACACCTTAAGATTTCCCTTCACTGGAACTAAGGGGCCAAGCCCAACCCCTGAAAAACAACCCCACACCATGATCCCCCCCTCCACCAAATGATTTGGACCAGTGCACAAAGCAAGGGCAGAGTTGGGCGACGTGGGCCTGTGAAGTATGGCTACTTTCACGCTTTACAGGCGCTATAGCACTAAAAATAGCGCCTGCAAAGCACCAGTAAAGCGCCTCTCCTGTCACTCCAGTGTGAAACCTCAAGGGCTTTCACACCGGAGCGGTGCGCTGGCAGGACGCCCAAAAAAGTCCTGCAAGCCGCATCTTTGAGGTGCTTTAGGAGCGGTGTATACACTGCTCCTAAAGCGCCCCTGCAGCAGATGGTGTTATTTTCACTGAATATCATAATGCACACAAATCTGGAACCTATGTACACAAATCCAGAGTGTTCAGTGGATTTTGTGAAACTTAAGGCCCGTACACACGATCGGACTTTTTGACAACCAACATGCAAATTAGCTGTTTTGGACCAACATCCGACCGTGTGTACGCTCCATCGGACCAACTTTTTCCAGGTTTCATCGGACTTTTGTTGGCTGTGCGAACGGACCAAACTTTCTGCCAACAAAAGTCCGATGGACCAAAGTCCGACCGTGTGTACGCTACATCGGACCAACTTTTTCCAGGTTTCATCGGACATTTGTTGGCTGTGCGAACGGACCAACTTTGTGCCAACAAAAGTCCGATGGACCAAAGTCCGACCGCGTGTACACAAAACCATCAGACTTTTGTACAAAGTACAAACACGCATGCTCAGAACCAATGCAAAAGATCAGACAACAATATAGAAGTTGACCAAAGGTGGCGCTGGAGTATTCGAACGTCCTCTTTTGAAGTGTCGTCAGTACGTTGAAACGTCACTACGTTCGTGTTTGTTGCCTAAAAAGTCAGATCGTGTGTATGCAATACCAACTTGGGGCCAATGCCCTTTGGACAAAAATCCACGGGAAAGTTGGTCCATGGTCCGATCGTGTGTATGAGGCTTTATTTTTCCCTAAAATAAATATAGAACAATCACTTCACTCTAGAAATGCTCCAGTTAGGGCATGATGAATATGGCTCATTATGTTCAGCAATTTATCAGTGTGTCGCTCCTGCAGGAGACTTGGCACAAAGGGGACTCAGCAGCTCGCACTCCAGAGCTAAACGCCAGACTAAACAGATCTGTATTGGGTGTACCGTGGATAGACTATGAATCATGCAGCTGCACTGAAGCCAAGGTTCCTCCTTATGGGGGCTTAGAACACTTGGTGTGCTTCTAATGGCAGCATGGTGGAACAAGCTGTACTCAGACCGCACTGAGCACTCCTTTAGGGGTTAAAGACCTCCCCATGGGCTCTTTTGGCCCATGCCACCAAAACCATAGCCACAATTAAATCTTGGCTCCTCTATTAAAACTGAACTCCAGGATAAACAACATCTTTGAATCTCAGCCCTGGTTCAGACTAGTGCGGTGCGAATTCAAGGCCCTGCGTGACTGCGCAGTGAAACGCCGGCTGTTCTGCGGTGTGTCCGCGTTTTAGGTGCGAATCAGCTGCTAACATAAATTCGCAACTCATTGTACTACTTCTGAGGGGGAAATCCACGCCAAATTTTTAGAAAAAAAAACGGCATGGGTTCCCCCTCCAGAGGCACACCAGGCCCTTAGGTTAGCAACATGGGGACAAGGTTCTTTGGGGTGGGGGGCCGTGGACTTCCCCCTCAGAGGTAGTACAAGGTTTTGCAAATTTCTGTTCAGAACGCAAGCCAGGTGCGAATCAGATGCGTGCCCATAGAAGATAATGGGCCTGAATTCGCACCTGGTCTGCCCCGCACCACACCAGTCGGTGGCGGTTTTTCTGCAATGCGCAGTGCGCATGCACCGGACATATGTGAACGTGCCCCATTGAAAACAATGGGTTTTCAAATGTCCTGCGAATTCGCAGTATTTTGCCCCTCTGCGAATTCGCAATAGTGTGAACCCAGGCTCAGTGTGCTTTCTGCATCTCTCCCAGACACGTGCAGTAGTCCAGGGTAAAACTTTACATCTGTGCAGGAGCTTCCTGTAATAAAGACCACTCAGTGCTGCTCTCTCTCCTTGTGCAGAGTGACTGGTCTTTTATTTGCCTGTAGGCAGGTGCAGTTAGCCTTCCTGCCTATAGGTGGCACAGATTGCACGGAAAGGGGAATCTCATAAGGGAATTGATCCCCATAGGGCAGCCTTTCCCAACCTTTACAACAATTACTTTCTGGTCCCAGGGAACCCCTGCTAAAAATGACTATATCTACTTACCGTATATACTCGAGTATAGGCCGACTCGAATATAAGCTGAGGCTCCTAATTTTACCACAAAAAACTGGGAAAATGTATTGACTCGAGTATAAGCCTAGGGTGGGAAAATACAGCAGCTACTGGGTAAACAATGCCCATCTGCAGTTTCTCTGTGCCCATTTGCAGCCTCACTGTGCCGGTTGCAGCCTCACTGTGCCCATCTGCAGCCTCACTGTGCCCGTTTGCAGCCTCACTGTGCCCATTTGCAGCCTCATTGTGCCCATTTTCGGCCTCATTGTGCCCATTTGCAGCCTCACTGTACCCATTTGCAGCCTCATTGTGCCCATTTTCAGCCTCATTGTGTCCATCTGCAGCCGTACCTTTGATTACTAAAACAGCGGTTGTCTCCTGCTGTGTTATGCAGTCTGTTTGGCGGCCGTCCATTGTAACAAATCAACAAAAAAGGATAATTAAATCCACAAGGGTTTTTTTTTTTAGCACTACTATTACTTTATATTGGCTTTTAAAATTTACATTGCTCCAAATCAGGGACAGTCCCTCCAAATCAGAGACAGTTGGGAGCTATGCATATATTATTGCAATTTATATACTGTAAGTATATTGCAGCCTATTAGTCCTTAGATGTGGTGACTGTATTTTCATTTATCAGGCTAAGAGCATTTTTGGTAAGTTTAGAAAGTGCACGTTTCTTTTAAATGCAGGGTGAAGACCTCAGGCAGTCAAAGAACGGGCAATAGGTCAACCAAAGAATGGGTGTGGCCAAATAGTGCTAAAGCCTAGTACACATGGGCCAAATGTCTGGCGATATTGGCTGGTTCAATAAAAACGGGCCAACATTCGGCCCGTGTGTATTGCAGCTGGTCCGACGGTTAGGCCGGCTTCTGTCAGACATGCATGCTGGAAAACCAGCAGTTGACCGTGATAGACAGAATACTGATACAGTTTCCCAGCATTGTATCAGTGTTCCTCTATCACGGAGTAGAAGGAGGAGACGGGGCTTTGTTACAATGGAAGGCCGCCGAACAGACTGCATAACACAGCGGGAGGCACCCGCTGTTTTAGTAATCAAAGGTACGGCTGCAGATGGGCACAGTGAAGGGTCAGGAATATGTAACACACAGAGTATAGTGCTCATGAGTTCTTGTCAGGGCTGAGCCACGAGGGGGTATAGCCCTTCCTTCTCAGAGCTGGCCACGAGGGGGTATGGCACCAGGTTGAAGGTTTTAATAAGGAGACATGAAATACATTTGAAATAACTTGGAATTGGATTATCTCATGGTGAAGAGCCCCTACAGCCAGCTCTGAGAAGGAAGGGCTGAGCCCAGCCCTGTCAGTTCTTAACACACATAATTCAGGGGTTAGCCATTGGCTGAGAGCGCTGATCGGGAGCCGGTCGACTGCTGGTTTTCCAGCATGCATGTCTGACAGAAGCTGGCCTAACTGTCGGACCAGCTGCAATACACACGGGCCGAACGTTGGTCCGTTTTCATTGAACCAGCCAATATCGTCAGACATTTGGCCCATGTGTACTAGGCTTTAGCACAATTTTGCCACACCCATACTTTGGTTGACCTACTGCCCGTTCTTTGACTGCCCGAGATCTTCACCCTGCATTTAAAAGAAAGATCAACGTGCACTTTCTAAACTTACCAAAAATGCTCTCAGCCTGATAAATGATAATACAGCCACCACATCTAAGGACTAATAGGCTGCAATATACTTACAGTATATAAATTGCAATAATATATGCATAGCTCCCAACTGTCCCTGATTTGGAGGGACTGTCCCTGATTTGGAGCAATGTCCCTCTGTCCCTCTTTCCTTCTCATCTGTCCTTCATTTTGGTCTGGTCTATATAGTTGTAAATAAAATGCACTTTTTATCTTTCAAAAAGTGTTTCCCAGTTCTAAACCTTTCATCCAAATTCTAAATTGCTGCATTTGTAAATTTTAAAAGCCAATATAAAGTAATAGTAGTGCTAAAAAAAAAAAAAAACTTGTGGATTTAATTAACCTTTTTTTGTTGATTCTCCTTTAAAGGGGTGTGGCAGGGGGCGTGTCCTATGCCTACATACATTTGCTAGTAGGTGTCCTCATTCCCATCTCAAAATGTTGGGAGGTATGTATATGCAATATATTATTTTTCTTTTTGGGTTTAGATATCCTTTAACAATAGCCGGTTCGCAACCTCAGTCCTCAAGTACCCTCAACAGGCCATGTTTTGGGAATTTTTCTTAGATAAAATAGCTGTCCAAAATACCAAGCCATTGACTCTGATTTAAAGCACCTGTGTAAGATAAAGGAAAACCTGCAAACATGGCCTGTTGGGGGCACTTGAGGACTGAGGTTGCGAACCATTGAACTATAGTACCTAAAATGGTAAGAAGTATAGTTTGGGCCCTTTGGATTTCCTTGGGTTGGATTACCTTATTTCCCCACATCAGTGACACTCTAATGCCGCGTACACACGATCGGAAAATCCGCCAGCAAAAGTTAGATGTGAGCTTTTGGTCGGAAAATGCGACCGTGTGTATGTTCCATCGGACTTTTGCTGGCAAAATTCCAGCTAGCAAAAGATTGAGAGCATGTTCTCAATTTTTTCGGTCGTAAAAAATTTTGATCGGAAATCCTGATCGTCTGTACCAATTCTGACGTGCAAAATTCCTACGCATGCTCCGAAACAATTCGACGCATACTGGGAAGCATTGAACTTAATTTTCTCGGCTCGTCGTAGTGTTGTACGTCACCGCATTCTCAACGGTCGAAAGTTCAGCAAATTTTGTGTGACCGTGTGTATGCAAGGCAAGCCTAAGCGGAATTCCGTCGGAAAAACCATCCAAGATTTTTCCCACGAAAAATCCGCTCATGTGTACGTGGCATAACACACCAATTATACGCGGCATATTGTATCTCCTGCTGTAAATTATATGGTCATTAGAATTCTTTGTAGAGTTCAGTGACCGTATAAATGTATGAGGCTGCAGACTGGGCAATTTTATAACAGCTACAGAGCTCCTCACTTAGAGCAGCCCTGGTCCTGAGCCAAAAGTACCAAGCTGACATAACCCTATATCATGTAATTTGGTGATTTTTTATTTTTTTCCTGATTGCAGTATTCTCTTAATGTCTACATAAACTATACTCATTTATATATGTTTTTTTTTTATATATATATTCTTTCAATTCCTCTACAATCTTCCTTTCTAAGTTCTATTTCCCAGCTCAGCCAGCTCTGCTGTCGACTTCTGAAACCTTTAAATACAATAAAGCCATCATGCTAATAGTATTATTTCAAACAGATCAGTATTTATAAGTCGATTCTGGCTTCGTATAGGACCATTTGGTGCATGGCATAGGCTAATACACGGCAGATGGCAGAGCCTCAGCTCTCATAATAATAGCGTCTGTTATTTTCATGGCTGTCACTTGACAATGCGCTGTACAGTAGGGTGGAAAAGCTTGAACTAAGCAATCACAGTCAATATGTTTGGAGGCCTAACAAACTGTATTTTACGCACGTTGTTTGGTGCGAGCAGCTTGGCTCAGCTGAATGTGACAATAATACACACTGAAAGAAAGAACACGATGAAAACACATTTGGTGTGACTTACAGGGAGGCTGATATGACTCAAACGCTTGCTGATATGCTTTGTATAGGTCACTTTCACCCGAGACCTGCAATTCAATGAGTTCCCAAATTACTTGTAAACTTCCCAAGGGGCTTCTCAGGGGGCTCATTTGCAAAGGCTCCCTGAAGAAGACTAGGTTACATGCCCACATGTAAATCAGTCTTCTTCAGGGAGCCTTTGCCAATGAGCCCCCGGCTGCCATTTTTAGTGGAGCACCCTCATTAATGCCCCAGACCAGGTGAGGACTGCATTCATGTGAGAATAAAACAATAAAACATCATGGCGGTTCCCCGGCTTAGAGATGAGCCTGATACAGTGTGCAGTAGAAAATAGAGTCCTTCTGTGAAGTATCTCTGTCCCGTGTCACTACGCACCTTAGCTTGATAGATGTTGCATTTAGGGGGAACACTGCTGAGTCAATGCCATCTCCACCAGCCCTGCGTACCTCTGTCACCTCACTCCCAGTGAAAGAATAGGGTCCAACAGTTCAATAGTGCGGATCCCATTCGTGCACATATTTAACTCCTTCTCTCTCATACCATGCGACCAGGTGCACAAGATCTCTGGTTTGGTCCCAGTTGCTTTGGGAAACCGGCCGCTACTGAGGGAGCCAGATCACTGACCCTCTCGCTACCAGAGGACCTGTCACCTACACCGGGTACCACACTTCACAACTGAGTGCAATGTACCTTGCACTAGTTCTAGGTTAACCATAGCAACTGCATGACTCCTGATTGTCTTCAAGAGCAAACCTTTTGTAGGGGCTTTGTGTCATACCCCACATGTGCTTTACTGACCCTTGTAGGCCAAAAACCATCATTTACCCCTTTGAATGACTTCAGACCAGGCTTTAAATAGTTAATGCAACTTTACTTGAACATTTGCGAGAAAGTCCAACATATACCTTTAGTGCATTTCCAGATCCGCATGTCCTTCTCTATCTGAACTAGGCTGCCCAGGCGTACCTCAAAAAGGTGGTCGTCCATAGCTGAGATTTTCCCAAGGCTTGGCAGTTCTCCAGATTCCCGGTGTCTTCTGGCAGTTACAACATCTCCAGGAACCAAAGCTCCTTGAATCCGGCCTTCCCCCACAATTTCTATCACAGGGCGGATAGGCAGGCCAACTGTTTAAATAATGCACTGGAGGCAACCTGCCTACATACACATTCAGCAATATAATTTTTGCACATGCTTTTTAATGTAGATATGACGTTTACCACACACTGGGGAAAGATATGACGGTCTTGCAGATAAAATAATAAATGTAGTGCAAAAATAAAAACAGAAGGAGTTGTTTTTTACAGTTTGAAGGGTAAGCGTACTCATAAAGGTCGGGTCCTTTCCTAACCCCCCACATATATACTGTACACTTATGCCCCGTACACACAATCAGAAATTCCGCTCAAGCTTGCCTTGCATACACACAGTCACACAAAAGTTCTCTGAACCTTTGACCGTCAAGAACGCGGTGATGTACAACACTACGTCGAGCCGAGAAAATTAAGTTCAATGCTTCCGAGCATGTGCCAAATTGTTTCCGAGCATGCCTGATTTTTTGCGCGTCCGAATTGCATACAGATGAACGCATTTTCGAATAGGAACTTTTTCCAACCGAAAAATAGAGAACCTGCTCTCAATCTCTTGTTGGCTGGAATTCTGCCAGCAAAAGTCCGATGGAACATAAAGGTGGTCGGAATTTCTGACCAAAAGCTCACATCCGACTTTTGCTGGCAGAATTTCTGATCGTGTGTACGCAGCATAAATGACCAACTGTTTGTGGACACTTGACCATTGCACCTACTTGAGCTTGCTGGACATCCTGTTCCAAAACCAAATGATAGAATTCAAGTGTTTCCAGTGAAGGGTACTGTTAATGTTACAACATTCAAAGACATTTTTGACAATTGTGCGATTTCAACCTTGTGATAAAGGTTTGGTGAAGGCCCTTTTATGTTGCAGCATGACTGTACCCTTGTGAAGAAAGACAGCTCCATAAAGACATGTTTGACCTTAACCTTACTCAACACCTTTGCAATGAACTGGAATGCCAATTGTGAGCCAGGTCTTCTCATCCATCATCAGTACCTGACCTCACAAATGCTATTTTAGCTATATGGTCACAAATTCCCACAGACACACATCAAAATCTTGTGGAAAGCCTATGGTTCCAAAATGGGATGTTCTACAAGTTCATACAGATGTGATGGCCAAGTGTCCAAACTATTTTACTTATACATAAATAACCCACTGAAATCTTCACTATACAGGCTCCAACTTGGTGTAGTGGCTACTTACTTCCATCAGTTCAGCAGAGTGTCTCCTATGGTGTGCAGCTGCTCACACTTTCAGGTTTTACCCCGGATGTCCTGGCTGTCGTGTCACTCCGCTATGTCCTTAAAGCAGTGTTTCTAAACTCTAGTCCTCGATGCGCCCCAACAGGTCATGTTTTCAGGCTTTCCATTATTTTGCACAGGTGATTGGATCAGTTTCACTGCCATAGTAATTACCACAGCTGTTTCATCCGAGGGAAATCCTGAAAACAAGACCTGTTGGGGCGCCTTGAGGACTGGAGTTGAGAAACACTGCCTTAATGGGTCGGGGGACTCTGTGGACAGGAATCCATTCAATTTTTGTAGTTGCAGACCCTCACTAAAGTTTAGATATAAGTGGTTTGTTTCATTCTGAATTGAAATTCGGACACATTTTTCGTTATTTTTCGTAACGAATTTAAACAAATCTGAAATAACGAAATTCAAATCGAATTCAAATTGAATTTGGAAACCAGAATAGAATAAAATAGAATAGAAAATAAAGGAATAGAAGAAAATAAAATAGAAGAGAATAGAAAAAAATGGAATAGAAGAAAATAAAATAGAAAGAATATATATCTTCTGAAATTTGAATTTAGAATAGGTTAAATTTGAATTCAAATAGAATAGATTGGAATGGAATATTATAATCGTCTTTGGAAATTCTAATTTTGAACAGAATACATTCTAATTCGAATAGAATATATTAGAAAAGAATAGAATAGAAAATGAAAGAATAGAATAGAATAAAATAGAATAGAATAAACAATAGTGTAAAATAAAATAGAAAGAATATAACCATCTTGCGAAATTCGAATTTCAAATAGAATAAATTAAAATTTGAAAAGAATAGATTAGAATAGAAAAGAATAGAATAGAATATTAGAAAATAAAAGAATAGAAAAGAATATAATAGGAAAGAATATAATATAATAGAAAAAGAATAGAACAAAATAGAAAGAATATAACCGTATTCTGAAATTCAAATTTCAAATAAAATAAATTCAAATTCGAATAGAAAAAGAATAGAAAAAAAATAGAAAGAATATAACCGTCTTCTGAAATTCAAATTTCGAATAGAATAAATTTGTAATTTGATTTCAATTTTCCGAATTCAGTTAAATTAAATTCAATTTAACCAAATTTAGAAAATTCGAATTGAATTAGAAAATGTATAAATTAAACAAATCTAAACTAATTCCCGAAAACAAATGAAAGGAATTTAACAAATTTAACTTAAACAAATGAATTGAAATAACGAATCGAAATTAAAATAATTTTTTTCACTCTGCACATGTCTACTAGAGTTACCTGCATGCCTTGATGTGTCCCCAGTTCCTGAGCCTTTCCTCAGCCTTGCCATTGTCAGCTGGTATACTCTATCTATGGCCATCACATTTCTTGGTATACTCCTCCTTTAAGCCACTTTATCTGGTATGTTCCATCCACTGCTCCTGATACACTCCACCAGCCAACTTTGTGTCAGCAAGTCTTTACAGCTGGGCACACATGAGCATCCCTTTTCTTTGCTCCTGTTAGTAGTTTTATCATATCTTTCTGCTAGTAACTGGAAAAGTGGTCTAGGGAGCTGGATGAGTCCATATCTTTATGGTGGGATATATCTGGTATATTTGGTATGGCCCATCCCTCAGATTCTGCTCCTTGGAGACCACAGTTGCAGTCATGGTTCTCTCCTTAGTGTTTTCTTGGCCAGTGCACTTTTTGAGTGGGCCTGCTGTACTGGAATATGATAGCTGCTACCCCCCTAAATATAGGTGTAACATGTAACATGTTTTAACCACTACAATACTGGGCAATTTTCAGCTTTCAGCGCTCTCGCACTTTCAGTGACAATTGCGCAGTCATGCAATGCTGTAACCAAATGAATTTTTTATCATTTTGTTCGCACAAAAAGAGCTTTATCTTGGTGGTATTTATTTGCGACTCCGTTTTTTATTTTTTGCGATATAAGCGAAAACATAGCGGAAATTTTGAAAAAACACAATATTTTCTCCTTTCTTTTTTAAAAGAAATCCAATAAAATCTAATTTTGTCATAAATTTAAGCCAAAATGTATTCTGCTACATGTTTTTAGTAAAAAAAAATCCGTTAAGTGTATAATAATTGGTTCGTGTGATCACGGACATATGTACGCAAATGATCATGTACAGATGTGTGCAGGTGATCACAGACATATGTGTGCAGATAATCATTGGCACATGTTACATTACAGGGACATATGTGAGGGACATGTGTTTTTATTATTTGGGGACATGTGTTTTTATTTGGGGACATGTGTTTTTATTATTTGGGGACATGTGTGTTTTGGGGACATGTGTGTTTTGGGGACATGTGTGTTTTGGGGACATGTGTGGGGACATGTGTGTTTACACTGTGGGGACACTACACTGGTGATCAGTGAGTAAAAAGCTGTAAAAAAAACTGCTAATACTCACTGATCACCAGCCGGCTGCAGCGATCCGCTCTCCTCTCCTCACCGATGACTTCCGTGTGAGGAGAGGAGAGCCGATTACCTAGCAACCGGCTGTTTGCTTATATCACATGACGGCTGTGATTCGACACGCCTGTCATGTGATCAGGAGGGCCAATCACCGAGCCCTCCTGCCGATCCGAGATGCGATCTCTCTACTTCTGAAGGACGTTCCGGAAGAACGTCCTATCAGATGGCTCCCACCCGGCCGTATATGTACAGTAGCCGGGTGGGAAGTAGTTAAAGGTGAACCTATCCTTTAAATTATGCTGGGTGTTGTTTCAATCATAAAAGTCCAGCATTGGATTACAGAGCAGGTGAATCTGTAGGGGGCAGGTAGAGGAGGAGGAGGTGATTATTGCAGCCAGAGCTACTTTTTTTTAATAAGAAGTTATGAATATGTGCCTCGTTATATTCCGGCAGTGGCAGTAGCACATAAACCTAAGCTTAGCTACAGCTCTTCCTACTAAGTTACCACCTCAAACTTCTGCAAGGACCTCCAAAGTGCAACTACTAATGTGTTTTGAATTTCCACCTCATCTTCTTCACTTAAAGAGCAGCCAAGCACATTCCATTCTATTGTGTTTAGCCAAAAAAATGTGGTGGATCTTAAATACGAACTGCAATAATAACCCATATCAATAACTTTTTAGATCAGGGGTTTTCAAACTTTCTAAACAAAGGGCCAGTTTACTGTCCTTCAAAATTTAGGGGGGCCGGACTGTGGCGAGCGGGAGTAGAAAATTATCTGGTGCCAGTGGGAGTAAACAGTTCCCCATCTTCGGTATTAGGGGAAGGAATAGTGTCCCATTGTTGGTGTCAGTGGGAGGAATAGTGTCCCATCGTTGGTGTCAGTGGGAGCAATAGTGCCTCATCGTGGGTGTCAGTGGGAAGAATAGTACCCTATTGTGGATGTCAGTGAGATGAATAGTACCCCATCGTTGGTGCCAGTGGGACGAATAGTGCCGGATCATTGAGGAGTAGTGCCCTATCGGTGTCGGTGGGAGGAATAGTGCCTCATCTTTGGTCTCAGTGGGAGTAATAGTGCCTCATCGTTGGTGTCAGTGGAAGGAATAGTGCCCCATTATTGGTGTCAGTGGGAGGAACAGTGCCCATCGTTGGTGTCAGTGGAAGGAATAGTGCCCCATTATTGGTGTCAGTGATAGGAATAGTGCCCCATCATTGGTGTCAATGGAAGGAATAGTGCCTCAACATTGGTGTCAGTGGGAGGAATAGTGCCGGATCATTGAGGTGTAGTGCCCTATCGGTGTCGGTGGGAGGAATAGTGCCTCATCATTGGTCTCAGTGGGAGTAATAGTGCCTCATCGTTGGTGTCAGTGGGAGGAATAGTGCCCCATTATTGGTCTCAATGGAAGTAAAAGTGCCTCATCGTTGGTGTTAGTGGGAGGAATAGTGCCCCATCATTGGTATCAGTGGGAGGAACAGAGTCACAGAAACTATGGCAGACTGATGCTGACAGTGTGGAAAATAATGCCCTAAGCTTCTTGAATCCGACCTCCCAAGGTCTGGATAAAAGCAAGCAAAGGGCCACGTCCGGCCCCCGGGCCGTAGTTTGGAGACCACTGCTTTAGATGTTAGAATGGCACAAGATGGAATCTGATTGGCTACTATAGGTTCCGGCACTTTCCTTTAGCTCTTTGAACGTCCTTTTTTCTTCAACAAGCTGCAGCAATTTCTTCACTGTCATTCCCAGATTTCCTTTAATTCTCCTCGTACTCAAGTGCCAAAACGATCATTTTGACAAGAAGTGGTGTCACCCATGCTTCTCATACTGTTATCCTGTCGTTCGTATTTACAATAAACGCCACCAGAAAGATTGATCTGTTAAACTATAAGAAGATGACAAGCAGGCCCCAGACGGCGTCACTCACAGCGTTTAAGCTGCAGCTCGGCGTTCTCAGCCCAAGACAAATAAAGATCGTGTTTATTTTATACCTTTGAAATTAAATTTCTCCTCTCTTAAAAAAAAAAAAGAAAAACTTATCCTGGCTTG
Organism: Lithobates sylvaticus; assembly: GCA_028564925.1. Taxonomy (NCBI): domain Eukaryota; kingdom Metazoa; phylum Chordata; class Amphibia; order Anura; family Ranidae; genus Lithobates; species Lithobates sylvaticus. Next base: position 507,794,011 of record CM053030.1, read on the forward strand.
TAGCACGGGCTCTTGTCTGCACATACAAGGTTCAGTGTCTATACTCTCATTTATTAAAATCTCAAGGAGAAAATTATGATAATCCGGCACCGAGGACCGAAGAGACGCACTCCTTCTAGAAAATTAATTAGATCATATTTGAATACTCCTATTTCTCTTTTGTATTTAGCTAAGCAAAAAATAGTTCTTCTTGATTGCCTTGGGGTTTTGGGATGACCCACTGCCGACCCAATTAAAAAAAATACACAACACAATAGCTAATTTTCCAAGCTGCTGCAGAGTCTATGTACCTATGTGATTCTTAAAAGAATGTTATGTCTTGGATATTGTAGATTAAGGAAAGCTTAGTGGAGATAAGTGTTTTTTTTTTTTTTTTTATCTTAAATTCAGGATGCTCTGCCTCATCTGGTCATAAAGATCTATATCTCATTTGCCCTCCCTATGGACTTGTTCCACTGCCTCTTATGTTCTGATATGGATATATAAACCATATGTTTTTGCAAAGGTCAGTGCTGCATCCTCTATCAGTCTCCAGTCCCCTGCTGCTAATGATGTAACGCCGGTCATTGAAGACCATGCTAGTGCTAGGGTGCCCAGCAGCAAGCCACTGGAGGCTCATTGCAGCAAATTAACTTTCATTTGTTGAATTTAAAGTGCAGAAAAGCATATACAGAACCTTCTGGGCTTCAAATAGCTATACAGCTTGAATAACAAAAAAGAACACAACAAAGTGGGATACACACTATACTAAAATCAGGCGAACGATCTTTCTGAGGACGGAAATTCTTGTACTACAAAGGCTTTTTTTTTGTTGTTAATTGTTTCTGATCATGTGCAGTCTTTGGTCTCTAATTTTTCTCTAATTGATACATTAAAGCAGAGCTCCACCCAAAAGGGAAAGCTCCGCTTGTTTGCTTCCTCCCCCCCTCCGGTGCCACATTTGGCACCTTTCAGGGGGGGGGGGGCGGGTACCTGTTTTTGACAGGTACCCGTCCCCCACTTCCAGGAGACCTTCGCCATGGTGAGATCTCTCGAAGGTTTGGCCTTCCTCCTGCTTCCCCCAGCTGCCAGGCCATTCAGAAAGTGTAGCGCGCTTTGGACATGCGCAGTAGGGAACCAGCTGCGAAGCCCAGAGCTTCACTGCCGGTTTGCCTTACAAGGAAGGGGTGGCGGCAGCACCTGAGAGCCGATTGGAAAATTGGCTGGGGTGCCAACATCCCTGGACAGGTGAGTGTCCTCATATTAAAAGTCAACAGCTACAGTATTTGTAGCTGCTGACTTTTACATTTTTTGTGGGTACCCGTACAAGAAAAATTTTGTAGTTTGCCCCTAGTTTGTAGGTTGGAATTGGTTGTAGAAAGTTGTGTACACGCTATAAGAAAAGTCTACAATTGTTCCTCGCACGAAAATGTTTGCCTAATTTTCTTATAGTGTATACAAGCCTCAAGGCTTCATGTACACTTGGGTGTCATTTACCGCGGGCACGGGAACACTTTTGGTAAATCAACCCCTGGGTCTACATTGACACATAGGCTTTTATGTAGTTGAAGTGGTTGTATACCCTTAAATTCAACTTGCACCTACAGGTAAGCCTAGATTAAGGCTTACCTGTAGGTACAAGAAATATCTCCTAAACCTGCACGGTTTAGGAGATATTTGAAAAGAACGTTTTACAACGTTGTCTACGGCGCATGCGCGCCATAGACAACGGTGCATTTACAGGGTTAATCCCAATTCACAACTGCGGCTCACCGCAGTTGAAGTGTCCCACGCGCATGCGCGGAGCGACGTCCTCGCCGCTCTGGCCAATCACAGCGCCGCAGCGGTATCTGTGGAGAGATGGATGCGGCCGGAGGGGGAGAAGAGGATGGCGTAGGGGGCCCCGATCTAAGGTAAGTGATGCATAATGAGCTAGTATGCTAGTCCTATTAGCTCATTATGACTTTGTCTTGCAGGTAGTGTACAAAAAAAAAAAAAAAAAAAACGGTATACAACCGCTTTAAGTTTAGGAGCTTTGGCGAAAAAACGCCCAAAGCTACTAAATTCAAGTTTAGATGTTGCTTGTGTACATGAAGCCTTAAACAGGTTGGTAACAAGTACAGTGCTATACCTAAACCTTCACCCCTTTAGGAGAGCCGTCTCAACAAGGCTTCCATGGAACCCTGGGGTTCCTCCAGAGGTTGTCTAGGGTTCCTCAAACTGTGGCTGACTGATGTCCTATTTTATGGTGCCTTTATAATTTCAGGTCCAGCCAGCTACATGACACCAATATTTTTTTTTTGCTGTCTGTAAGGGGTGCATTCCGACCCCCACTGTACAGGGGGCATTCTTTCCCATGGCCACAAAGGGGTCATAAGGAGAATTTTTCACATTGTCACCCAATGTGTTGATTTTAGCAGGGGTTCCCTGAGACCTGAAAATTATTGCAAGGGTTCCTCTGGTGTAAAAATGTTGAGAAAGGCTACTCTAGGACTTTCATTTTGTAGGAGGCAATGACCATACATTGGAGGACAAGTGAAAGACCATACAATGTTATGGGATCACTTTGCATAAAAACTTTTGGAAGTTTCTCAAAGATCCATGGTGTGCTGGCAAATACGTATGTTGATCTGTGAACTTACCCGTTTTTTACTTTCCAGCCCGTTCCAGAAACATGTGCAGTAGGAATATTCATAGTTGTCCACCACCTTACCTGTTGCTAGTGTTTGTCTTAATCAGAGATTAATCAGAGATCCAACCACACTCGACCTGATCTGTTGCCAATTGTTAGTGAGGTCTGTAGGGCCATTGGCATTTTTAAATCTTGGTCCCATAAATTGCCACTACAATAGCTATAACCACTAAGTCCATGCTGCAGAAACCCTCCAATAAGCCTGGGGTTTGCATGTTTTCTCCCGGTGCATGCATGGGTTTCCTCCGGGTACTCAGGCTTCCTCCCACACTCCAAAGACATGCTGGTAGGTTAATTGTCTCCTATCTAAATTGGCCCGTGTATGTGTGTGTATGAATGTGAGTTAGGGACCTTAGATTGTAAGCTCCATGAGGGCAGGAACTGATGTGAATGTAAAATATATACTGTATGTAAAGGGCTGCGTAGAATTGTCAGCGCTATATAAATGCCTGTAAAATGAATAAATAAATAATAAAGGATGATTTAATAAAGACAAATAGGCTGATAACTTTTCAAGAGCAGTTGCACTTTGCAAATGAATTTGCCCCAGAGCTTAGTGAATGAGGTGAAGCTTTACTGACTTCTTCCATCCAATCATGTGTAAACAAAAATGCTGTTTTTTAATTTTCTTGCACGATTTGGTTTTCTTCGCAAAGTGAAACTTCACCACATTCACTAAGCTCTGAGGAAAATTCTCATGGAAAGTGCAACTTCCCTTGCAAAGTTAAAGTGGTGTTTCCTCCCCCAAAAAAAAATAAAAAAAATAATTGGAATTTTTTTTTTTAACTGATCTCTAAATGCCTGTTGCTAGGGGGTCCCTCGTAGTCTGCCTCCTTCAGTGCCGGGCTGGTGACATCACTTCCCCTCGGCGCAGTCAGTCATCTGGGACGCGTGACAGGTCCCAGATGACTGCGCAGTGTATCACTGCACGCGGCGCCGCTCGTGCATGCGCAGTGGTTGCACGGCTGTGAAGCCACAGCCGGGTGCCCACAGTAAGAATGCCAGTGCCGCTGAGCGGAGCGCGGAACGAGCGGGGCTTCGTTCCCCCGCATCGCTGGACCCTGGGACAGGTAAGTGTCCGATTATTAAAAGTCAGCAGCTGCAGTATTTTTTTTTTTTTTTTTTTTTTTTTTTTAAGGGGCACCCCACTTTAATGCCCCTTACACACGGTCAGAAATTCCGATGGAAAATGTCCGATCGGACCATGTTGTCGGAAAATCCGCCCGTGTGTGGGCTCCATCGGACTTTTCTTCTCTCAAATTTTCCGACAACAAAATCCGATCTGACTTTTTCCGATCGTGTGTAGAGAATTCCGACGGACAATGTGCCACGCATGCTCAGATCAAATTACGAGACCAAAGCTATTGGCTACTAGCCTCTACGTAGTTCCGTCGTACGCAACGAACGTCACCACACTCAGAATGATCGGATTTTCCGACAACTTTGTCCGACCGTGTGTATGCAACACCAGCGTCGGACAATTTTCGGATTTTATGGTCGGATATTCCGACCGTGTGTACGGGGGCTTAGAGTGTATTTGCCTTTTAGACCCCTTTCACACTCACAGCGCGGCTGCGTTAGCAGTAAAGCGCCGCTAGTTTTAGCGGCGCTTTACTGTCGTTTTAGCGGCACTTTTCGGCCACTATTGGGGCGCTTTTAACCCCCGCTAGTGACCGAATAAAGGGTTAAATGTGCCTGAAAAGCTTTGCAGTGGTGCCCATTCATTTTAATGGGCAGGGTAGGTGGAGGAGCGGTGTATACACCGATCCTAAACCACTCCAAAGATGCTGCTTGCAGGACATTTTTTAACGTCCTGCAAGCGCACTGCTCCAGTGTGAAAGAACTCAGGCTTTCACACTGGGGCTGCACGGGAGGCATTTTTTAGGCGCTATTTTTAACCCTTTAGCGCCTGAACAATGCCTCCAGTGTGAAAGGGCTATAAGTGGAAGTAGACCCTCCTGTGCCATAAAATGCTGCATCGAAATGTAATCATACGGCAACCGTACTAAACCATAAACATACATAAACCATTACTGGCTGCAGTTAAATAGTGGTGGTGGGATATTCTATTCCTATATAAATTCAGTTTGTTTTTTAGACCCTCCTGTTGTTTTCAACCAAGGAAGATGCCATCTTGGCCTCTATTTAATCTTCAACTGCCATGATGCTGCACATGTGATCAGTTATGACACCAACCATTGGATGTTTGACAGTTTGGTTGAGAGCAAAACCTTCTGTGCCTTCTATTTCTTTTCATGTTCCAGTGTTTCGGATTCCCCAGTCTGTGGAGGGCAGCGAGAAGCGCATTATCCACCAATAAGCATCAAAGCAGAGAGCGTCCGCTCATGTAGTAGACATGTGCAATTCGTTTTTTTTTTTTTTTTTTTCCGTTATTTTCGTTCGTTCGGTTTCGTACGAATGAACGAATCGTTCGAATCGTACGAATCCGAATAACGAATCGTTCGAATCGTACGAATCCGATTAACGAATCATTCGAAACGAACGAATCCGAAAAACAACGAAAATCTGAAAAAAAATAATTAGAACCAACGAATGTACTAATGAAGAAAATCCGAAAAACGAAAACGAACGAAAAAATTCGTACATTCGTAACTTTTTTTTTTTGGTTGAATTGGTAATTTTCCGTGTCCCTTACAATGGTGCTGCTAAACGTGCTTCGAATGGATTGAACAAAAAAATTCGTACATTCGTAACTTTTTTTTCGATTCGTAACTTTTTTTTTTTCGATTCGTAACTTTTTTTTTCGATTCATAACCTTTTTTTTTCGATTCGTAACTTTTTTTTTTTCGTAACTTTTTTTTTTTCGATTTGTAATTTTCCGTGTCTCTATTGAACAAAAAAAATCATACATTCGTAACTTTTTTTTCGATTCGTAACTTTTTTGTTTTCGATTCGTAACTTTTTTTTTCGATTCGTAACTTTTTTTTTAATTTTTTTTCGATTTGTAATTTTCCGTGTCTCTATTGAACAAAAAAAATCGTACATTCGTAACTTTTTTTTCGATTCGTAACTTTTTTTTTCGATTCTTAAATTATTAAAATGTAATAATAGCATACACATTACAAAAAATTATGAATTATGCTCCGATTACGAATCTACGAATGTTACGAATCTACAAATAAATACAAATGCGTCCGAAAATTAAACTAACGAAAAAACGAATCAACGAAAAAATAACTCTTATGAATGTACGAATCGTTACGAATCCGAACACCAACGACTTACGAATGTACGAATCGTTACGAATCAACGGAAACGAAAAAAACGAAATGAAAATAAAACAAATTTTTTTGTTGTGCACATGTCTATCATGAGGAGGCACACTACACAGCACAGGAGATTGATTCGTGTGGTTTTTGGATCCAAACATTCAACGCAGGTGTATCTTACTCCTACATGGTTACAAATTACAATGATTGATTCACTTGCAATGTGTATTTGGTGAATGTCACATTCACCACTTTACCGTACAAACTTGCTCCCATATAGTTAACCTTCAAAAAAAAAAAAAAAAGCGAGAGGATTTCATTTGAGATATTTAACTATAAAAAGCTTATGTTTTCTCTATTATTAATTCAGGATTTTTTAATACAATAAGATTTGCCATGGCAGAACAACTTAGTAAAAAAAATATACAAGCAAAAAAAAATAAAAAATCTTAATGAGGATTTATGCAGATATTCTTGGAGTTGCATTGTCTTTTGCAGAGCAACAAACTTCACGGAGAGATTCTTAATTAATAGTTAATCTTGTTGTTATTACTATCTAAGCAGCAGAAGCTTAGAGATGGGTTTTTGTGAGATTTTAATTTTGATTAGATATTTCCTAAGCTGCCATTCTTTGAAAGGGATTTTAATAGAAGTGTGATTTAAAATAACAGAAGGGTATTTAATCATTTTCCTTTTTTGCATAGGATTTATAGGAGCCATTGCTCAGTGTGACGGCGCTACGCACCTCCGACGTGACCTTTCTGTAGACTGATGGAGGTCAACAAAAATCAGTTCCATGCAAAAGTTTATGTATGGGCTGCGTTAGAGCGGAGCTTCGGGCAGAGGAATAAATATACAGAAGACATATGTCCCTGCTCAACTGCCAAAGGATTTGTATTTCTGTCCATCCAGTCCTGAGATTTACGCAGCTCAGCCCTGTTTGGCAATGGAGGAGACCTGATTTTCTCTATTGCAGTTAGATAACACTTATGCCACATACACACGATTGGACTAAATCGCCGACTAAATGTGCCGAACTAGAGTCCGCCAGACAATCCAACCGTGTGTGGGGCTCCGGTGGACTTTTTGTTCCCAAAAGTCCGGCGGACTTAAGTTTGAAGTTTTGACTTAAAATTGTCCGCCAGACTCAGGAGTCCGGCGGACAATCCCGCCGTCTGTGTGCTAGTCCGCGGGACTTTTGAAATGAACGGACTTGCCGACACACGATCGGAAAGTCCGTTCATTTAAAACGTGACTCCAGGTAGATGGGACTAGCGAAGGAAGTCAATGCCGCCACCTCGATCAGCGACATTGACACCTCGCTAGCCCCGTCACCTGGTATGGATTTAAAGGGGAATCCCTACGCCAAAAAAACGGCGTGGGGGTCCCCCCCGAATCCATATCAGACCCTTATCCAAGCACGCAGCCTGGCCGATCAGGAAAGGGGGTGGGGACGAGCGAGCGCCCCCCCCCCCTGAGCCGTACCAGGCCGCGTGCCCTCAACATGGGGGGTGCCCTGGGGAAAGGGGGGCCCTGTGCCCCCCCCCCCCACCCAAAGCACCTTGTTCCCATAAGGGCCTCTTCCCGACAACCCTGGCCATTGGTTGTCGGGGTCTGTGGGCGGGGGCTTATCGGAATCCAGGAGCCCCCTTTAATAAGGAGGCCCCCAAATTATGGCCCCCCCACCCTTTGTGAATGAGTATGGGGTACGATGTACCCCTACCCATTCACCTAAGGGAAAAAAGTGTAAAAAAAAAAAAAACAACACAATTTTTAAAATACTTTATTGCACAGCTCCGGGCGCTCGCTCGTCCCCACCCCCTTTCCTGACCGGCCAGGCTGCGTGCTCGAATAAGGGTCTCATATGGATTTGGGGGGACCCCCACGCCGTTTTTTCGGTGTAGGGATTCCGCTTTGAATCCATGCCAGGTGAGGGGGCTAGCGAGGTGTCAATGCCTGGAGTCACGTTCTAAATTAAAGGACTTTCCGATCGTGTATCGCCAAGTCCGTTCATTTCAAAAGTCCTGCGGACTTCTGCCAAAACTCCGGAAAAGTCCGGGCGTGTGTGGGCAATTCCACACGTTCTGAAAGTCCGGCGGACCTCCACTGGAAAGTCCGGCGGATTGTCCGGCGGACTTAGTCTGCCGGACAATCTGGCCGAAAAGTCAGATCTTGTGTACGTGGCTTTACAGGTCATGTCCCTCTGCCAGCCTGTGGCCGGACCGTGAAAGTAGAAGCAGCGGATGATCACATCAGTCTTCCACTTTGCTCTTTACTCATATCAGCATTCACTCTTTGTATTATAGCACAACTTATTAGCTCCCTGTGCTGCTTTTATGGGGACAAGCCATCCATAGGATAGCACAGTGAAAGTGACAGGTTCTCATTAATGATACATCAGGAGTCTATTGTCTCCCCTGCACTCTAATGAGGCTAATCAAGCACAATCCATGCTTGATTAGCTTTTTCTTTGACCACAAAGACCGGGGAGTGACAGTACTGAAATTGGAAATTACGAAATCCCCATCACTTTCAGGTTCATCCACTGAAGGGTCAGTTAGCAAACAGGTGTTTACTGATCCTGTCTACCCGCCAGCACCCACGAGGCCATCCTTGGTCATCAGAAGAGGTAATGAAATCCAAGATACATGGTGTGGGGGGAGGGGGCAATGCACATTCTGGTGTGTGTGGAAGTGATAGGGCAGCTGTTTCAGCAGAAAGCTGACTGAAGGAGTAGTAGATGAGGCAAGGGTGCACTTAAAGGCCCGTGCTGCCGCAGCCTTACATCAGTGGCAGTGAAAAGATTGATGGCAGGGATTGCAAACTTCAGTATAGGGTCACTGAACTGGTCAACAACATTTAGCCTTTTCTACCATATAGGATCTTCTTCCACCAAGTTGTTCCAGCAGAAAGCTGACTGAAGAAGCACTATCGTAGCCGGGAGTGTGCTTAAGGCCCCTTTCACACTTATACGACTTGTCCCATGATTTGGGACTGCAAAGTAGCATGACAAGTCGTTCCCCGTGATTTCCAATGACAGCCATTCATATTAGTACGACTTCAAGTTGTTCCAACTTCAAAGTAGTCCCTGCACTACTTTGGTCCGATTTTGATGGCACTTACACAGGCATTCCTTGAAATCGTGGCAAAATCGCTGTAAAATCGCGCAACTTTGAAGTCGCACAAGTGTGAAAGGGGCCCAAAGGTGTGTTCTGCCTTGGGCTTAAGCCTTATCTCCGTGGTAGTGAAAGGGTTGATGGCGGGAATGCATAATGCAGCATAGGGTCACCGAGCTGGTCAACTAAAATTACCCTCTTCCATCATAGAAGGTCTTCCTTCACCAGGTTGTTCCAGCAGAAAGCTGACTGAAGAAGCACTATAGCAGCCTGGAGTGTGTTTGAAGGCCTGTGCTACCCTAGATGCAAGCCTTACATCAGTGGTAGTGAAAGGGTTGATGGCGGGAATGCATAAAGCAGCAAAGGGTCATCGAACTGGTCTACAAAAATTACCCTTGTCCACCATAGAGGATCTTCTTCCACCAGGCTGTGCCAGCAGAAATCTGACTAAAGAAGCACTATAGCAGATGGGAGTGTGTTTGAAGGCCTGTGCTGCCCCAGATGTAAGCCTTACATCAGTGGCAGCAACAAAGTCAATGCATAAAGCAGCATATGGCCCCAGAACTGTTTAACAATAGTTAACCTTGTCCACCATAGGGATTCTTCTTCCACCAAGCTGTTCCAGCAGAAAGCTGACTGAGGAAGTGCTATAGCTGATGGGAGCGCAATTAACGGCCTTTGCTGTCAGCGACCTAAGCCTTACATCAGTGGCAGTAAAGGGGCTAAGGGCAGGGAATGCATAATGCAGCATAGGGTCACTGAACCGGTCAACAACAATTACCCTTGTCTGCCATTGAGGTTCTTCTTCCACCAGGCTCCAGAGTTGTAGGTCTACCTACAATACCACCGCAAGGCAGAAAGTCTTTGTGTGTGTGTGTGGGGGGGTGGCTGCAGCCGCAGTCCTTGCTTCCTTTATAAAGAACGTGAATACATATACGTATTTGTTCACAAGGCTCTTCACCGGTTCTCTGCCTTTGACCCTTCTTGACAACACATATTCCTTGATGTATCCCAATAGGCCGTTGGTACGTGAAGTACAGATTAGCTACGTATCCTTGACACTTTTGCAAAGTTCTTGTGGCCAAGATATACACCATCAAAGTAGCACAAACATTTCTTTATTAAAGAGGCTGAATTCCCACCAGGACCCGTTGACTCACGCCCGTGATCATCGATTTTGAAAGCCTTCCTCGGGAAGGTCACCATCATCTTTAACCTCATAATAACCTCCCTGATTACTGTCAGTTGAAAGACATTGTTTCATGTCATCATGCTTAGCCTCTTCAAAGCTTCTTGCTTTGCTCTACGGCATCTAGTTGTGGCCGGGCTTAATAATGTCTGCCGTTTTCTCCTCCGGAACTTCTGTCAATCATTTCCCCTGTTGCCAGGGTACGGGGTTTCATCGTGACACCTGAGCTGAGAGAGTCGAGATCGCACTACGGCTTCTCTAAGATGACAGTATTGTTGGAGGAGATCATTTAAACATCAAAACATGAAATAAAATGACTATACATCTATATCCATATATATCTACATATGCTTTAAAGGAGTGTTTCTCAACCTTTTTTCAGTCAAGGCACCCTTCAAAATTATGCACAAACTTGAGGCACCCCATTCTAAAATGTAAAAAAAGCGAAAATAATAGTTTTACGTAGCGCACGTATGACACCCAATATTAGAGGTGATTTATGTTGGGTTCCTCGTTTTCTCTCCCCCTCGCAGATAACGCGACCACAATGCTGGCAGAGGGGGCCGGGGGGAGGGGGGGGCTGATGTCCTTCTTATCAACCAATGACATCAGTGATCGGTAGGACGCTGGTGGCTGGCCTGCACGGCGCCCAAGGTTGTAATGCTGCACAATGAAACCTATGGCTTTCAATAACAAAAAAGTAGACTTGATCTAACAGCTGGCTTGTACAAAATTTTTGACCAATTTGGGGCGATTTTTAGGCATTTTGCCAAGGCGCCCCTGAAGAGCCCAGAAGGTACCCCAAGGTGCCTAGGCACGCTGGTTGAAAAAGCCTGCTTTAATGTATATGAAAATGTGATCACTAAAAACTCAGTTGTTGCAGTTGCCATTTAAGACTAAGTTTATTTTTTTATATATATTTTTTTTAAATCAGCACAAAGGATGATACTTACATACAGGGCCAACCATCATTAGATATCATGGGGCCCCGTATGGCTTACTTGAACGGGTACCCCCTATTGGCGACCCTACCCACTACCCCACACTCTGTACCCCCAGCTCCCCCCATTACCCCCCACTCTGCACCCCCTGCATCCCCCTTACACCTTAATTTACACCTCCTGCATTCCCCATTACCCTCAACCAATGTCTGTACCTGCATTACACCTTACTTGTATCCCTGTACACCCCCCCTCCACTCCCTCTACACACACACGCACGCACACATCCCCTATTAAAACTCACCCTGCACCCCCTATTGGCAACCCCCATTACCCTGCATCCTCCAATTTACCTCATTTTGTACCCCCTGCATCCTCCAATTTACCTCATTTTGTACCCCCTGCATCCCCCTGATACAGAGAGCTCCCTACCTGTAGTTTAGGAAGTTGGTGAATTGTGAGATGCCCACAGGCCGCACCTGCTGACTTGATGGGACCTGGGCCCTGTTCAGGAAGGCTGCCGGTACTATTGACAGCCCTGATTACATTTAAATTGTTATTAAACCCACAACGGTAAAATCAGTCTGTATATGCAGTAAAGCATGCTTGTTATACTCACTGTGGAACCTAAGGGGTTAATCATCTGCATTGTGTAAAAGGGCTGTTTGATCCTGTCTTCTCTGATCCTCCCCTCTTTCCACTGTCCCCTAATAATTTCCAGATAACACAGTCTATAGCAGGGGTGCCCAACCAGTGGCCCGGGGGGCCACATGTGGCCCGCGGAGCCCTCTGATGTGGCCCTCAACCTCCTGCTCTAAGATGGCAGGTTGGGAAGCCCAGATCACGGGTTGCCGACCCGCCATCCCAGAGCAGCAGTTTAGTGAATGAAGCCGATGGTAGTGGACGCAAGTGGCTGCGGAGCAGAGTCACATAAGCCAATACTTCCCATACATCGCCCACTCCTGTCACAGGTGGAGTGATACCAAATGCACTCTGCCTGGGACAGCAACAGCCAGCGATACCAGAATGGAAGACGGTTATTAAAGGTAAGTTTACTACTAAATTCACAGTATATATGGATATATCTGTTTTGCAGTGGTTACTGGGCTGCTTTCAAACTGATCCGCAGGTGCAGTGCAGCTGCGGGTTACCTGCATTGAGCCATAGACTTCTGTTATTACCTGCGGGTTTGTTGCGCCTTCAGAAAGTGCGCCACACCTGCAGGATGTAATAAAAGTTTACGGCAAAGTGCAGCTAACCCGCAGAAAATCCACAGGTTCACTGCGCTGCACCCGCGGTTTGGGAAAATTGCACATGATTGGTCCGACCTAATCGGACTTACTATTCACCTCTATGGAGCAGCAGATGTAAACAGACTTGTGTCTGTTTACACCCGCCTACCTAAAAAAATAGAAAGGGATCTGCCCCTTCTGGGCGAATCGGATTGGATCATAGGGCCCATAGAGTAGAGTTGGCTGTGTCCGTGGACACGGACCTGTTATCCTCCTGCTCATTGTGGCCTGCGACCAGTTACCAATTCGCTTAAGTGACCCTCACTCTTCAAAAGGTTGGGCCCCCCTGGTCTATAGAGTCCGGCTGCACACGCTCAGTTTGGTGTGTATTGCTAGAGAGTTTTTTTTTCTTTTGAGAGGGTGCATGTGATCTGCACAGGGTCAATCAGCACTGTCCAGACAGAGGGTCAGGGTTCTTGCAGTCTCATAAGACAGTCAGAAAACTCCTCCTACAAGCTTTAAGCAGTTCTTGGCTGGACACTGCTCAAAATCACAAGACTGCTATATACTGCTGATAAGAAAATATATTAAGCAGTTTATATTTACAGCCGGTCCACGGATTACAAACATGATCGGAACTGTAGGTTTGTTCTTAAGTCGAATTTGTTTGTGAGTCAGAACAGGCACATTTTTTAAGTGTAGCTCCAGCCTGTGCAGTGATGTGGGATGTTCCAGGCGCTTCTGGGTGTGCAGTTGTGTTATTTGGGGCTCTTGTGGCCATGCAGTACTGCAGTGTGGGATGTGTTGGGTGCTGCAAGATGGCTGCTTGGTGGTATCCGGGACCAGTGTGGAGCGCAAGCGGCCGGCAGTGACGTCATGCCACCTCCGTTCGCAACTCTTGGATGTTCGTAACTCGGGTAATGCCTGTACTTAAATAATTGCATTTCCATGTTCTGTGTACTGTGGGAGACCAGATATAGTGAATGCAGGCTCCTGGGTTTAGTAACACTTTAATGAGAAGTCCCCTATGCCAGCTGTTCTAGTTAAAATCTTGAATCTTCCATCCTCTGACCCAGCAGCAATAATCTTCTGGTGCTATGGGGATTACTACAGCCACTGGACTAGACACTGCTCTTTCTACCCCCCTACTCCATTGATAGAAGCTGTACTATAGCTTCCATTCATGAAAAGCACTCTATGAATGGAGGAGGTGGACCTTTCATTCATCTGCTTGTCTTCCATTCATAGAGCACTTTTTCATGGAAGCTATAATACGGCTCCTTTGAATGGAGGAGGAGGGTGGAAAGGGTGGGCATAGTCATCACTTTTGAGGAGTGCCTATGACAGATCCAGTGGCGGTATTAACCCCTGCAACAGCAGAATATTATCGTTGCTGAGGTATGGGGGTGGTGGAAGTTTCAAATAAGACAGCAGCCACCAGCACAAGGGACAAAGGTACTTTTTTGTACATACCGTAAATAAATAAGACATCCCCTGAAAGTAAGCCCTAGTGTGTTTTTTGTAGCCAAAATAAATATAAGACCCGGTCTTATTTTCGAGGAAACATGGTATTGCTGACCTCTCCTGAAATTGCTAGCTGCCTGGTCGTAGTGCACACCTTCATATGTTAGTACTTTGAGTTATTGACCTAAAATCTCTTTGCACACCTACAAATACACCTGACTGGTCATGAACAGTCAATGCAAAATTACTTTAATTATAACAGGAAACCCAGCTTGAGTTAAAAATTATAGAATGCAAGCATTACGTAAGTCAACGACCCCCATGGGCCCTGCAGGGTTTGAAAAGAACTTTAGTAGGCAATTGATTGATTTTGGAAAGGCCAGTGTATTAGAGGCAATTGTAGTCAAGTGTCTTACTTATTGAGAAGTCTAAAGTTCTCGCTTTGATTTTGTGATGCCTACTTCAAAGTTCTGTATAGATTTGCCTTGCTCGGAAGTATTATAGTAATGATAATGTTCAGTACTTAACATCTACAATACAGATCTTTTTTTTTTTTGTCAGCACATCGATCAATATGATTAACAAAAGCATTTGCCCGTTGTGCTGTAGGTTTCCGCGTGTAATGAGGGGGTTAATCCTGGCTGCCAGTAGGTAGCAGTCATTATCCGGTAGTTTATGAGTTAGCTTTTGTCTCTGGGTCATCGATAGTCTGTTATGTTACAATAAGACAAAAAGACAGTGGGAGCCCTTAAATTGTTTTTATCGACTAAGCAAACAGCGAGATTTTTATTCACGCAGAGCTTTTGATATCGCAGAGTCACAATTCCAACTTGCTTTAGCTCTTTCAGAAGGAACGCTTTTAATAAACTCGATACATTGAACCTGCACATCAAACTATTACACCGAAGGTTGTAGCACTTCTTTTTCTCTGGGTTACAGAACGGCACGCAAAAGTCTGTGATCCAAAAAAAGACTTTGTTTTTCATCATCCTCTTTTCTAATCCTTGTCATTCGGGTTAGTCAGTTTTATGCCATACATTTAGTTGGCAGTACATCTCCTCCTATTGACTGCAGGCTTAGTTTATAGTCTTTGTGAGTGCCTCCACTGTGTTATCTTCAGAACATCTGTTCACCGCTTTAATAAGATCCTTACTCCTTTAGAAAGCATTAACAGGTCCACAAAACTCTCTGGGATGATTTCCAACCAGTCTTCAAGTGCTTTAAAATACACAGATCTATGCTGTAAGAGCGGGAGATGGAAGCACCTGTTACATTTTGGCATTTGGCCTACCGGTAGCAACTCACAATAGACCATTCGACAAGATATAGATTGAAGCTTTTGGGCCTAGGTAAAAGTCAGGAATGATGCTTGCCTATACATTCCTGACCACCTACCCCTAAAACACCACTCATATTCATTTTATTATTATCAGAGACCTACAGAGAGTTCCTCCAGATGGGTGGTTAGGGGATAATGCATGATGAAATTGTCTTTCTGAGGTAATGCTGGGCTTTATGTTGGCATTTAGTCTACAAATAACAGATCACAACAAATCTACCCTATAAGACAAAGATTGAAGCTTCCAGGCTTAGGCAAAAGTCAGGAATGATGCTCTTCTATACACTTTATTCCTGTCCAACTACCCCTACAACATTAGCCATGGGCCATATTATTATTATTATCAGAGACCTGCAGAAGGTTCCTCCAGATGGGTGGTTGGGGGATCAACCACAGTGAAGTTGGCTATCTGAGATGATGCTGGACTTCATGTTGGCATTTAGTCCACAGATAATAGCTAACAATAGACTACCCTACAAGATGAAGAATGAAGCTTCTGAGCTTAGGTAAAAATGAGGAATGATTAATATGACATGCTTTACTTGCATCGTTATATTGTTCGATATAATAAGTTATCTGGGTTTGACTTGGTATGTGTTTACTGGTTACAAATGTTTAGGCTAGTAGATTAGTGTGTCTGGTTTCTCATGAGAACATTCTGGCGTGTACTTTTTACCAAAAATATTATGAGACTACACGTCATATGGAGATAAACTCCTTTTCTTAGAATTGCCATCCTTTTTCTCTGTAACCAAACCCTAATATATTGAAATTCATCCTACCTTTCATTTTGTATAAAGCCAAGGAATATTCCCCTTAATAAACAAGCATATTTTGACCTCATTGTGTGTTCCTGGGGCCCTGAGTGGGAGTTATCCAGCCGTCCGGTTCAAGTCCCCATAACTGATATGGCCATATGGCTGTTATTTGTATATTGAACTGATTGTTTTTCCTGAAAGCTTCTATTTTTCTTTTGAAACTTTTTCTATGATCCTAACCCTTTGGGTCATTTGTAATATTTTTCATTCGTAAAAAAAATAGGTTGTAAACAAAAAAAAATTAAAAAATCAGGAATTATGCTCTCCTCTACACTCTACCTGAAGGGTTCAATGCTGTAAATTTCCCTCTTATTTGTATTATCTGGGTTTGACTTGGTATGTGTTTACTGGTTACAAATGTTTAGGCTAGTAGATTAGTGTGGCTGGTTTCTCATGAGAACATTCTGGCCTGTACTTTTTACCAAAAATATTATGAGACTACATGTCATATGGAGATAAACTCCTTTTCTTAGAATTGCCATCCTTTTTCTCTGTAACCAAACCCAAATATATTGAAATCCATCCTACCTTTCATTTTGTATAAAGCCAAGGAATATTCCCCTTAATAAAGAAGCATATTTTGACCTCGTGTGTTCCTGGGGGCCTGAGTGGAAGTTATCCAGCAGTCTGGTTCAAGTCCCTATAACTACCTACCCCTTAAAACACTACCCATGGACCATATTATTATTATTATTACTGCTATCAGACACCTGCAGAGATTTCCTCCAGATGGGTGGTTGGGGATCAACCATGGGGAAATTGGCTTTCTGAGATGATTTTGGGCTTCATGTTGGCATTTGGTCTACAAATAGCAGCTCACAATAAACTACCCTATAAGACGAAGATTGAAGCTTCCGAACTTAGGTAAAAGTCAGGAATGATGCTCTCCTCTACACTTTATTTCAAAAGCAACACCTGCCCAACTACCCCTAGAACACTATCCATGGGACATATTAATAATGGGTGGTTGGGGGATCAACCAAGGTGAAATTGACTGTCTGAGATGATGTTGGGCTTCATGTTTGCATTTGATCTACCAATATCAGGTCACAATAGAGATGATATTGGGCTTCATGTTTGCATTTGATCTACCAATATCAGGTCACAATATCAGGTCACAATACTACCTTAAGACTACTTAGGGTAGTATAATACCTAAGTTTTCCAGGCTTAAGTAATCATCAGGAATAATGCTCTTCTCAATACTCCATTTTGTAAGCAATTCTTGACCACCAACCCCCACAACACCACCGATGCGTCATATTATTATAATTATCAGAGACGTGCAGAGACTTCCATCAGATGGATGGTTGAGGGATCAACCATGGTGATGTTGTCTGTCTGAGAGGATGTTGGGCTTCATGTTTTAACCTGTTGCTGCCCTGTAATGCACATATACAGTCATAGACGGCAGGGGTCTTTGTGCTGAGAACAGGTTGACTGTAAGGGATACCACATGGAGGTATCCAGCAAGGATGACCAGATTAGTGGGCTGTACCTTAAGAAATCAGGAATCAGGCTGAAGGAAGTTAAATTGAGTTTATTAAGATAAATAATGCAATACCAACACCAGTAAACCATAAACAATATAAAGTGGCACATAAACATGAAAATGCAGCAACTCAAATAACAACCTAACTGGCTATGTATAAATCAAGAGAGCATACCTGAGCAAGGCAAGGTTGGGAAAGATACAGAAAACAAGGGTAGCAGGGAGCAAGGTACAGGGAGCTGGAAGCAGGGAGCAGGGTACAAGGAGCTGTTCACAGGAGCAGGTCTCATGATCAGGTACATGAGCAGGTACAGGAACAAGAATCAAGATCAGGCAGGGACACGGTTCACAGAAAGAACACTGAAGAATTGAACTTCAGTCAAGGGTGGGATTATATACCTTCCAGCAGTCCATGTCAGGTGCAGCCTAATTACTCGGACAGCCCAACTGCTGGGAGACACCCGCTGGTGGCCATCAGAACTGTGCCCTTCGACTCTGGGAACAACAGTGCCACCAGCAGGGGACCCAGGAAATGACAAAAGTCCTGACACTCTCTGTACGCTCCCAGCACAGTGTCCAAGCTGTCTTTGACAACTTCCAGTCTCTAGTATGATCAAGAGCTGGCAGGACTGACTGCTCATCATGTGACCCCTTTGACAGCCATTAACTTTGGTCTTGTGATTGGGCAGAACGTCCCACCTCCCGGACCTAATAGCCCAGTTAAAGGGACACTGAGGCTGGGTGGAAAGTGGTTAATGTATAATTAAAGGCAACGTTTTTTCATTTTGCATAGAGTAAAGGAGAGTTATAACTCCTGTCTGTGTCCCATTGGGGACATTTCCCTTCTCTTCCTGTCCCATAGCCACAAAAGAAAGTGAGAGGAAATCCCTCCAAAATTAGGGAAATCCCTTGAGGTCATCAGGGTCACCAGAACTAGTGCACCTATTAGAAGATTAATCCGCTATTCTTGTTCTAACAAGATTTTCTTTCACTTTCAGTGATAACAGTCACACGGAAAAATAGAGAAGGTGAACATCTATAATGGGGCCAGCAATAAAAAGCTGACAGGTGTTCTAATCCCTGTCCACAATCCAGAACTATAAAAAAAAGCCTTCCTGATGCCTACCTTCTCTAGACCCTTCTCCTCCCTCAAGTCAACTTCCACTACAAGTTTATGCACCAGCACCTTATTTTTGCACTCCACGAACATTTTGAGAATTGTGGCTGAGCAGATGTTTAGACACCTATGCATTTCCTCCCTGACTGGATATATATTTTTTGCAACTCAAGCACACCCTGTTTATCCACTGTAGCTTTGACCATCTATAACAATTGACAGGTTTAGTTACTAATCATGCTTGTTCTGATCCAACTTGAAGTCCACCTGCCCAGGTGTTCTTTTTTTTTTCAGTTGACCTGCAAATTTTGCTAATTTTTGCCTAATCTTTTGTTTGAAAATCTACTACAGCCAGCCTAATTCTTTTTTGCTCATTTTAGCTATGGACTCACAGTTCCTGCAGCCTCCAAAAATACGATCTAGTTCTAACCTTTACTTTGATTCTATTTTTTCTCTTGGCACCAGTTGGCTTTGACCCTCGCTGTCACTCTCTGGTTTTGTCATGATCTGGAGTCAGACTCAAAGGCCGGTAGCTACAGCAGTAGCAAGGCACCCACTGACCAGCTGGACCCTGCCAGATGATGCAGGCTCACCTGAGGTGCAGAGTTTAAAGTGGTGTTGCCACCAAAAAAATAATATTAGCTTAAAAATCATAATTTTTTTTAAAAAAATTGGAAAAAAAAAAAATGTTTTACTCACCTCTAAATGCCTGTTGCTAGGGGGTCCCTCGTAGTCTGCCACCTTCAGTGCCCGGGCTAAACGTCACTTCCCCTCGGCGCCGCACAGTCATCTGGGACCTGTCACGTGTCCCAGATAACTGAGCGTCAAATCACGGCGCACGGCACCGCTTGCGCATGCGCAGTGGGTGCCCGGCTGTGAAGCCACAGCCGGGTTCCCACATTAAGAATGCCGGCACCGCGAGCGGCTCGGGGAACAAGGGGGGGCCTCGTTCCCCTGCATCGCTGGACCCTGGGACAGGTGAGTGTCCGATTTTTAAAAGTCAGCAGCTGCAGTATTTGTAGCTGCTGGCTTTAAAAAAAAAAAAATGTTGTGGGCCCTCCTCTTTAAGTACTAACCGGTGTTCACCTGATGGTGGAGATGGAATTTGCTGCGCATTAGTACCAGGTTGCGGTCCTTGGGGTAACCCCAACGGGAGGTGAACAATCCGGGAACCAGTAACAGATATAGCAGGTAGAAATCAAGCAGAAGTATAGTTAGTAAACAAACCAAAGGTTGGTAATGAATGGTTGCAGGCTGGGATCAAGCAGAAGCGCAGTTGAGGAACAAGCTAAGGGTCGGTAACGAGTGATTGAGAAGATATGGATGGGAACAGAAGTGACAAGAGCTGGATATTAGCTGGAGAGAGCACAATAATCTGCCAAACCAAAAGTGCAGAGACATGGCTTAAATCAGGAAGTTAATGGGAGGGGCAATGAGTTCAAAGTTAACCAAAAAGCAAGAAAGTCTGAAACAATCAGACAGGGAGCTGTCTAGCAGCTCAGGTGGCTCAGCAAGTTACTGCCAGTCATTGCAGAGGTCCTTGGTTCAGATCGAGGCCCTTACTTGCTCTTTAGTAATGGACCACATGCATTAGGTTGATCTAAAAGGGTTTGTTGTGTATTAGTTAAATGTATCTTTATATTTTAAGTCACTTTCCAAAACCATTCTAATAATTACATTTATTTGCACACACATGATAGACAGTATACAGGGGGTCCCCGACTTACAAACATCCGACTTACAAACAACTCCTACTTACAAACGGAGGGAGACAACAGGAAGTGAGAGGAAATCCACTCCTAGGAAGGGAAATTCACTCCTGTAAGAGTTAATATGGGAAAAAGGTGTCTCCACTGATGCTTTATCACCAGTCCATGTTTCCCTAACAACCCAAAATTTTCAAAATCCAATTGTCATTGGGACAGAAGGTGAGGTGAAATCTTCTGAACAGGGGCACAGACAGCAAAACAAATGTTACAGGGGTGATAACCCTTCTCTATGCTATCAAAAAAACGTAAAAATAGATTTTTTGGCTGGAGCTACACTTAAAAAATGTACCTGTTCCGACTTACAAACGGATTCAACTTAAGAACAAACCTACAGTCCCTATCTTGTTTGTAACCCGGGGACCCCCTGTACTGTAAATAATTGTACTGATCAAAAGCATACTATACTTAATAATGACCAGAAGACCAGTTGCCTCGACACACATGATAAAATAATCTCTTGCTCGCTGGAGTACAGCTAAATAGGTTAAATGATTCAGAACACTCCATATTGTCCTCTAAAAATTACTTTTGTATCCTTGTGTCTGATGGGGAATTGTGAACACTTTCTCATTAGCAGATGTCTTTGATGTTGGTGATTTTAGTTTTTTGTCCTTTCAATCTGAAAGTAGTGTTTCAACGAGATATAGGTAGACAGTCCACTTTTCCTAATTCCATAGATCTAAGGGCATGTGTATGTATTCCATTTTTTCTATCTTTGTTTACCTCCAACATGTCTGCAAAATCTAAAATATAAGAATATTTTTTTTTGTTTAGCCAGGTAGAAATAAAATATTGCATAGCAATATTTTGCCATCCTCTGTCCATCCTTCAGGTTCTCTTTACCTTTTAGAATGATTAACTTTAATATGAGCTGAAAGAAATCTGTTGTTTACAGACCTCAATGACTCATTCAAAGCAATGACTCATCCAGTATCAAATGGCTTATCTGCGTTATCAACCAGACAAAAGGAGTTGCAAAGCAAGCTGCTCTTACATGCTGTCTCTTTAGCTAACCCAGTGGTCTCCAAACTGGGGTCTGTGGGTCAGATGTGGCCCTTTACTTGCCTTTATCCAGCCCTTAGGGCACTATTCCTCCCACTGAAACCAACAATGGGCATTGTTCCTTGCACTGACACCAAAGATGGAGCACTATTCCTC
Organism: Lithobates sylvaticus; assembly: GCA_028564925.1. NCBI lineage: Eukaryota > Metazoa > Chordata > Amphibia > Anura > Ranidae > Lithobates > Lithobates sylvaticus. The sequence goes on from CM053030.1 coordinate 507,815,547, forward strand.
CCACAAACACCAATGATGAGGATTATTCTTCCCGTTAATACCAATGATGGGGCACTATTCCTCCACAAATACCAATGATGAGGCACTATTCCTCCACTAACACCAATGATGAGGCACTATTCCTCCACTAACACCAATGATGGGGCACTATTCCTTCACACATACCAATGATGAGGCACTATTCCTCCACTAATACCTATGATGGGGCACTAATCTTTGCACTGATAGTAATGATGGGGCACTATTCCTCCCACTGATACTAACAATGGGGGACTATTCCTCCTGCTAATAATGATGATGGGGCACTATTCCGCCCACTGGTACCAACAATGGGACATTCTTCCTCCCACTAATAATGATGATGGGGTACTATTCCTTCCACCGATACCAATGGTAGGGTGTTATTCCTCCCGGTAATACCAATGACGGGGCACAATTACTCCCACTGACACCAACAATGGAAATTCTTCTTCTCACTAATACCAATGATGAGGCACTATATCTCCTCCTACCGCCCACAGGTGTTATGTTATTTTTTTTTACCCCCACTCACATCCAAGTTTGAGGTATTTTCTTCTCCCATTGGTCACAATTCAACCTTTAAAAAGTCAAAAGGACAGTAAACTGGCCCTTTGCTCAGAAAGTTTGGAGACCCCTGAGCTAACCGTAGTGCTTTGAAATTTCTTAAAATCCTTTAAAAACATAATGAAATTTGATCCAGTAAGGTGAAAGATTATACTGTAGTAATTCTTATAAATATCAGTACATGAATCTACTAGAACCAATTCATGTGGAATATGTATACATTTTTTCTCACTGTAATGAAGTCAGGATGCATAAATGTTAATACTTTTAATTTTGTTTTGTTTTTGTTTGTACTGTGCATGCCGTGTTCTGGCATCACATTGGAGATCCAAATCACTGTTTCATAGTTTTATAGTTGGTAAGGTTGAATAAAGACACCACTACCCCAGTTATCTCCACTTGCTTCCAGGTCCCATGCTGAGCAGCTGCCCAGCTGTTTTGCTTTGCGTCTTTTAATGTTTTTTTTGCAGCAAAAGCAAGGAAGCACAACATCCTCTGTAGTATAATAATGTTTGCTTTACAAAACAAAAATGCTGCACTCACACAAACAAAGTCCTTTTCCCTCACCTTACTTGCTACCAACATAATTTCCTGTCCAGAGTTTCATGAACCAGTCCAACAAGTTCATTAGCACATGAATAGGGGACGCCCAGCTTCTACTTCTATTTATACTATAAACATCCCTAAAATAACCATAGCAACACACCCGCTGATTTCTGAACACAGAAGGTTGGTTACTTGGCACAAGCCCCATTCAGAGAATGCTTTATATTTTCTGAATTAACACAAAACGTTCTCTGATTGGACTGGTTGGAGAGTGTGATGCCCCCCCTTTTACCGCCCACAGGTGTTTATGCTATTTTTTTTCACCTCTGTTGACCACCAAGTTTGAAGGCATTTTCTTCTCCCATTGGTCACAATTCAACCTTTCAAAAGTCTAAAGGACGATAAACTGGTCTTTTGCTCAGAATGTGCTTTGCAATAAATTAAAATGAACTTAAAATCCTTTAAAAAGATAATGAAATTTGCTCCAGTAAGGTGAAAGATTATACTGTAGTAATTCTTATAAATATCAGTACATGAATCTACTAGAACCAATTCATGTGGAATATGTATACATTTTTTCTCACTGTAATGAAGTCAGGATGCATAAATGGTAATACTTTTACATTTTTTTTTGTTTTTGTTTGTACTGTGCATGCCGTGTTCTGGCATAACATTGGGGATCCAAACCACTGTTTCATAGTTTTATAGTTGGTAAGGTTGAATAAAGACACCACTACCCCAGTAATCTCCACTTGCTTCCAGGTCCCATGCTGAGCAGCTGCCCAGCTGTTTTGCTTTGCGTCTTTTAATGTTTTTTTTTTTTGCAGCAAAAGCAAGGAAGCACAACATCCTCTGTAGTATAATAATGTTTGCTTTACAAAACAAAAATGCTGCACTCACACAAAGTACTTTTCCCTCCCCTTACTTGCTACCAACATAATTTCCTTTCCAGAGTTTCATGAACCAGTCCAACAAGTTCATTAGCACATGAATAGGGGACTCCCAGCTTCTACTTCTTTTTATACTATAAAAATCCCTAAAATAACCATAGCAACACACTCGCTGAATTCTGAACACAGAAGGTTGGTCACTTGGTACAAGCCCCATTCAGAGAATGCTTTGTATTTTCTGAATTAACACAAAACGTTCTCTGACTGGCCTGGGTGGAGAGTGTGATGTCACCACCCTGCCTTGCCACCATGTGTCAATCAGCTGACCTCCTGTGTTCATAATACAGCAGGGCATCCATTCCATGTGGGACCTGGAATCAATTGGGGATAACTGGAGTATGAGTGATTTCAAGCTTCCAGGGGCGTCTGCCAAATCTGGTATATACATAGTTACATTGGACCAATGTACTGTAACTATGTACAAAATATCTACAGTATACTTGGAATTCCTCTTTAAGTCATACCCTAATTATTTTCCTTCAGAAAATGACATATGGCAGGCATCTTAAAGGAAACAAGTCAACCTATCTGTAGCCGATCGGTTAGGCTGCAATTAATCACGTTCTTGTTAAGATTTAAGGCAGAGGTCTCTATAGCTCCAGCCGACGTGAAGGATTTATGATTTTTGCTGGGACGTACACTTTTTCTAGAAGGATCGGTAACAGCTGTGTTGGGGTTTTCCGATAAACGTTTTACAGCCCATCAAGCAGCTATGAGGCAAAGCGGAAGAACATTTGGGGCTGTGCAAGGCCTATTACCCTTCACTAACAAAACATCTGGTGGAGACCTCATGTTTTCCAAAGTAATCATTTTTCATACTAATAACGATGGAAAAGATTTGTCTAAAAAAAAAAAAAAAAAAAGAAAAAAAAGTTTTATTTTTATTTTATTTGAACATTTTTATTTAGCTTGAGGGGCAATTAGAGGGATGTCGACAAGAGTTGAACTTTGCCTCCGAAGCAATTGTGTTGTGCTGGGCGCAAATCACAAACGAGTTTACACGATCCAATATTTGTTCAGTGATGAAACATTAGCTTCCTACTCAATTTCCTCTTTCACAGTTTTGTTGTCGGAGATATAACAAGAGAGAGATCACCTGCTTGGCTTGTGTGATACCACGACGAGACTCAGATGTTGTTTTTGTAATTTTTTTTTTATTGCAGATAAAGGCATTGAATAAATAGAAGAGTTTAACAGTTATAAGGCTAAATGGCTATCAGTTTACAGTTATAGCAAGACACGGTATTAGATGGACATCATTATGTACAGAGTTCAGAACATAGTGAAACTTGTAGCTTTGAATGAGCTTTTATCAAAGGAGGTGATAAGATAATCAAGCACCGATTTTTGTAGGTTCATTTTGAGATGTGAGGGAGAGTAAGGGCTCGTTCACACTCAGGGCTGCTGTAGGTAGGCCCCATACAGCCTACCTGAAAAGGCAACCCCCAACCCCTATCAAATCCTCTCTAATGAGTGACAAATGTTGGCCAACAATTACGAGCGTAGTGACGTACTACGTGGTTTTTCAGCTCTTTAGCGCCACCCTTTGGGGTCTTTCTGCTAATATCGTGTTAGTAGAAGTTTGGTAAGTGTTGATTCGCGCTTTTCTTTTCGCGTTTTTCATTTAGCGCTTTTTAGTTTGCGCTTTTCAGTTCATTTCTGAATGGCCGTTCGTCAACCAGCCATGTTGCGGAATCGGAGGAGATTACGTGTTATTTATTATTGGCCGTGTTGTTATTGATTTGACATAATTTTTTTGGTTGAATAATGATTTGATTTGGTATATTTTCTATATTTTTGGATGCATAGAATGCACTTTTTGGTTAAGTTCTATTGGCAGCTAGGATGTCAATTTTTTTTTTTTTTTATGCACAATAAAAAAAAATGTGGAGAATAATACTTGGCTATGGGGCTGATTTACTAAGATGAATGCGCTGCGCCGGTTCACACCTTAATTGGTGCGCAACACATAATATGCCATAATATGCCGGCGCACGTGATAATAATATGCCATTGATCATAGCACATGCCGTTATCATTAACCACTTCAGCCCCGGACCATTTGGCAGCCAAAGGACCAGAGGTCTTTTTTCAATTTCGCACTGCACTACTTTAACTGGTAATTGCGCGGTCATGCAATTTTGTAACCAAACGAAATTTGCGTCCTTTTCTTCCCACAAATAGAGCTTTCTTTTGATGGTATTTGATTGCCTCTGTGATTTTAATTTTTTGCGATATAAACGGAAAAAGAGCGAAAATTTTGAAAAAAAAAGAGATTTTCTACTTTTTGTTATAAAAAAAATCTAATAAACTCAATTTTAGTCAAACATTTGGGCCAAAATGTATTCAGCCACATGTCTTTAGTAAAAAAAATGCCAATAAGCGTATATTTATTGGTTTGCGCAAAAGTTATAGCGTCTACAAACTAGAGTACATTTTCTGGAATTTACACCGCTTTTAATTTATGACTGCCTATTTCATTTCTTGAGGTGCTAAAATGGCAGGGAAGTACAAAACCCCCCCAAATGACCCCATTTTGGAAAGTAGACACCCCAAGCTATTTGCTGAGAGGCATGTTGAGCCCATTGAATATTTTTTTTTTTAGTCCCAAGTGATTGAATAAAGACAAAAATAAAAAAAGATTTTTTTTTTTTTTTTTCAAAAAGTTGTCACTAAATGATATATTGCTCACACATGCCATAGTTATATGTGGAATTGCACCCCAAAATACATTTTGCTGCTTCTCCTGAGTATGGGGATACCACATGTGTGGGACTTTTTGGGAGCCTAGCCGCGTACGGGGCCCCGAAACCCAAGCACCGCCTTCAGGATTTCTAAGGGTGCAAATTTTTGATTTCACTCCTCACTACCTATCACCGTTTCGAAGGCCATAAAATGCCAAAATAGCACAAAACCCCCCCAAATGACCCCATTTTGGAAAGTAGACACCCCAAGCTATTTGTTGAGAGGCATGGTGAGTGTTTTACAGCTCTCATTTGTTTTTGAAAATGAAGAAAGTAAAGAAAAAAAAAACATTTTTTTTTCTTTTTTTTCAATTTTCAAAACTTTGTGACAAAAAGCGAGATCTGCAAAATACTCACAATACCTCTCAGCAAATAGCTTGGGGTGTCTACTTTCCAAAATGGGGTCATTTTGGGGGGTTTTATGCCATCTGGGCATTCCATGGCCTCCGAAACTGTGATTGGCAGTGAGAAGTGAAATAAAAAAATTACACCCTTAGAAAGCCTGAAGGCGGTGCTTGGTTTTTGGGGTTCCGTACGCAGCTAGGCTCCCAAAAAGTCCCACACATGTGGTATCCCCGTACTCAGGAGAAGCAACAGAATGTATTTTGGGGTGTATTTCCACATATGCCCATGACATGTTTGAGCAATATATCATTTAGTGACAACTTTTTGTAAAAAAAATATATATATATTTTTTTTTCATTATTCAATCTCTTGGGACAAAAAAAAAAAATATTTAATGGGCTCAACATTGCTCTCATCAAATAGCTTGGGGTGTCTACTTTCCAAAATGGGGTCATTTGGGGGGGGTTTGAACTGTCCTGGCATTTTATGCACAACATTTAGAAGCCTATGTCACACGTCACCCACTCTTCTAACCACTTGAAGATAAAGCCCTTTCTGACACTTTTTGTTTACATGAAAACATATTTTTTTTTTGCAAGAAAATTACGTTGAACCCCAAACACTATATATAATGTTAAAGCAAAGGCCCTACAGATTAAAATGGTGGGTGTTGCATTTTTTTTTTCCACACAGTATTTGCGCAGCGATTTTTCAAACGCATTTTTTGTGGAAAAAATACACTTTTTTATTTTAATGCACTAAAACACACTATATTGCTCAAATTTTTGATGAAATAAAAAATATGATCTTAGGCCGAGTACATGGATACCAAACACGACATGCTTTAAAATTGCGCACAAACACGCAGTGGCGACAAACTACATACATTTTTAAAAGCCTTTAAAAGCCTTTACATGATACCACATTAGATTCACGGAGGAGGTCTACTGCTAAAATTACTGCCCTCGATCTGACCTTCGCGGTGATACCTCACATGCATGCTGCAATTGCTGTTTACATATGACGCCAGACCAACGCTTGTGTACGCCTTTGCGCAAGAGAAGGGGGGGCAGGGGTGCTTTTTTTTTTTTTTTTTGTTTTTTTTTTTATTTATTTAGCTTTTTTATTTTATTTTTAAACTGTTCCTTCCATTTTTTTTCTTTGTTATGATTTTTATTGTTATCTCAGGGAATGTAAATATCCCCTATGATAGCAATAGGCAGTGACAGGTACTCTTTTTTTGAAAAAATTGGGGTCTATTAGACCCTAGATCTTTCCTCTGCCCTCAAAGCATCTGACCACACCAAGATTGGTGTGATAAAATGCTTTCCCAATTTCCCAATGGCGCGGTTTATATCCGGGAGGGGGGACATTCCCTCCCACTGCTTGTAAAAGCAGTCTAGAGGCTAATTACCCGCTAGAATTGCTTTTACATGAAAGCCGATCACTGGCTGAAAAGAATGATACCAAGATGATACCTAAACCTGCAGGCATCATTCTGGTATAACCATTCAAAGTCCAGCAACATACTGGACATATATTGTAATCTTTTTTTTTTCATGCAGCCTCTTGGCTGAACGAAAAAAAGAGATTGATTGGTGGGTGTGCCCACCATTAGAATACCTCCCTTCATCCACCCACTTCTAATGATGGGCATACATGCACCATTTATATATGCCGATGCATGGGGGCATCCTCCCGCAAAAGTTATGCCGTGTACACACGGTCGGAATTTCGACCGTATGTACGTGGCATTAGGAGCCAATCGCTCCTCCCCCCCCCCCCCCTGCTGCCCCCATGCTTCGGCATATATGCTCTTTTTTTTAACTGTGGTGGTGAAATCACCTCCTACAGCGTTGGAGTCGCGGCTTTATGTATCGTGGGAGCAAACGCTGTTGCTGTCAAGATAAATAAATCCGCGTTGCAACTGAATGGCGCACCTGAAAACAAAAAAATGCTTAACACTAAAACACAGTAAACAAAATTACATACCTGAAAAGCAAGCATGATAAAACATAATAAAACATTGCAGAATAGAATGGAGTAAAAAAAGAGCAACAATAGAGAGAGAGAGAGAGAACAATAAAACGACAACTATTTTTATTTTTTTATTTTTTTGAGATTCACAGGTAAAAAAGCTCCTGACTGAAGCGACTGAATCAAAACGCTACCACAAAAAAAATGTTAGCGATCGCAGGGATCAGGCCTGACTCTGCGAACGCTGCAGTTATGTGTGCTTAGTGTTTTGTAAGTGACAGTGATCGATCGATACTGCACTTGGGTGGGCTGGGCTGGGCGGAGGGGGAAAACGCAGGTGCTAGCAGGTATCTGGGCTGATCCCGCTAACAATGCGTTTTTTTTGGAACCCTAAACTGCTGGGACGCTAGTATAGATCTGATCAGATCAAATATTGATCTGTTCAGATACTGTGCCACTAAGGGTGGTGTATGCTTTGCGCGTGGGTGTTTGCGGTACTGGCACTAACCTGGGGCGACGCAGACCTTATTAGACCCTAAAACCTAATTGATATCACCGCCGGGCGATCAGGGGGTTAAACCGTTATTGGGTAATAAATGGCGGGTGCCCTGACAGTATAAAAAACAAGCTAACTAACCAGCGTCACCCGTAACAGTAATACAAAAAAAAAACTGGTTACCTAGCGACACTAATGCAGCGATCAGAAAAACGATCGCTTAGTGACACTGGCAAAAGGGGGTGAAAGGGTTAACTAGGGGCAATCAGGGGGTTAAAACCTTTATTAGGTAATATATGGGGGTACCTGACGCTATATAAAAACCTGACGGGGAACCTAAATAACTAACTGGCTGACCAGCGTCACCAGTGACATTTATACAGTGATCACTGGTGAAAGGGTTAACTCTAGGGGCAATCAGGGGGTTAAAACCTTTATTTAGGTTGTAATATGGGGGTACCTGACCTATAAACCTATTTATGAACCTATATAAACATGGCGGTAAAAAAAAAAAAAAAACTGGTTACCTAGCGACACTAATGCAGCGATCAGAAAACCGATCGCTTAGTGACACTGGCAAAAGGGGGTGAAAGGGTTAACTAGGGGCAATCAGGGGGTTAAAACCTTTATTAGGTAATATATGGGGGTACCTGACGCTATATAAAAACCCGACGGGGAACCTAAATAACGAAATAACTAACTGGCTAACCAGCGTCACCAGTGACATTTATACAGTGATAACTGGTGAAAGGGTTAACTCTAGGGGCAATCAGGGGGTTAAAACCTTTATTTAGGTTGTAATATGGGGGTACCTGACCTATAAACCTATTTATGAACCTATATAAACATGGCGGTTAAAAAAAAAAAAAAAATGGTTACCTAGCGACACTAATGCAGCGATCAGAAAACCGATCGCTTAGTGACACTGGCAAAAGGGGGTGAAGGGGTTAACTAGGGGCAATCAGGGGGTTAAACCTTTATTAGGGGGGGGTAGGGGGCTACCTTGGACCTAAAACTAACTGCCCTGACAGTTATTACAGTCACACTGACACTAAATGCAGTGATCAGTAAATAAATGATCACTGCAATTAGTGACACTGTGACTGGGGGGGAGGGGGTGATCTGGGGGGTGATCAGGGGGTGACAGGGGGGTGGAATATGTGCCTAACTGTACTGGTGTCAGTGTACTGTTGTGCACTAACCTTTACATGTTCACCGCTCGGCGTCTCCGGTCACATAGACCGGCGCACCGAGCGTGACATCACTTCCGCCTTCCTGTCTATACAATAGACAGGAAGGGGAAGCTTTTCATTGGCCAGGAGCGATCGCGAGGGGGTGGCCAGAAACCACTGGCCGTCCCCTCGTCCCGGATCGCTCCTGACACGATCCCGACCGTCCCCGCCGGCGGAGGGGGGTCCGATCGGACCCCCCAACCGCCTGAAGAATGGCACGTACAGGTACGTGATTCTGCCTGTACGTGCCATTCTGCTGACGTATATCTACATGGGGCGGTCGGGAAGTGGTTAACAGTCCATTCACACAGGGGCAACACGACTTCCAGCGCGACTTGGGGCGACTTACAACACTACTTGGGGCGACTTACAACAGGACTTGGGGCGACTTACAACAGGACTTGGGGCGACTTACAACACGACTTTAAGTTGCCCCCATGCCAGGCGACTTTGATTTTTTTAAAAAAATGGCATGGGTTCCCCTCCAAGAGTATACCAGGCCCTTCAGGTCTGGTATGGATTTTAAAAGGGAACCCCGCACCAAAAAAAATGGCGTGGGGGTCCCCCTCAAAATCCATACCAGACCCTTATCTGAGCACGCAACCTGGCAGGCCACAGGAAAAGAGGGGGGACGAGAGAGCGCCCCCCCCCTCCTGAACCGTACCAGGCCACATGCCCTAAACATTGGGAGGGTGCTTTGGGGTACCCCCCAAAGCACCTTGTCCCCATGTTGATGAGGACAAGGGCCTCATCCCCACAACATTTGCCCGGTGGTTGTGGTGGTCTGCGGGCAGGGGGCTTATCGGAATCTGGAAGACCCCTTTAACAAGGGGACCCTCAGATCCCGGCCCCCCCCCTGTGTGAAATGGTAAGGGGGTACAAAAGTACCCCTACCATTTCACAAAAAAAAGTGACAAAAGTGTTAAAAATTACAAGAGACAGTTTTTGACAATTCCTTTATTAAAGTCTTCTTCTTTCATCTTCTTCCTTCTTCTTTCCTTCATCCTTCGGTTTCTTCCTCCATCTTCTTCTTCCTCCATCTTCTTCTTCCTCCGATCCTTTGCTTCTTGCTCCAGTGTTCTCGTCCGGCATCTTTCTCCACAGTGCCTTCTTCCCAGCTTCATTCTCGGGCCGCTCCGCACAATGGGAGGCTCCCGCTGTGTGACGCTTCTCTTTTTCTGACAGTTCTTATATAACGGAGGGCGGGGCCACCCGGTAATTCAAAGTTACTCTCAAACCAAGGTTTTAGTGTGTGTGTGTAAATATATCTATCTATCTATCTATCTATCTATCTATCTATCTATCTATCTATCTATCTATCTATCTATCTATCTATCTATCTATATATACACACACATATATGTGTGTGTGTTCTTGAAAACGTTTTCACCCTTTTTTTAACTCTATAAAATCTAAAAAAAATTGTGGAAACTTTTATATATACATATACTGTATAAATTATTATTATTTTTTTTTTGTTTTTAATGCTAAACAATACTGCATCCATACCATCCATACCTAACAATTTCATTATGTATCTTGCCACTAATATGATCATCATGAGTCAAACATTGCACAGAATGGGAAGTGATAGGAATCAGTTATCTCTCTGGTCCCCGGGGCTATACAACATGTCATCCATTCTGTGTCATCTGTCTGTGCCTGGACAAAATATCTCTGATATATCTCTGTACAGATTCCTCCACCTGCCTCGGGACATGTGTGTCTCGTGTACTGCGCACAACTGGAAAATTGTATCACTTAAATGAATAGCTACGCTCCCTGGAACCATATATAAAGCTAATATATAATTTATGGAAACGAGATAAAGCGTAGCGGGGATCATAGCGCAGAATGGGGGGGGCGGCCAGTGTGCATGAGGCCTAAGGAAGAAAAGCAGCATGGAAAATAGGTAAGGCCCCATTCACACTTGGCGATATGGAATCACTGCGATTCTGCCCGCAATTCCAAATCACGTGATCATCGCTGCAAAGCCCGTGACATGTGTTTGGGTGCTATTCATTCTAAATAGTACCCCAAACGTGGTGCAATTTTTCTGCGATTGTCAGGATTAGACAGGATTACACCGCAATTGCGGCAAAACTTGCCTTTAAAAATTGCGTAAAACTTGTCCCCCAAAAATGGGGCGACTAACGTGCATGGTGCAGCCTATTGAAGGGTATGGGCTGCCCTATGAGCGACGAAATCACGAACGGGAACGTCAATTCCAGCTATGCGAGTGTGAATAGGGCCCAAGTGTACTCGTTTATGTACACTGTATTACATATTATTGTCATTCTCTATGGGGAGGGGTGTTAAAGTATTACTACAACCACACCTCCCAACTTTTTGAGATAGGAACAAGAGACACCTATTAGCAAAAGTATGTAGGCATAGGACACACCTCCTGCCATGCCCCCTTAACCACTTCAGCCCCAGAAGATTTGGCTGCTGAATGACCAGGTCATTTTTTTGCGATTAGGCACTGCGTCAATTTAACTGACAATTGCGCGGTCGTGCGACTTTGTAACCAAACAAAATTGAAGTCCTTTTTATCCAACAAATAGACCTTTCTTTTGGTGGTATTTGATCATCTCTGCGGTCCTTATTTTTTGCGCTACAAACAAAAAAGTCCGACAAATTAAAAAAGAATTACAATATTTTGTACTTTTTGCTATAATAAATATCCCCATTTTTAAAGAAAAAAAAAAGCAAGTTTAAAAAAATCACAATAATACCCCGTACACACGGTCAGAAATTCTGTTGGAAAAAGTCAGATTGGATTATGTTGTTGGAAAATCCGATTGTGTGTGGGCTCTAGCTGACTTTTTCCGTCTGAATTTCCGACGGAAAAAGTTTGAGAGCAGGACCTAAAATTTTCCGACAACAAAATCCGATCAGACTTTTTCTGATCGTGTGTATAGAATTTCGACGCACAAAGTGCCACGCATGCTCAGAATAAATTTGGGGGCGAAAGCTATTGGCTACTGTCCTCTTCATAGTCCCGTTGTACGTTTTGTAAGTCATCTCATTTGGAACGATTGGATTTTCCGACAACTTTGTGCGACCGTGTGTATGCAAGACAAGTTTCGGACAAAATCCGTCTGAAAAAATCTGACAGATTTTGTGGTCGGAATGTCCGATCGTGTGTATGGGGCATAAGTGTATATTGTTTAGTTTGCGCAAAAGTTATAGTGTCTACAAAATAGGGGATAGATTTATAGCATTTTTATTATTATTTTTTTTTTACTAGTAATGGCGGTGATGATCGATTTATTTTTTTGTCATAGCGGACACTTTTGACACATTTTTGGGACCATTGGCATTTATACAGCGATCAGTGCTATAAAAATGCACTGATTACTGTAAAAATGTCACTGACAGGGAAGGGGTTAACACTAGATCAAGGGGTTAACTGTGTGCCTGTGTGTTTCTAACTGTAGGGGGAGGGGACTGACTAGAGGAAGTGACGGATCGTGGTTCCTAGCTATTAGGAACTTACGATCTGTCACTCCTCACAGAACAGAACAGGGATTTGTGTGCCTGTTTCCGCGATCGCTGGTGGCCAGCGGTCATCGCGACCTTCAGGCACGAGCATCGGCACCCCTGCAGTGCAGCGTGCGCGAGCCCCCGGCGACGGGCGCGCCTTCTATCCCCGATCCCGCAAGCCGACGTATAGCTACGATGGTTCGCGGGATCGTGCCAACCTGTCGCAGTATTATGACGGCGGCTGGTCGGCAAGCGGTTAAAGGAGAATTTTTCCAAAAAAAAATGATTAGTTAAACCCACAAGTGCTTTTTTTTTTTTTTTTACCACTACTTTTCCTTTATATTGGCTTTTGAAATTTACAGATGCAGCAATTCAGAAATTGGATGAAAGGTTTAGCACTGGGAAACACTTTTTACAAGCTAAAAAATAGCACTTTATATATAAAAACAAACGAGGGACAAATGAGGAGGAAAGAGGGACAGAGGGGCTTTGTTTCAAATCGGTGACTGTTGGGAGCTATGCTAAACCTACAACGAACGGTAAAATAAGCCTGTATATGCAGTAAAGCATGCTTGTTATACTCACTGTGGAACCTGAGGGGTTAATCCTCTACATTGTGTATAAAGGCTGTTCTTTCCCTTCTTCCACAGTCCCCAAACCATCTCCTGATAGTACAGAGCCTTACACATGCTCAGTTTTGTGTGTATTGATAGAGAGTTATTTTTTCTCTTGGAAGGGTGCATGTGATCAGCACAGGGCCAATCAGCACTGCCCAGACAGAGGGTCAGGGGTCCTGCAGCCTCATAGGACAGTCAGAGGAGAATGAAAACTCCTCCTACAAGCTTTAACCAGACACTAATAGAAGCAGTGCCTGAGGCAAGGGGTGGGCAGGAGGGATGGCTGCCCTGGGCACTGTGGCATCATGCGAGGTGGGGGGGGGGGGGGGCATTGGAGGGAGAGAATTTGTGTTAAGAAGGGTAATTGGGGGGGGCATCAGGGAGTACGAATTGCTCTGGGAGGTCAAATTTACGTTTTTTGGTTGTAACATGACAAAATGTGGAAAATGTCAAGGGGTATGAATACTTTTTCAAGGCACTGTCAATTTAAAATGATTAATTGGTGGTTTAGTGATTTTAAGGCTCTGTATTTTACCAATACCGGCCTTTTCGTTAGATCCCTGCTCTGTTATAATACTACTCATTATCTTATTTTATCCCGTGTACAGAAGAAGATGCCGTAGATGGATACAGTGTTGATCTTTGTTTAAGTTGAGCGCTACAACCGTTGTGGGAAAGGTTCTAGAACACACCTCCCGGCCTATATATATCCTCCATGTGGAAGAGATACTTTGTGCCGTATAATGAGAGGTTCATTGAACTCCCCACCCTGGTCTCCTTCACACTCTCTACCATTTTCTCATCACAAAGCCCGGCCGTTCTCTAGTCCTATTAAAGTCTGGAATGTCTGCAGTCTGTTCCTCATCCGATTTTGTCTGATTTCCTCTGATTTAGATGTGAAAAGGACTACTGCAGTGAACTATCCTACTTTCTGAGCTTGTTAGGCGTAAATCCCATTGCCTGGGCCAAGCGGGGAGACACGCCGCTTTATTTTTTTGCCAGTTCTAATAGAAGAAAGGCAAGGTGCTGAATAATTATATGGCGCGTCTCTTCTTCATATCAGTGCCCTGATGGCGCAACTGAAATATAATAAAGCTGTATAAAACCCAAAACCAAAAAAATGTATATATTGCAGCTTACCAATCATTAGATGTGATGGCTGCATTTGTTTTATTTTCTTTGGCTTTTTCCCCCCTCTGTTTTCAACTGGTGATCTGGCCAGTAAACATGTGCACACTGAAATATTTTGTTTCAGAATTTAGTTTTCGTCCGAAAAATTTATTTATTTTAGGGCTGTTACTGATTAAAATTTTCGTGTTCGCTTAATCTTTTTTTTTTTTAAACGATTGATCGACTAATTTCGATTAATTATAACGCACATACAGATCCAACTACTTTTAACTGATCTCCTTGCATTGCAACTCTGCATTAGTCAGTGGTAAATGTGGTATACACTATATACAATCACCCGACACTAGTTAGTTTCCACAATCCATGACTTAACTTCACAGTTCACACAAATACGTTTTAAATTTAAACTGTAGCACTGATGTAAGTAATTTTTCTTTTCCACAGTAGCGTGACAATCCCTCCACCTCCGGTCTAACTAATCACTCTCACCTTATGGCATGGACCCCTGTGCAAACAGGTGGTCATGCAAGTGGGTATCAAAAGGGTTAACACGGACCATAAACTTCTCTTACGTCTCCTTAGATCTCAGGAAGGTCATGGGTAGAAAGAAAAGATCGAAGTGCTCACCGCTTAAGTATAAGATTACATTTTTGTGTTCAAACACAAACTACTCACATAAAGATGATAAAAACCCAGCATGTAAAGCCGACAATCCTGTTAGTTCCGTAGGGCAGCAGCGGGTGACGTCATGCGTAGCCCCTCCCCTGTATGCGTTACGTTAAATCAGAACTTCAACGTCACCGGACTCCTCCCCCTTCCCTTCGCAGACAGAGGCACTTGGGGAAGGGGGGAGGAGTCCGGTGACGTTGATGTCCGTGACGTCACCGGATCTCTGACGGAACTCCCTGAAGACCAGGAAGCCAGCGGAGAGGTGAGTACCAATCAAAAAAATTTTGATTGATCAAAAAAATTAACGATTAATCGAGGAATTAATCTTTAATTTTCACAGCCCTAATTTATTTAGTTACTTCCGAAATTCGTTTTAATGTATTTATTTTCGTTAAAAAATGCATTCATCCAAAAATCCAAAATAATTAAGGTCGAACCTGTCATTGAAGGCTTATGGTGTCTATCGAAAAAGATTTGACGGAGCAGCTAAACTGTACGACCCACAATCGTACATTTCCGGTCGAATGTTCCCCTACAATCTATACTAGAATTCTAACGTTGTATGACACTAGTAATAATTATATTTATTAATTATTATTACTAGTCAACCAACATTAGAATTCTTCTATATGAGGAAGAGCATTTGACCATAAATGTCCGCTCGCGGCAACTGCTTCATCGGATCTTCATGTTGAATCTTTTCTCATTATGTCAAATAATCTTGAACTAATAGAGATAAGGTAAGGCACATTCGACCACAGGTTCAATGGACACAGATCACTATTGTCAGCGTCATGTCGAATCTCCTCTCTATATCGAAATGTTGCAATGAAAACGAAAATAAAGCATTTGTTTATGTCGGATCTTTCGGTTTTCGGATAATGAAACTAAAATACCTGAAATTCGGACGAAATTCGGACGAAAACTAATGCACATGTCTACTGGCCAGTAACACATCTCCTGTATTATTGAGTCACAACTCTGGAGGAATGAGAACAGGAGGCACAGCAGGCAGCGGCATGGTGAGTCTGGGGGGGGTAGTGTTATGCCCTGTACACACGATCGGACTTTCCGGCAACAAAACCGTGGATTTTTGTTCGAAGGATGTTGGCTCCAACTTGTCTTGCATACACACGGTCACACAAATGTCGGCCAACAATTACAAACGTAGTGACGTACAAGATGTACGTGATATCTCCATTACGAACGCTAGTTATGTCTCCATCTTGTACTTGATTCCGAGCATGCATGGACTTTTGTCCGATGGACTTGTGTACACACGATCGGAAAGTCCGACAACAAACATTTGTTGGTGGAAAATTTGAGAACCTGCTAGCCAACATTTGTTTTGCCAGAAAGTCAGACAACAAATGTTCTATGGCGCATACACAGGGTCGGACTTTCTGCAAACAAGCTCACATCCAACATTTGTTGTCGGAAAATCCGATTGTGTGTACGGGGCATTAAATGTACTAGCGGATTTAGATACACAAACAAAACAAACAAAAAACGCAAACTTCAGCTCACACTTTGTAATCAGTTAGGCCTCATGCACACTGGTTTCTTGTAAGCAATGTTCTAAACGCGTAAAAGCGCTATAAACTCACCTAAGCTGCATTTTTTTCATTCCAGTTTAAACAAGTTTAGCCATGTTTGAAGTTTTGGGTGTTAATGTATTTCATTGGCTAGTATTTTAATTTATTCTGGCCATTGAAATAAATAAGCGTGCCTAGCATTTAGGTGCATTTAACAGTGTTTATTACACGTTTTAGGCCTCATGTACACTGCTGATGGTAAACGGACGTTTAGAAACAGTTGGGCATTTTTTTAAACTGCTCCTGAACGCTCCTCTATGTTATCTTATCAGTACATGTACACAGGGTCGTTTATAGTAGTTCCTAGGCAGTGGAGTTTAGAGGCTTTTTTTGGAATTCCAAAAAATGGGATCAGAAGCTGAGTTTAGAGGCATTTCAAGCACCAAACGCTTCTAAACCCAATGCTATAACTCGCAGTTAGCCGCGTTTCATTTACAGGCGTTTTTCATTTCTGGCTATTTTGAAAAAAAAAAAAAAAAATGTATTTATTTTTAAAGCTTCTAAATGCAAAGTGGCTAAATGTGGCATGTAAACGCGGCAAAACGGACGTTTTAACCACCTGAGATCCGCGCCATAGCCAAATGACGGCTACAGCGCGGATCTGATGTGCCGGGACGACGTCTATTGACGTTGTCCCGGCAACGAGCTGAACGAGCTGAAGGGCGCTCGCGGCGCGCTCTGTGATCCACGAGTCTGTGAGACTCGCTGGATCATAGATCCGACCCCTTACCACGTGATCAGCTGTCAGTCAATGACAGCTGATCATATGATAATTACCGAGCCGGTAATCGGCTTTTTTTCCTGCTCGCGCTGACAGCGCGAGGAGAAAAAAAAAGAGCCGATCACCGGCGGCAGTGACATCAGTCCCTCTCACTGCAATATGCCAAGGGTCTATGATGCCCACCATTGCTAATAAAAGTGCCCCCAGTGCCATCTGTCAGTGCCCCCAGTGCCATCTGTCAGTGCCCACAGTGCCAGTGCTGCACATCAGTGTCACCTACCAGTGCTCATCAGTGTCCCCTACCAGTGCCCAGTGCCACCTATCAGTGCCCATCAGTGCCACCTATCAGTGCCCATCAGTGCCATCTATCAGTGCCACCTATCAGTGCCATCTATCAGTGCCCATCAGTGCCATCTATCAGTGCCATCCATCAGTGCCCATCCATGCCACCCATCCGTGCCACCCATCCGTGCCCATCAGTGCCATCTTTGCTGTGCCCATCAGTACCGACTTATCTGTCCCCACCAGTGCAGTCTATCAGTGCCCACCAGTGCCGCCTATCAGTGCCCACCAGTGCCGCCTCATCAGCGCATATCAATGAAGCAGAAAAATTACCTGTTTGCAAAATTTTATAACAAACTATTAAACATGATTTTATTTTTATTTTTTATTTTCCATCTTTTTTAATTTTTTAGCAAAAAATAAAAACCCCAGCTGTGATTAAATACCACCAAAAGAAAGCTCTATTTGTGAGGAAAAAATTGTAAAAATTTCATTTGGGTACAGTGTTGTATGACCGCGCAATTGTCATTCCAAGTGCGTCAGCGCTGAAAGCTGAAAATTGGTCTGGTCACGAGGGGGGTTTAAGTGCAAAGTAATCAGGTGGTTAAACGTGGGTTACTATCTGTCAAGTTAAATTGTTCAGGAGAGGTTGTAAAAACGTCCCGTGTACATGAAGTCTTAGCATTTTTTGTGGTCAAAATTCCCTCTCTTTTTAGGGTGTTCAGAAAACGTCCTCTAAACTCCCCTGCTACTAAATGTAACACCCTCTACATAGGTAGGTGCTAGATTAGTTTTTTTTTGTAAGTGTAGGGAAATTTAGGCAGGCTTAGCTGGAAGCTAGGCCCGTTTGTTTTGGTTTGTGTGGGTTGGGAGTGGCTCAGAGTTAGCAGCTGATGATTTACATTCAGCATCACTAAGAACTCCCTCTTCTTTATAGAGCCTTCTGGAAGGTACTAAAAAGAGAGGAGGAGAGGAGGAGCTGCCTTTGGTGTGTTAAGGAGCCCTGACCAATCCCTAACCCGGATTGGCAGAATTTTTACAAGCATTTTAACTCGGTTCACACTGGGGATTCCTGTCAGGCAGGGAGAGAGAAGGGGAGAGAAGACCACACATTACAGGGTAAGACCTACCCCAAAAATAAGCCCTACTGTGTCTTTTACTGACAAAATTAATATAAGACCTGGGCTTATTTTCGGGGAAACGCGGTAGGAGTAGTAATAGTAGTATAGTATTATTATTTTTATTTGTAGTAGTAGTAGTAGTAATAGTAGTATAGCATTATTATTATTATTATTTGCAGTAGTAGTAGTAGCAGCAGTAGTATTTGTATGTTATTACTGTTACTATCATTATTATTAGTAGTAGTAGCAGTAGTAGTATTATTTTTAATTTATTTGTTTTGTTATTAATAATTATTCATAATATTATATATTTTATATAATGCTGTGTGTTCTTTGACACTCACACTAGGAAAAAAAGAAATCTATCTATCTATTTTCACCTTCCTATGCTTTCACTCCCATTTTTGCTGCTTTTGTGTTTCTGAATGTATTCGGAAAACCACGTCTATTCTTGTTATCAAAATATTGTTTCGAAGAATGGAAAAAAATCAGAATCTTGTGTAATAAGATGACAACATATCAAATATCTGACAGTGATAAAGGCACGGATTTCCGTCAATTGTATAATGGATTTTCTGACAGTGATTAAGTCGTGTATTTCGGTCTAGCGCACCCCCAGGCAATAAAAAGGAAGGAGCAGACTTTGCAGTACTAACTACGAAGATAAAGAAATAAAAAAAAAAAAGAGGCTAAAAGAATGAATACACACACACTAGAAAAGAGAAGAGAAGGCAAAAATAGTAAAACAACGTACGGTACATACACCAGGAGAAAAAAATACAGATTTACAGAAATATATTTCAACACAAATTGTTCTTGCAGTGGAATTTCCGACTTAATGTTCGGTCACAGTATTATGGAAAGTCATTCATTCCCCAGGAAGACAGATTTCATTTCGTTCTCTTTTAATTTATTTTGACACACCTAATTAACTGGATTGGATTTAGTGCCTTGTCTTGGCATTCGTCATTTTGTATCTGTGGAATACTAAATTGTAATGACCTAGTAGAATATGCTATCATCCTAAAAGAAGAA
This sequence comes from Lithobates sylvaticus, assembly GCA_028564925.1. Classification (NCBI taxonomy): domain Eukaryota; kingdom Metazoa; phylum Chordata; class Amphibia; order Anura; family Ranidae; genus Lithobates; species Lithobates sylvaticus. The sequence goes on from CM053030.1 coordinate 507,835,082, forward strand.
AATAAGTTTTGAGGATGTAAAAGCATTGTGTATATCCATCTTTGATTTTTTATTATTATATTATTGTAATCTACAATAGAGGGGTATATAAAAAAAAAAAAACCCGGGCTTATTCAATAAGATACAAAGCTGCTAACATACTGCACCTGTAACAACCAATCAGAACACACATTAGCCAGTCAAATCAATATAACATAGATTCTGATTGGTTGCTCTGCATATTTTATCGACTGCCAACTTTTTTGTGTATGCGATCGTAACTTTGTACGCAGAGTCTTATGTTTAATTTTTGTGTTTATTAAAGAATTATTTCACCCATGGTAAAATAAATAAAAAAAATTGCCTTTGCCAGTAGTGATCAACTTTCTTGACATGGGGGCCTCAAGTGCGGCCCCCTGACATTACCAAAGGGCCACACATACAATTAACTGAATATTTAGTCTCAGAGACGGCAGGCACACAATATGATATAGTCAAAGATTAAGGACATGATAAAAGAGATGGTCAGAGACTGCGGATATTATACAAGAGATGGTCAGAGACTGTGGATATGATACAAGAGATGGTCAGAGACTGTGGACATGATAAAAGAGATTGTAAGAGACTGCAGACATGATACAAGAGATGGTCAGAGACTTCAGACATGATAAAAGAGATTGTAAGAGACTGCAGACATGATACAAGAGATGGTCAGAGAGACTGCAGACATGATACAAGAGATGGTCAGAGACTGTAGACATGATACAAGAGATGGTCAGAGACTGTGGACATGATACAAGAGATGGTCAGAGACTGTGGACATGATACAAGAGATGGTCAGAGACTGTGGACATGATCATTTTTAATTAATATCATCAATTTAAATTAATATCAATTCGTTTTTCGGCCATTATTGGCACCTTTAGTGCAAGAACAGCTCAAGAAAAATGCAGTCTGCAGTCTCTAACCATCTCCTGTATCATGTCTGCAATCTTGTACTTAAACACATTGCTAATAGTATTAGCAACATTTCCATTCAGTGCACAGGCACAATGCGTTGACATTATCTCTGAATGAATAGAACAGGAGATGGTCAGAGACTGTGGACAGGATACAAGAGATGGTCAGAGTCCACAGACATAGTACAGGAGATGTTAGGTATATGGGAGAAAGATTTGCACTTTATTGGCACCACACTTGAGATTGCTTTTAAACAATATTTATCTCCAGTGTGGTGCCAATAAAGTCCCAATTTGTCTCCCATATACCTAATATCTTGATATTAGGGACGATGCACAGTATACCCTTATATGTCTGCAGTACCACTCTGCATTGACATAATCATTGAATGAATAGTACAGGCGATGGTCAGAGACTGCAGACATGATACAAGAGATGATCATAGACTGTGGACATGATACAAGAGATGGTCAGAGACTGTGGACATGATACAAGAGATGATCAGAGACTGTGGACATGATACAAGAGATGGTCAGAGACTGTGGACATGATACAAGAGATGATCAGAGACTGTGGACATGATACAAGAGATGATCAGAGACTGTGGACATGATACAAGAGATGATCAGAGACTGTGGAAATGATACAAGAGATGATCAGAGACTGTGGAAATGATACAAGAGATGATCAGAGACTCTGAACGTGATATAGAAGTTGTTGGAAACATTCTTAAAGAGAGCCATAGACTGGAGATATATTACACGAGACTGCAAGAAATCACAGCTATAACAGGGCAATAGGGAAACACAGATTTGTTTCTGCAAGGGCACTCTGAGAGCTGCACAAAAAAGTGCTATAAGGCCACATGGGGCTCCCAGGTAGCATAGCAAGTTGGGAACCTGGGGCCTATGCAGTCAAGAAGCCTCAATAAGTAGAAACAGTAAAATTGACATGGACGTATCTGCCATTCCTGTAGGCCATGCCCCCACTGTAAGCTCACAATATTCTGCCTAGATCTGTCCTGTTCTGTTGCAAGGATGAGCCAGTCATTGGATGCTTGGCACCAGCAAGTGCCATCCATGTTCAGAGCTCTGTATATGCACATTCTCTGTCCCGTCGCAGGCGCTAAGATTGACTGTGATGACAGGGGAGAGAGGGTACTGCGCATGTATGGGGCTGTGAACAAGAACGAGGTTCACTTTTGTGATGCTGGGGGCAAGAGTCCAATGGCTGGCATGCATCCTTGGCATGTTGGGTATCTATTTACGCAAGCTCAGCTTATATATTTTACCAAAAAATGGATATTATATTGTGTGTGTTTGCACTAAATTTTATTTTATTATTTTTTTTGCTGAAAGTTTGATTTTAATAAACAGTTGCGTAAATATGTGACAAAACTTTGCAACTATTTGCTCTACGGGGCTGCTGTTTTTAAAAATTATTTAATGTTCTGGGGTTTAAATCATTGTCTGGCCAAAAATTAAGATTATGGGTATGCAGCTGCACTTTTGATGTTCTAATAGAGCTTTTAGAAGAATTGAAAGTTCTTTCCCTGTCTCCCAATTGTGCCCCTTTATTGTCACCCTGTCACATGGGCTGGACATTTTCGCATATGCAGGCATAGTCTGCTGTTATCTCCATCAGTAACCCATCTTGAGATCTTTTCAATCTTCCAAAAGCTCTTATGAAAGCATCAAAAGTGCAGCTGCATACATATTGTCCCCACTCAGGGACTGCCCCTCATGGACACGTTTCACTACTTCTGGCTTGATTCCTTGTGATCAGGCCAGTAGTGGTGAAATGCGTCAGTGGATGCAGTCCCTGGATGGGGACAATATGTATGAAGCTGTACTTTTGAAGCTTTACTAAAGTGCTTTTGGAAGAATTTAATTTTGGTGTACAGCTTCCACCAACCAGTGTCCTTAGATGGTAAGCTGAGACAAGCTTCTTAAGCCAGCACCCAGAAGTCTGCAGCCAGCAAGAAAGGTAGAGGTCTTGAGCGGTACTGTATGGTCGGGAAGGTTGGAATAAGAGGAAGAGCATTGTCTCCCTATAACAGGAGGTTATAACAAGTTCATCAATGCAGGATTTTACAGAGGAACCTCAATCCCAGTAATGCTGGCCCCACCCCCTCCCGTGCCACCATATTTGAAGATATACCAAAGAGTTCTAGCAAAGACCTGCTGCACATCTGTGCGTGTGCCAAGATTACCCATGCATGTGCAAGGAACAACCTTTTTAGAACCTCCACAACTACACGCGTCTTTGCACTTGGCAAACCCACACAAGCACAGTGGTGCTGAAGGTCTCTGCCGGTTCCCAAAGACTTGGCAGAGCATTTCAGCTCACCTGCGCATATGTATGGAATGGAGCAAAGTCACAAAGTCACAATCATTTGAACAAAGGTTTCAGGTTCACATAATTTGTTTTTGGGTTGAAGGTCCACTTTAACGAAAGCTACAAAATCCACAATTATACATTGGCTTTTGAAATAGCCTTAACATGTTAAAGTGATTGGGTTTTACATATACTTTAGATAAAAAAAAATTAATTTTAATTGCGTAAATGTTAATATGGTGGGAGGAGACATGTATATCATCCCTTCATACCCTGTAACCTATTAGGCATCCATGACTGCTGGTTTATAGCACAGACTAAATTTATGGAGCCATTTATTTAAAACTTGCCTAAAGTTGTTTCAGCATTCCTGGCAACCATCGCCTGTAAGCAGATTGGCAATATTATTAAATCTCTAGGATAAAGTTTAGAAGAGTTCCTTCTTAATTTTTATAATTTTTTATTCTGTAATGTGACTCAGGCACGAAGTTTACCGCTGCAAGCCAAACCTCGGGATAGTTCTCCAGCTGTAACCCATCAATCATACCATCAATTATCCCCCTGATTCCTCATAAATCTTTCTCCATAAGTTCAAACAGATAGCAATGAATATCTGCCTTCCAAATTAAATTGAGTTCTATAGCTGGGGGACTTTGCTGTGTAAGTGATTGCGTTTTTTTCTTCCGTCTACGGTCACCGAGCCACCGACCTCTACACATTAACCATGCTGTCAGCGGGTCGAGGATAGGTAGTAACAAATACGTCAAAGACACATAGCATCAGCAAAGGTTAATGCGAGTATTGGAAGACTGAAAAAAGATTTCTGTGATTGGCACTGGGCACAGCGGGTTAAGCTACAAATGCACTGATGCGATGGTGGTATTTCTGTACATTGTCAACGGTGTTCTCTGAAGTCAAAGGAAGAGGTGTGATTACAAATTAGGAAAGGTAGTGAAATGAGAGTAATGTGTCAGACAGAATTTATTTGGGAATATTTATTGGTATAGGATTAGCGCTGTCAGAGTTGGTGTCTGTAACCAGGCCTATTTTCAAATGGGAAACAAATTACATTTTCATTTTTTATTGTACAATAAACAAAACTACTGCTTTTACAGGAGGAGCGCAGAGTAAGCACATAAGCCACCCAAAAAACAAGTTTCTCCACACAGATCCTTCACATCATGGCCAATGGCAGAACTAGGGTTGTGAGTCCAGTTCTTGGTTGTAAGTCTTTTTCTTGGTTGTAAGTCTAGTTCTTGGTTGGGATTGCAGTTGGTTATCAGTCTAGTTATTGGTTGTGAGTCCAGTTTGTTGGGATTCAACTTCTTGGTTCGGATTCTAGTTCTTCGTTGAAATTCCAGTTCTTGGTTGTGAATCCAGTTCTTGGTTGAGAGTCCAGTTCTTGGTTGTGAGTCAAGTTCTTAGTTGGGTGTCAAGTTTTTGGTTGGAAGTCAAGTTCTTGGTTGGGAGTCCAGGTGGTTGGAAGGCCAGTTCTTGGTTGTGAGTCCAGTTCTTGGTTGTGAGTCAAGTAAGTTCTTGGTTGGGAGTCCAGTTGGTTGGGAGTCCAGTTGGTTGGGAGTCTAGTTCTTGGTTGGGAGTTCAGTTCTTGGTTGTAATTCCAATTGGTTGTGAGTCCAGTTCTTGGTTGTCAATCCAGTTGGTTGTGAATCCAGCTCTTGTTTGTGAATCAAGTTCTTGGTTGTGAATCAAGTTCTTGGTTGGGAGTCCAGCTCTTGGTTGCGAGTCCAGCTCTTGGTTGCGAGTCCAGCTCTTGGTTGCGAGTCCAGCTCTTGGTTGCGAGTCCAGCTCTTGGTTGGGAGTCCAGTTTTTATTTGGGAGTCCAGTATCCAAGGCAAAGCATTTTGGGATTCCACACCTTTGTTAAGCCCGTGATGTCTTCTGGAGCTTCTGCTGCTTATATCTCCCACAGTGGGCATAATTCTAGGATACTACAGTGAAGTGACTTAAAAAGTCTAAAAGCAATAAATACATAATAATGGCCTATACATCAAAAAGTTAAACATTAAAGAGTCACAAAAGCTTGATAATTCAAAAAACTACAGCTGTCAACATAAAATATACTTAACGTTGTTTACATGATGATAAAAATGATGAATAGATTAAAAATAAATACTTATAAAATAAAAATCATTTTGTTAACTTTTAGGACTTTTATATTTAATACACCATTGATATAATTCTATATACAATATAATGACATTAGAAGAAGCTGCATATAGATGCCTCCAGTATTGCTGGATTATGGTAGAGGTGAGGCATTAGGGTTGTATCACTAAAGGCAAATTGAGCTCTTTGAGACGTTTGGACTCTTGTTATGATGCTAAATGGAACTCGGAAGCTCTTCAATCCTCTTGTTTTATCCTTTTGTTGGCTTTTGTCATATATAATGTAACCGTCTCATTGTTTACCTATCTTACCTATTTGAATTTCTTTGTAAATAAAACCTTTTGTAAAAGAAAGCACTAGGGGGAGGACAGGGAGAGGAAATTACAGGTGGAGAGCTGCTATTTGAGCATTTCACAAGCGTTTTATGAGCGTTTTTCTGCTCAAGTAAGGTGTTTCTATTGAAGTCTATGGGGCCAAAAACACTTGTAATCTGCCAAAAAGAAGCTCCGTTTTTTGAGCTTCAGGCATTTTGCTTCAGGTGACAAAACACTCATATGTGAACAGGGGCTATTGAAATGAATGGGATTTTGCTTGTTGGGTGTTTTGGAGCTTCAGAGATGAGTGTTTTACAAGCTGAAAAATGCTCAGGTGTGAACAGGGCCTTGTCAAAGGTAGAACCTGCACCTGGTTTCTTGGTTACTCCAACAGTGAGATCCCTTTGCCACAATTCACTTAGGACATGTGGGTATTTCCACCAGCTATGTGTCTCAGCTCCTCGTGTTGCATTCTTCTTTATATATATATATATATATATTATACACCATAGTGCATTGTGATGCTTCACAGCCTGTTGGAACTCAATGTGCTGCGCAAAAGCACCACATGCCCCACTTATTTTTAAATGCAAATTGTCTTGATCTTGTGCCAGGATTGGATGAATGAATCCATAGGTGTGCACAGCCTATTGCATTAGCGTGTGCACCCCAATGCTCAAACACATATGCGTGTGTGTACATGTGTATATATACTGACGGTGTCAGTAGGGCAAAGATTGGTGTCAGTAGAGCAGCTGATGGTGTTAGTAGTTTTTTTTTTTATTTATTTTTCATTACTTTTTACAATTATATTATTTTATTTTGTTTTAATTTTTTTTTTTTTTTTTTTTTTAGGAGCCCCGGTTTGGGGGCTCTGGTGAAATATCAGGGGTCTAAACAGGGGGGAATGTGCACCATACGGGTGATTAGGGTGTGCCCACCTATGAATGAATCCTAATTCCATTTGATAGTCTTTTAACAATACGAATATCCTTTGTATTTTTTTCTTTGAATTTTGTATGTATTTATATTTATTTGTGACTTTCTAAACATTGTAGTATAGGGTAGACCCCTCCCCCTCATTTTATTGCGTAAATGTACAAGGACGAAAGGATATTTTAAAAGACATTTTACTACTACTAATAAATGTATTAAGAAAATGGGACTTTAACGGTAACATTATGGAATCATTTATTCACAAAGTGTATTAAAAGTCTTATGCCCCGTACACACGGTCGGATTTTCCGACGGAAAATGTCCTATCAGACCATGTTGTCGGAAATTCCGACCGTGTGTGGGCTCCATCTGACTTTTTCCGTCGTTTGAGATCCTGCTCTCAAATTTTCCGACAACAAAGTCCTATCGGACTTTTTCCGATCATGTGTAGCGAATTTCGACAGACAAAGTGCCACGCATGCTCAGATCACATTACAAGACCAAAGCTATTGGCTACTAGCCTCTACGTAGTCCCGCTGTACGCAACGAACGTCACCACGTTCAGAATGATTGGATTTTGAGACAACTTTGTCCGACCGTGTGTATGCAACACCAGTGTCAGACAAAATCGGACGGATTTTGTGGTCGGAATTTCTGACCGTGTGTACGGGGCATTAAAGTGGTTGTATACCCTAATTATTAATTTTTACCTACAGGTAAACCTATGATAAAGCGTACCTGTCGGTAAAATGAATATCTCCTAAACCTGTACGGTTTAGGAGATATTCACTTTGCATGCAGCCGCTGACGTCAGCGGCGCAATGCCTGGTAAACGCCTGGCTGAAGGTCCGGCAGACGCTTCTGGACCGTGCTGGGAAGAAAACTCCCGCGCGCATGCGTGGGAGTGATGTCATCGCAGCACCAGCCACTCACAGCTCCGGAGCCGCGAACCCGGAAGACACACAAGGGCAAAATGTCAGCTCCCTAAGCGTGGACCGTGATTAGATACCCACACCTCGTTCTAAGGTAAGTATTTCATAATGAGCTAGTATGCGCTGAATACTATCTCATTATGCCTTTGCCTTACAGGTTTTTTTTTTTGTTTTTATTTCCTGCAGGTATACAACCGCTTTAAGGTTTGCATTCATATACATTAAAACACATTTAATAATACTAAATGAGATTTAGTGGCGTTAAAAAAATAAATCAAATCTTAATATATTTGTTATTGGTAACATCAAATTGGGGATGTGGTAGCACTTTTGTAATACCAGTCCAATAATACGATTTAAATTGAACTTATTTTGAAGACATATTCATTTATATCTCAATCGAGATAGCCTTTACAAGGATATCTAATCATTCAATCAAGTGGAAAATGAAGGAAACAGCTAATCAGTTAATTGATTTCACTGAGACAGATCCACGTCTATTTCTATTTTCAATCTGCCTGGCTCAGACTGAAAAAAAAATGACATTTTGTAAATTAATCTGATTAGCTATGCTAAATTAAGTAATAAAGGTAGTTTAGAACTGAACGTTTGGAATGATATTGTAAGTGACGTTTGCGAGAGAACTAGCAAGCATTGTCAAGTTGGACTCTACTTTCTAAACCCAAGAACAAAAATTTGAATGTACTGCAGCTTACCAGTCTGTAAATGTGGTGGCTGCATTTGTTTTCTTGTTTTTTACTTCTTCTTTCGTTTGTCTCACATGGGCAAAGACTCTAATGTTTTTGAAATATTTTAAGAACAGTAGTAGAAGGTAAGCTGTACACACCTCTCAGAAGTAAAAGAGACATTTATGACTTTTTGAAACTTGGACCTGATGACACAATAGGAACTGTGCTCTAGTTTGGCCAACAGGGACACGAACAGCAAAAAAAAAAAAAAAACAACAGACTGACCACTTGAGTGTTGGCATATGGCAGACCATATTTCACCAGTGGCGGCTCGTGGATTTTTTTTTGGGGGGGGGGGGGTGCCAAAAACGGCCAGCGGCACTACCCTCCTGCTGTCTGCTGGTTGGTCCGGCACATGCCCCATCTAGGTGGCGGGCTGTGGGCAGCTGCTCCGGTGTCCTCATCTCCAGCACGGTGCTTTTGCTGTGCGCCTCCTCGCTCCTCCTCCAAGGCGCTTGGTGTCCAATAGGGTAGCCTGCCGTTTTGACCAATCAGGAAACGGTTCTCACGACCCGCTTCCTGATTGGCAAGGAGGATATTTAGTGTGAAAATAGCGAATATTAATTCACTATGGTCACACAACTGGGTGGGATCGGAGCGCTCTGAGCCCACCCTTTTTCGAAGCCTATTAGATCCTCTGGCTCTAATCACGTGCTTTAAAAAAACACCCCCCCCATTGGAATCCATAGTCAGGCACCCTGGATGTAGATCAGGGGGCCAGATGCATGGATAGGGTGTACCCCTAATGGACGGGCCGCCACTGCATTTCACTAGTGATGCCTTAAAGTAGAAGTTCACCCTAAAACTTAAAATCTCGAAATCTACAGGCATCCACAATATAACACTAACCTATCTAAGAATAAATCGCTATACATACCTTTTCTGAAGCCGCTCCAGTCCGGTCCCACGCTGAGCTGTCAGCGGGAGCTTCTCTGTGAAGGCGAGTGCTGAGGAGGCAGCCAACAAAGGAAGCCGCATAGTAACTCTATGGGTGACGTCACTTTCCAGGCATTTCACAGCCATTGTTGGCTCTCTTCAGCAGAGCCTCCCCCATTGGAGACTGGATCGGCTTCAGAAAAGGTGCTTGCTTATAAGAAACAACATTATTAACCCATTAAAGAAGAAGAGAATTGTGTGCTGCATTTCGAGATTTCATAATTTGCTGCGCCACGAATGTGAATTCTCCATTACGAACGCTAGTTTACAAGACCGACCGATTCTGGCTCATCCTTGCTTCCGAGCATGTGTGTTTGTACTTTGGACTTTTGTTCAACGGACTTGTGTACACACGCTCAGAAAAAAAGACATTTGGCTGCCGAAAATTTTAAAGGCTGCCATCCAACATTTGCCCACGGAAAATCCGCCAACAATTGTCCGATGGAGCATACAAACGGTCGGATTTTCCGCCAACAGCCTGTCATCGAACATTTCCCGTCGGAAAATCTGATCGTGTGTGCACGGCTTTAAATTGGCTGTCAAGGCTTTCTTACCATCATGCATTCTATGCAGAAAGGTAAAAAACCTAAGCCCAATCTCCATCCAGCTTTGTGCACAAGAGCAGACGCTCTTTGCACTCTCCATCCTCATTGGCTCAGACACATCCAGTGAGGAGGGAGCAGGGGGCGGGGCAAAGCCACACTCTGTGTTTCAGACAGACCTGGCCTGGTAGTGAGTACACAGGTGTGCCATGATAGGAAGTGGCTTCCAGTGGTGGCACACCAAGAAGAGGAGAAGCCAGGAGTGCTGGTGGGGGACCTGAGAAGAGGAGATTGGGGCTGCACAGAGCAGGTAAGTATAACATTTTTGTTATTTAAAAAAAAAAAAAATTAAATCAAGGTTTACAATCACTTTAAAAATGGAGAGAGAGAGAGAGAAAGAGAGAGAGAGAGAGAGAAGACTGTGCGGTTGATTTACTAAAACTACAGAGTGCAAAATCATGGCAGCCAATCAGCTTTTAGCATCAGCTTGTTCAATTAAGGTTTTACAAAAAAACTGGAAGCTGATTGGTTTCTATGCAGAGCTTCACCAGATTTTACACTCTCCAGTTTTTGTAAATCAACCCCTATATGCCAAAAAAGTGACCAAATGTTAACTTATCTGCACGTATGTTCGGAAATACTCATCAGTTGCCGGTCAACGTGTTTCGGGAGGTAAAGGACCAGGCTTCATTGATTTCAGCAATTCCAATTATCCTTGGGATTTTTACCCCTTGATGGTTTTAAGTCTTTGTATACTTGAGGAGTGTTTCTAACATCAAAATAGTTTATTGCTTAGCAAAAAAGTTAAACTTTAGCATTCTACCCCCGATTTCCTGTTGCCTCTTGTTTTTTATTTCTTTGTTTTTTGTTTTTTTTTATAGCTAATTGATTTTAATTAATAATATTAAAGCGGTTGTATACCCTTAATTTCAACTTTCACCTACAGGCAAGCCTAGATTAAGGCTTACCTGTAGGTACAAGAAATATCTCCTAAACCTGCACGGTTTAGGAGATATTTGCAGTGGTGCATTTACAGGGTTAATCCCCATTCACAACTACGGCTCGCGGCGCTGTGGCCGGAGCGGCGATACCCGGAAGGGTATCTGTGTAGAGATGGATGCGGCTGGAGGGGCAGAAGAGGACGGCGTCGGGGGCCCCGATCTAAGGTAAGTGATGCATAATTAGCTAGTATGCTAGTCATACTAGCTCATTATGACTTTGTCTTGCAGGTAGTTTAAAAAAAACGACCTAAAACGGGTATATAACCACTTTAAGGAATCATAAAACATTTTTTGGTAGCATCATTACTCAAGTGCACAAAGAGTTAAAGCCTTTAAGGATTAAAACCCCATAGATAAAACTGCTGTAATCCATGGAACCCTGGTCCTGATAAAGAGGAGCAGTATTTTCCCAAAATGCATTGGCTGACCGCTGATTCCCAAGTATGCAAAGTGCATACACAAGCATAACATAGTGAATTAACCTGCCAGGAGTTTGCTTTGCATTTAGGACCCACTTTGGAGCCCACTCCCATCAAATAAAGATTGATTACCATTACCAGCACTTTTATTTTTACAGTAAGAGAACCATTATCATCACCTTTAGCATCGGTAACGTTATCATCCACCAAAGGCAATGAGCAAATCAGGACATTGAACAGACCACAAGATCACATCGCAGTTGATAGTCACAGTTATTTGCACATTTCTATAATGCCCCGTACACACGGTCGGATTTTCCGACGGAAAATGTCCTATCGGACCATGTTGTCAGAAATTCCGACCGTGTGTGGGCTCCATCGGACTTTTTCCGTCGGAATTCCCGACGGAAAAAGTTTGAGATCCTGCCCTCAAATTTTCCGACAACAAAGTGCTATCGGACTTTTTCCGATCATGCGTAGCGACTTCCGACGGACAAAGTGCCACGCATGCTCAGATCACATTACAAGACCAAAGCTATTGGCTACTAGCCTCTACGTAGTCCCGTCGTACGCAACGAACGTCACCACCGCTTTCAGGATGATCGGATTTTCCGACAACTTTGTCCGACCGTGTGTATGCAACACCAGTGTTGGACAGAATCCTCTGGAAAAAGTCCGACGGATTTTGTGGTCGGAATTTCCGACCGTGTGTACGGGGCATTAGACTGAGATATACCAAGCTTTTTAGCGCAACAAACATTATCACTTTTAAACAGTGGAGAGATTGTTTCTCTTGGGCAAGCGTAGAAGTTTTCTTTATATTCCTATTGATACTTTTCTGCAACCACAGAGAGATTGGAAGCTTCATATTCCAGCAGCTGCCACCACATTGTTGCACTAACAATCTCTTATGCAGCGTACACACGGTTGGATTTTCAGACGGAAAATGTTCGATGGGAGCCTTTTGTCGGAAATTCCAACCGCGAGTAGGCTCCATCAGACAGTTTCCATCGGAATTTCCGTTGCACAAAATTTGAGATCTGGTTCTCAAATTTTCCAACAACAAAATCCGTTTGCATAAACTCCGATCGTGTGTACACAATTCCGATCGCACAAAGTGCCACGCATGCTCGGAATTAAGCAGAAGAGCCGCACTGGCTATTGAACTTCATTTTTCTCGGCTCGTCGTACGTGTTGTACATCATCGCGTTCTTGACGTTCGCAATTTCCGACCAACTTTGTGTGACCGTGTGTATGCAAGACAACAACATCTGTCGGAAAAAATCCATGGATTTTGTTATCGGAATGTCCGATCAATGTCCGACCGTGTGTACTGGGCATAAGGCTGCAATCACACGTCAGCCTTTTGAATTGCGGGCAGATTTCCTGCGATTTGAAAGTGCTGATGTATGGATGGCAAATCGGGGGACTCGCATTTGAGATGCCATTTATTTGAATGACACCTCAAATCGTGGCATGGGTCTGCCACGATAAATTGCGCTGCAATTGCGGCAACATGCATCGCGGGAAGCATGTCGCCCCCAAAAAAAGTCCAGGAGCTACTTTTGGGCGACCTGCTTACTGCGATGCGTGTTGCTGCGAATGCAGTGCGATTTATCACGTGACAATCGCAGCAGACCTGCGCCGCGATTTGAGGTGTCATCCAAATGAATGTCATCTCAAATGCGAGTCCCTCGATTTGCCATTCACACATCAGCGCTTTCAAATTGTGGGCAGATTCTTGGTAAATCTGCCCGCGATTCAGAGCGCTGAAGTGTGAATGCAGCCTAAGCCAGTGCCATTTCTTTGGCAATCCCTTGCCTTATAACCTTAAAAATGGCCAGACCTGATTGGAAAGATTTGTTTCCCATTAACTTCAATAGAGTTTGGCTTAATGTTCTGAAGTTTAGCACAGTTTGGCGAAGCGAACCCAGGTACGTGTGGCTCAAACCTACTGTAGGTAAACAAAGTCACCTTCAGGATCTGCAGTGCCATCTTTTTAATTGTACAATTGTTTGATACAATTACAATATTAAAAATAATAATGCATTTTTAAAGCAATTAAAAACAGTTTTTATTTGCATTTTTCAGATAATAATAGTAATACTAATTACAACAATACGGAGAATAGTTTTACATTTAAACAGTATGCCAAATAAAAGCCTTATTTCCCCTTAAAAATATATTTAAAAAAAAAAACACGTACAACGTATAAAAAGTATGTAAACAAGTCATAAAGTATCAAGTAAGTTAACTGTTGCATGCTGACACTGCTAAATTTGGCCTGGGTATCTATAGATCAATGACCTTTTGTCACAAAACTGTTTTATTATCAGGCTGTTGGGCATTTTTAGGGATATTTGGATATCTGTAAAATGTGCCTAAAATAGGAAGAATTGTGGTTTACCCAAAACAGTTAGCGTATCTTGTTTTTTTTTTTGTTTTTTTTTAACAACAATGTATCTGAACAAGATACATCAAATGGTTTATCTCACTATCTACAAAACAGAAGCAAGTAAGAAACGGCAACAAAGTTTGCTAAAATCTTTCCAAGAAATATATAACTGATCAATAGAGGACAATTTTGAAGCAAAAATTCCCCTTTAACACACGCATTCCATGGTATATAGACATACGTAACATCTACCGTTGTACAGAGGTGACAGGTCTTGCTCAATAAAGTAACTATACACAAAACGTATTTGATGAAATTTACTTTCAACAAGATACCATTCCATACACACAAAGAACAATATTGTTTGATGGTGTTAGCTGATTGAGAATTCCGTTCCATGGATACCGGAGGCCATATGTTCAGTAATTTTCTAGTTTGATGTTTTATCGGGTGAGCATTGAGCCGCGCTTCATACTGTGTATAAAGCAGACCAAAGATGGTAAGGTGTTTATATGGAGGGGTCAGGTTTCTTCCAAAGGAAGATGGATTGCCTTCAGCAGCTGTTACTGGGATATTAATTTCCCATAGTTAATTGTCTGTCCAAATGCAGCATATGCAGCCAGTGAAAGGAAGAAAAATATGGTATTAGAAAATCCACAGAAAATAAGATGCAAGAAAGTGATGTAGCAGAACTATGGGGCATATTTACAAGCTGGAAAATTATCAAAACACTCCCAATGGGCTATAGGGAGTGCTTTGAATATAATCATAAATAAAATGTTAATTTTTAATATTTTAATAAGTCTGGAACCCATGGACATTATTAAAGACTGGGTTTCCTCCTTTCTGATGCTTTGCCAGGCTCTAACTGCAGCTGTCTTCCGTTGTTCTTTGTTTGTGAGTCTTTCTGCATTAGTTTTGCCTTCAGCAAGTGAAATGCAATGCTCAATTGGGTCAAGATCAGGTGGTTGACTTGGCCATTGCAGAATATTCCACTTATTTTCCTTCAAAAGCTCCTGGGTTGCTTTTGCAGTGTGTTTTGGATCATTGTCCATCTGTACTGTGAAGGGCAGTCCAATCAACTTTGCTGCATTTGGCTGAAACTGGGCTGACAGTATATCTCTAAACACTGCAGAATTCATTTGGCTGCTTCTGTCTTCTGTCACATCATCAATAAACACCAATGACCTAGTGCCAATGGAAGCCATGCATGCCCATGCCATCACACTGCAAGCTCCGCCATGTTTTACAGATGATATTGTGTGCTTTGGATCATAAGCTGTTCCAAGACTTCTCCACACTTTTTTCTTCCCGTTATTCTGGTAGATTATTCTTAGTCTCATCCATCTAAAGAATGGTTTTCCAGAACTGGTCTGGCTTTTTTAGATGTTTTTTTTGGCAAAGTCTAATCTGGTTTTTCTATTCTTCAAGCTTATGAATGGTTTGCACCTTGTGGTGAACCCTCTGTATTTGCTCTCGTGAAGTCTTCTCTTGATTGTAGACTTTGACAATGATACGCCCACCTCCTGGAGAGTGTCCTTCACTTGTCTGGCCTACCTGGCCATGAAACAGCTTTTGATTCAATTGTCCAATTACTTTTGGCCCCTTGAAAAAAAGGGGGGGGGGGGGCTATTCTTAATTAATTGGCAGCTTTTGATTCAATTGTCCAATTACTTTTGGCCTCTTGAAAAAGGGGGGTGGTGGCTATTCTTAAGAGTTTTTAATTCCTAAACTCTTCCTCTGATTTGGATGTACATATCCTCATATTAAACCTGAGAATGTGCACTTTCAGCCCATATCCATTATATAGCTATAGCTTAAATATGTTAGGTATTTAAAGTAGGTAGGTAGGTAAAAACCAGAAAAATCTAAAATTGTGCCTGTGTCCAAATATATAAAGGGGGGCCCCTACTTACAAACATCCGACTTACAAACGACTCCTACTTACAAACGGGACAACAGGAAGTGAGAGGAAATCCACCCCTAGGAAGGGAAATTCGCTCCTGTAAGAGTTAATATGGGAAAAAGGTGTCTCCACTGATGCTTTATCACCAGTCCATATTTCCCTAACAACCCCAAATTATTTCAAAATCCAGTTGTCATTGGGACAGAAGGTGAGGTGAAATCTTCTAAACAGGGGCACAGACAGCAAAACAAATGTTACAGGGGTGATAACCCTTCTCTATGTTATCTAAAAAACTTAATAGATTTTTTGGCTGGAGCTAAACTTAAAAAAATGTACCTGTTCCGACTTACAAACAGATTCAACTTAAGAACAAACCTACAGTCCCTATCTTGTTTGTAACCCGGGGACCCCCTGTATGGACCTAACTGTATAATACAGCAAGTCATGATTGCTTTTAAATGGAAGTTACCATCATATATATGTTTTCAAGCCAATTCCTATGGGCTCTTATCACCCCCTCCCCTCCAACTCCAAGTCAAGTCTCTTCCCTGGAGGCCCCTAGCTTTTTACTTACCTTTCCAGATATCTGCAGGCTTTCCATTGGCTCTTCGGACCTTCTCGGACATTGGGTGGTCCACAATGATGCAGAGAACAGTAAAGTACTCACTTGATGTCCTCACTCTTCCAAGTCGAATGATGCGGTCAGGAGTGCTTTTGGTCTTTAGCTAGATGGCTGTGAATTAGTATTTGATGCCTAATACTGCTTGTGCTGTTCCCTTTGGTCGGGTTTTCTCTGGTGCACTCCATGGGCCTCACTCTACTTTGCCTTCTTCTGCTGGGTCATCATAGATAATGGACTACTTTCCAGAGTCCACCAGCTAGCATCAGCATTCTCTTTATGCTCTTATTTATCTTGTTCACCTGCAGGTTCATTGCTGAGAACAACAACTTTCCAGTGAGCACTGGTGTCCTGAATGTTTATGCTCAATTTTTAGGGGCAACTGTCTCCACTTTCATGTTTCCCATCATATAGTTTGTTCAGTGATGGGTGCAAGTTTTGCTGCTTCATATATTACCCTTTATTGCTGACCTCACTTTTCCTGACTTTTCTTGACCTTATTTTAATCTACACATTTTCTCCCAGCTGTATTTTGGCCCCTTAGCTATTGTTATCCTTGGTGTGAGTTACCTTAAGTGCCAGGGCTATATTATTTATGAGGGCTGTACCGTAAGTATTGCAAAAATGGACATGATTTTTTTTTATTAATTTACATAGGTCATTCAAATTTCATGTGTTGGTAGCGTAACTCTTCTACTATAGTATCTTTACTTCTTTTTTAATGCAGCTAAATAATGGATTCCAAGCAGTAGCAATGTGCCATCATTGAGTTTTTGACGAAGGAGTGGTTACAAGCTGTCCAGCATTTCACAGAAGGCTACAGAATGTCTATGGAGATGACAATATTTAAACTTCTTTATCCATCTGTACACATTGCTCTTGTCAATGGTGTCATCTATATAAACATTCTGTAGTCTACTGTGGATGTTGGACAGCCTGCACCCTTGCTTCATCAAGAACTCAAAACCAGCACATTGCTTCTGCTTGGAATCCATTATTTACATGCAAAGACAAATAATAAGAGCAACTATAGAGGAAGATTGAATGAATGAATAATTGAATGAATGAATGAATGAATGAATAATTTGTATAGCGCTACAATGCGAACTGAATCGCCTCAAGGCGCTGTATTTGTGCTTTGTTGTCAAGCTTCTTAGAAGAGGTAGGTCTTGAGTTTTTTCCTGAAGGCCTGATGGCTTTCTTCTTGACTCTAACAACATGTGAAATTTGAAAGATCTATGTATATTAATAAAATAGTTATCCCCATTTATGCATTACTTTTGGTACAGGCTTTGTATATATCTCTTATACAGTCAAGCTACTGGTGCTCCTCCTGAAGAAGCATAACTAAACCATAATACACGTGTGGCTTCATCTGGCCTTCTCTCCCCTATAGGTACATACGCTATATTGTGAAAAGTATTGGGACGCCTGCCTTTACACGCACATGAACTTTAATGGCATCCCAGTCTTAGTCTGTAGGGTTCAATATTGAGTTGGCCCATCCTTTGCAGCTTTAAAAGCTTCAACTCTTCTGGGAAGGCTGTCCACAAGGTTTAGGAGTGTGTCTATGGGAATGTTTGACCATTCTTCCAGAAGCGCATTTATGAGGTCAGGCACTGATGATGGATGAGAAGTCCTGGCTTGCAGTCTCCCCTCTAATTCATCCCAAAGGTGTTCTATCGGGTTGAGGTCTGGACACTGTGCAGGCCAGTCAAGTTCCCCCAGCTCAAACTCGCTCATCCATACTATATTGCCAAAAGAATTGGGCCACCCCTCACAATCATTTGGTGAAGGGGGATTATAGTTTGGGGTTGTTTTTCAGGGGACGGGCTTGGCCCCTTAGTTCCAGTGAAGAGAACTCTTAAGGCGCCAGCATACCAAGATATTTTGGACAATTTCATGCTCCCAACTTTGTGGGAACAGTTTGGGGTTGGCCCCTTCTTGTTCCAATATGACTGTGCACCAGTGCACAAAGCAAGGTCCATAAAGACATGGATGAGCGAGTTTGGGGTGGAGGAACTTGATTGGCCTGTACAGAGGCCTGACCTCAACCCAATAGAACATATTTAGGACGATTTATAGTGGAGACTGTGAGCCAGGCATTCGGTCCAACATCAGTCAACTCGATATTGAACCCTTTGAACTAAGACTGGGATGCCATTAAAGTCCATGTGCGTGTAAAGGCAGGCGTCCTAATACTTTTGACATTATAGTGTATGTAGCATGTTCCTCTAATTCTCTTTATTTTGGAATTTACTGGGGTCCACCGCCTCTTGCCATAATTTCTGTTAGGTGTTATTCTGATATTGCTGCATTCATTACATCTATTTTTTTAGCTCTGTGAAGCATACTTGGTATACATGTAGCAATATTATTTAATTAATACATTTTTTTAATTATTTCCTGTCACTAATGACACAATATATTAGCTTTGTAGTCCTCAGTCTACACTTCACTTGTTTATAATATACATGATATATGGCAGAGATATGCATTTAGCGGACCTCCAGCTGTTGCAGAACTACAATTCCCATGATGCATAGCAAGACTCTGAAAGCCACAAGCATGACACCCAGAGGCAGAGGCATGATGGGACTTGTAGTTTTGCAACAGCTGGAGGTCCGATAATTGCATATCCCTGATATATGATATCATTGTTATCTTTGCAGGGAGCAATTGTTGTTGGGGTATTTTAATTGCTTTTATGGGATAGGGTTGGCATACCTGGTGGTGCCATTGTTTTTTAGTAATTATCTATCTATCTATCTATCTATCTATCTATCTATCTATCTATCTATCTATCTATCTATCTATCTATCTATCTATCTATCTATCTATCTATCTTCATTTACAACATACAGCTCTTTCCAGGAAATTATATATTTAATTATGTTTTATAAAGTTAACAAGATACAAGTGAAATTGAGCTCGCTGTAGCAGTTTCATGCGACTGTACTCCTCCGGGATAAATATTAATGATCACTATAACATTACCTAATCATTTAATCGTTATTGAATTTACTTCCTAAATCAGATTACAAAGACAGCTCTGTCATGGCAGAAAGTAGAGCGTGATGGAGACGGCACAGTACAGCCTCCCCACTGTCTCGCTATGCAGATTCAGGCAGTTAAATGCCGACTTGCCCCAGCTGGGCCCGTTTTCTCCAGATTCATCCATAACACATGCAAATGTAATCAGAAGCATGGTGCTGTTCAGCTCATTTCAATGTTACATTTGCTGTTCACCAATGAATACGCTAATGAGATGTGCACGGGAGAAGGAAAGCTTTTGGCATAGCTGCAGTGAAGAGCGCCAAGCTCTGTGTAAGAGGCCAGGAATGCTGCAAGTTACCTAGTTTAGGTTTCCTCTGTGTGAATATTTAACAATTTTTTTTTGTATTATATAGCAATCTACAGCAAAATAGTGGAGCTTAACCCTAACATGACATTCAATTTACTAAAGCTTTTTTACCATAAATAATTGGCAGTTTTCCCTATAGAATATTGCTTTATACCGATGTCACTTTTTTCATTCTTTATTATATCTCAGTGCTGCTGATCTCCTGCAGTCTATTTCAGATGCTTCTTGTCTAGTTGCAGTTGCTCCAGCATCAGCTGCACAGTATTGCTCTGGACTGGCTTTCACTGACAAAGATGGGCCATGTTCCGACCATGTTTCGGTACAGTGGCTTGTAGTCTCTTCCAGGGGTTTGTGTGACAGGGTAATGCAGGAGCATAATTAGAAGACAGGGACAGAGTCACCCCACAACAGGAAGTGTGTCAGGGCCTGGACCTGAACTCATAACCTCTGCTGTGTCTGGCAGTAACTCTTTTCGCTGAGGCACCTGAAATGCTGGACAGCACCCTGCCTGATTGCTTAGATAACCTTGCCTTATGTCTTGCTTCTCATAAACCATGAACTCTTTGCTCCTTCCATGAACTTCTTGATTTAGGCCATGCACTTCCTGTTTGCCAGATTATTCCGTCACGCTCAGGGGTCAAGCTTAGAGACCAGTAGTAGTAGAGAAGCTCCCATCGACCAGCTGGATAAGGGAACAAGCAGGTCACCCTTGTGGATGATACGGGGTCACCGGTGGTTCGGGGTCCAAGTACTAACTGGTGAAGTTGGACTTTGCTGTGTGTTAGTTACTCAGGATCACCCCACCAGGAGGTGAGCAAGCCAGGGTTTAGTAGCAGATATAGCAGATAAGGGATTAAGCAGAAGCGTAGTCAGTAAACAAGCCAAAGGTCAGTAACATGTGGTTTCATGTGGGGATGAAGCAGAAGCGTAGTCAAGGACCAAGCCAAAGGTCAGTAACAAGTGGTAGCGAAGATATGGACCGCAGCAGGAGTGACAAGAGTGAGATATTGGCTGGAGAGAGCACAATAATCTGGCAAACAGGAAGTGCAGAGACATGGCTTAAATCAAAAAGTTAATGGGAGGAGCAAAGAGTTCAAGGTTTACGGGAAGCAAGACATAAGACAAGGATGTCTAAGCAATTAGATAGGGAGCTGTCCAGCATTTCAGGTGCTCAGGGCAAAGAGTTACTGCTGGACACAGCTGAGTTATTGGGTTCAGGTTCAGATCCAGGCCTTGGCAAAATGACTGAACAAGGTACTTTGTGACATGATCACCTTTAGGAGTTTGGGAACTTTCTGCTGAACCCAGAAGGAAGCTGCCAGTGCTGTCCTAATCAGGCGATTGACTTGATGTTGGCCATGTGACCATGTTAGGTTAATGATTTCACGAGCATCCCTGCCCCTTTGTGTAGGTGCAGCTGCGGGGTGGGGATACTGGTGACATCATTGGCCTAATATGGCCACATGATCATAGTAGGTCAATGATCTGATTGGGCCTGGCACTGATCGCTTCCTTCCGGGTTTGGCCGAAAATGGGTTTGGCCCAACCTCATCCCTACTAGTGATCATGCCATGAGTGTCCTTGTTCAGGCACTTCCTGTTGTGGGGTGATTCTGTCCCTGTCTTCTAGTTGGGCTTTAAATAAAAGATAAAAATAAAAGGCAGTGGATTATAAACATTTATAAACCATGCTCTGTGCACACTACCAAAAACCATCATTGGCAATCAAATCAGAACATCCAGTTTCGTAAGCTATTTTTATACCTCCATCCTCTTCACATCCTTTACAAATGCTACATTTATGTACCTTATCTTTGTCCTCCCTGAATAACATACCTCCCCCCCTTCTCCCATAAAAACATCAAACAGAATGATTCCTGCTCTCATTTGCATATATTACCAGTGGCAGTGAGGTAAATAGTATAAAAATATAATTTTCCTTTGATGTCTCCTAAAAATGTCTATGGCCTCTGATCTGCATAAAATGCCAGTGGCAAAAGAGGTTAAGAAAACAGAGAAATGGATGTAGTTTAGCAAAGCAAGCAGCTATTGCAGTTTATATATATATATATATACAATATGCAGCTGCAGACAGACAGACCCGGAGCAGCACATTTTGTTAGGTCACCAAGAATCATATTTGACTTAATAACTAAATGACATATTACTGTAGGAGCATTCGAGAAATACAGGTTGAGTTTGCGGGCTTCGGTGATATGAATGGCCAAGCTGGCTATGATGTCACTCCCGTGCATGCGCGCGGGAGCCGCTGTTTACGGCATGGCTCTGAAGGAACAGCATGGGTATGCCGTTCCTTCAGAGCACATGCGCCGATGACGTCACCGGCTTCATCTAAAGTAAATATCCCCTAAATGGTGCACGTTTAGGAGATATTTACTGCACCTATAGGTAGGCCTTATTACAGCCTTACCCAGGGCTTTTTTTCTCCAGGAATAGGTGCAGGAACTCCACCCTTCTGAGTCACACTTCATCTGTGCCCCCTACCCATCTCTGAGCACCATCCCTTGGTTCCACCCCCCTCCCAGCACCCTTCAGAGAATACAGAACCGTGTATTTTGTGCTACTCAGTGATTTCTATGAAATTTGGTAATGAAAACCAGAAAGATATTAAAACTTCCCTTGCATTAAGCAACAATAGACTCCACCCCAGAAACAATAGACCTTCTGCAGCAACAATAGATCCCCCAGAAACAATAGATCCCCCAGAAACAATAGATCCCCCACACAACAAAAGACTTTCCATCCAGCAACAATGGACCCCCCCCCACACAACAAAAGACTTTCCACCCAGCAACAATGGACCCCCCCGCACAACAAAAGACTTTCCACCCAGCAACAATGGACCCCCCAGACAACAAAATACTTTCCATCCAGCAACAATGGACCCCCCACACAACAAAATACCACCCCAGTAACAATAGACCCCTAGCAGAAATAACAGATTTCAAAGCAGCCAGCATCAATAGACTCTCCAGCAGCCAGCAACAATACCCCAGCAGCAAGCATCAACAGACACTCCAGCACCCCTTTCTAGTACATACATCCAGTGCAGGAGGTGCCGGAACTGCGATCCCCCGCGTTCCCGCTGAAAAAAAGCCCCTGGCCTTACCTATAGGTAAAAATCATACATGGGGGGGGGGGGTACTCCTACTTTAAGGTCACAGGGAAGGTTGTACCTAAATAAAATCGACGTCCTTTTTTCCCCACAAATAGAGCTTTCCTTTGGTGGTATTTGATCACCTTCGCATTTTACATTTTTTTTGTGCGCTATAAACAAAAAAAAAAAAAACGACAATTTTGAAAAAAAAGAACTATATTTTTTACTTTCTGCTATAAAACACATCCAATAAAAAAATTAAAAAAATCAAATTTCTTCATCAATTTAGGTCAATGTGTATTCTGCTAAATATTTTTGGTAAATTCCATCAAGCATATATTGATTGGTTTGCGCAATTAAGCGTCTACAAACTATGGGATAGATGTATGGACTTTTTATTTATCTTTGATTGTTTTTACTAGTAATGGCGGCGATCAGTGATTTTTTTTCCCACTAAGTGACACTTTTTGGGGACCAGTGACACCAATAGTGATCAGTGCTAAAAAAAAAAATATGCACTGTCACTGTTTAAATTATACTGGCAGGAAAGGGGTTAACATCAGGAGCGATCAAAGGGTTAAGTGTGCTCCTAGGGAGTTCTTTCTAACTGTGTGTGTGGGGGGGGGGGGTGCTGTGACTGGAGGAAAACAGAGATCTGTGTTTCTGCTTAACAGAAACACAAGCGCTCCATTTTCCTCCCTCACACAATGGCAGTCTGCCTTGTTTACATAGGCAGACCGCCATTCTGCCCCTCCAGAGAACGATCGCGGGTGGCCAGCACCCCCCCCGCGGCCGTCAGACCCGCTGATTGGCTCCTGCCATGTCCAATCACAGCGGGAGCGGGTCCACGGTGGCGCACCTGTGCACCCCAGACCTCGTGCACAAACTCACATGAGGAACGCACCCGGGCCGCCCTGCTGCATTATATACAACAAAAAACAGGAAATCGCCCCAGGACTTTAAATGAGGGCAATGCGGTTAGCCAACAGTTGGCCAGAGTAAATGCAGTCTCAAAATGTATTAAAATAGTCATGCAAATATAAACATGAATCATAGCCAAGCCACTGAAATGATACATACAGTAGAAAATGTCATTACACGTATCATGGTATAAAATGTAAATTGCAGAGTACACAGACAGTATCCCACCGCGTTTCGCAAGACCATGCTTGCTTCATCAGGGGTAGATGTGGGTTTAGTACATCTGTAGGAGGTATAATGAACCAAATAAGTATCAACACAGACATGGTATCATGACAATTAGTCAAGAGGGTCCAAAAACGCATGGGCCTATACTAGGCTGGATCCTACTGCAGTATATATATATATACGGTAGGCGGTCTGGAAGCAGTTATTGATAATGCATTAGGCTGGTTGCGCCCATCAAATAAATAAGAAATTACATATCTGGGGGTGTTCTGCTGCACCGAGTACAACGTTCAGGTTGCCATATTGCAAAACATTTTTCAAAAAATGCGGCAAAATGAAAACGAAAGGTAATTTTTTTTAACATTAAATTTCAAGCAACTGCACTTGCAAAATAATTTTTTTATTTGCTATACTGTGTATATATATATATATATATATATATATGGTGGGCGGTCTGGAAGCAGTTATTGATAATGCATTAGGCTGGTTGCGCCCATCAAATAGCAATAGCAATAGCATTAAATTACAAGCAACTGCACGTGCCAAATAATTTTTTTTATTTGCTATACTGTGTATATATATATATATATATATATTTTTTTTTTTTTTAAGCGGAGTTAGCATTTAAGCACTGAAATTTCTATAAGGATTATTTTTTTATTTATTTTTTTATATCGTGTCCATAATAAAGGAATGCACACTAAATGGATGAACATACTTGCATTAGCCTCCTTCATACCGAGTCAGGTGGTCTGGCCATTAACTTTGTCAATTGTGCTGAGAATATCAATATTCCCAGCCGAATTCTCAAGGGTTTGTATTAAGCGACGGCCGCTATATCCGCTATGTACGCTATTTTAACCGACAGGCTAATACCCTAAAAAGTAGATCTAATGAAGTTAAGTGTCTCTAGGAAATTGACTTAAGCCATTTGAATAGTCTGACATGAAAGCAAAGCGTTGCACTGAGAGGGACTGGACTCGTACATCAATCCCGCATGTTCTAAAATAGATTTCTTATTTTCAATGAAGCATTGATGAATGATCCTCAGGTGGAGTAGTCTGCCAGGGATATGGCATTTCTGAAAAGTCATTTTTCATTTGACTCGGAAAATTGATAAATTGCGCGAGAGATGATAAGAGTGTCTGATAATTTGATGTGTTGTTTCACGGGAAAAGTTCTTTTTTTATTTTAGAAAAACAAAATATAGGCAATGGCATTCTGTACAGGCGACACGCCGCTAAGTGATGAAATAGAAAACACACGTCTGCAGAATCTTTAAAAAAATTAAAATAGTTTTTTTATGTATCGGAACATGAAATTGTAGCAGAGTATTAAAAAAAATGTGCCGATTCAGCTTATTTTGTGGATTGATTTTCTCATTACAAGCGGAGAATGAGACAGTGAGGGGATTGTATTCATTGCAGGCTGTTAATCCATCCCCCACAATTTTTAATTTCCGATTAAAGGAACGTTTGATCACACGGTGCGTTGGATCTACTTGAGTTTGGTGGTAACTCTTCGACTGCCAAAGATGCTATACCATACTTCAGCGGTGGCTGGTGGTATTTTTTAGGGGGGAGGAGAACAGCAATCCATCCATCCGCCGACACCCCCCCCCCCCAGCGGTCGGTCGGTCTAATCTTCCGCACCCCCGATCAGTCACTGCACTTAGCCCATCTAGGTCGGGCGTCGGGTGGCATTTCCACCTTCCTCGGCTTCACAGCGGCTTCCCCTGTGTCTCCTCCCTCCTCATCCTAGGCGGCCAATAAGATCGCCTCTCCTTTCAGCCACTTCCTGATTGGCCGAGAGCAGAGTCAGTGTGACCAAAACGAATATTCATAATGCGGCGTACACAGGGTCGGAATTTCTGATGGAAACAGTCCGATGGGAGCTTTTCAACGGATTTTCCGACCGTGTGTATGCCCATCAGTCTTTTTCTGTCGGAATTTCCAACGGACTTTGGATTGAGAACCTGTTCTCAATTTTTCCGACGGAAAACCTTTCTATCGGATTTTACAATCGTGTGTATGCAATTCCGACACGTAAAATTCCGACGCATGCTCAGAAGCATTAAACTTCCCTTTTATAGTGCTGTCGAACGTGTTTTATGCCGCTGTGTTACAGACCGTCGGAATTTGGTGTGACCGTGTGTAGGCAAAACAGTTTGAGTGAAATTCGGTCGGAATTCCGAGGGAAAGCCATCAGAGCTTTTTCTGACGAGAATTCCAACCGTGTGTACGCAGCATTAGTCTCCTACTTCCTCGGCTTTATGGCGTGGCTTCCCTTGCGTCTCCTCCCTCCTCCTCCTAGGCTGCCAATAGGATCGCCTCTCCTTTCAGTCACTTCCTGATTGGCCGGGAGGAGAGTCAGTGTGACCATAGCGAATATTCATTAGTCTCCTACTTCCTCGGCTTTATGGCATGGCTTCCCTTGCGTCTCCTCCCTCCTCCTCCTAGGCAGCCAATAGGATCGCCTCTCCTTTCAGTCACTTCCTGATTGGCCGGGAGGAGAGTCAGTGTGACCATAACGAATATTCATTAGTCTCCTACTTCCTTGGCTTTATGGCATGGCTTCCCTTGCGTCTCCTCCCTCCTCCTCCTAGGCGGCCAATAGGATCGCCTCTTCTTTCAGCCACTTTCTGATTGGCCAGGAGGAGAGTCAGTGTGACCATAACGAATATTCATTAGTCTCCTACTTCCTTGGCTTTATGGCATGGCTTCCCTTGCGTCTCCTCCCTCCTCCTCC
Source organism: Lithobates sylvaticus (assembly GCA_028564925.1). Taxonomy (NCBI): domain Eukaryota; kingdom Metazoa; phylum Chordata; class Amphibia; order Anura; family Ranidae; genus Lithobates; species Lithobates sylvaticus. The sequence continues at coordinate 507,861,612 of CM053030.1, forward strand.
TAGGCAGCCAATAGGATCGCCTCTCCTTTCAGCCACTTCCTGATTGGCCGGGGGAAGAGTCAGTGTGACAATAATGAATATTCATTAGTCTCCTTCTTCCTCGGCTTTATGGCATTGCTTCCCTTGCATCTCCTCCCTCCTCCTCCTAGGCGGCCAATAAGATCGCCTCTCCTTTCTGCTGCCTATGATTGGCCGGGAGGAGAGTCAGTGTGACAATAACGACTATTCATTAGCCTCCTACTTCCTCGGCTTTATGGTGTGGCTTCCCTTGCATCTCCTCCTCCTAGGCGGCCAATAGGATCGCCTATCCTTTTTCTCCTTTCAGCCACTTCCTGATTGGCCGGGAGGAGAATCAGTGTGACAATAACGAATATACATTCGCTATTGTCACACAACCAGGTGGGCTAGGGGTGCAGTGCTCTGCGCCCTGAGCCCTCCCTTTTTTGAAGCCTATTAGAGCCTCTGGCTCTAATCACATGCTTTAGAAAAAAAAATCCCATTGGAATCCATGCATCCGGCGCCCCACATGTAGATTAGGGGGCCGGACACATTGATAGGGGGGGAAGCACCCCTGCTCCCCTAATGGATGGGTCGCCACTGCCATACTTTCTTTTAGTCCAAGAGGTAGTGGTAGAGCAACGCTGGACTTAAATTTACAGGTTATCAAAATGCGGATAAAGTCATTTACAACTGTCCTGTATTCAGCAGTTCGCCCCCCCCCCCCCCCCGGGAGGACAATCACCCAAGTTGGGAAATCCAAGTGTAATTGGTCAAAGGGAGTGCCAAATGAAAAATCCATAGGAATCCAAAGTCTACATTGTTCAACTGATTGCAACAAGTAGGGCAAAAGACAGCCAATACATTTGAGAAGGGGGCCCAAAATCCATTGGCTGCCTTTTTTGACCTGCTTGCTGTAACCAGTTGAGCAATAAAGACATTTCCCAATCCGTAGCTGGACAGATCAGGAAATGTCTCACTGCCTGGCGGGATCGGGCACGTGGGATTTTCGAAAACACCCGAGCCCAGAGGGCGGTAAACCGGCATTGACCTGCTGTTTTTCCACCCCTGACCTTCCAGCTAAATACTCCTACTGTAGCCAGATGGGGTGTACACATGCCGCAGCTATACGTCGTCTCCTTTAAGCGTGATAGCAGGCGCCCGCTGCACTGCGGGGGAGCCAATGCTCGTGGCCGACGGTTGCGATGAACGCGGGCACGAGAGGCAGAACAGGGAAGTGTGTGTGTAAACACACAAATCCCTGTTATGTTCTGTGAGGAGAGACACATTGTGAGTTCCTAATAGCTAGGAACCACGATCTGTCATCCCCTCTAGTCAGTCCCCTCCCCCTACAGTTAGAACACACAGTCAGGGAACACAGTTAACCCCTTCATCGCCCCCTAGTGTTAACCCCTTCCCTGCCAGTAACATTTATACAGTAATCAGTGCATTCTTATAGCACTGATCCTTGTATAATTGTCAATCGACCCAAAAATGTGTCAAAAGTGTCCGATGTGTCCGCCATAATGTCGCAGTCACGATAAAAATCGCAAATCGCCAGCATTACTAGTAAAAAAAAAAAAAATAATAATAATGCCATAAACCTATCCCCTATTTTGTAGATGCTATAACTTTTGCGCAAACCAATCAATATACGCTTTTTGCAATTTTTATTACCAAAAATATGTAGAATAATACATATCGGCCTAAACTGAGAAAAAAAATAGCTTTTTTTAAAACAAAGTTGGGGATATTTATTATAGTAAAAAGTACAAAATATTGTGTTTTTTTCAAAATTGTCGCTCTTTTTTTGTTTATAGCGGAAAAAAAAATGCAAAGATAATCAAATACCACCAAAAGAAAGCTCTATTTGTGGGAAAAAAAGGACGTCAATTTTGTTTGGGTACAGCGTCGCACGACCGCGCAATTGTCAGTTAAAGCGACGCAGTGCCATATCGCAAAAAGTGCTCTGGTCAGGAAGGGGGTAAATCCTTCCAGGTCTGACGTAGTTAAATAGACTATGCCACATTTAAGAGGGCCACCAGAGTCACATGACTGCCCAGGATCCAACTGGATCGTTACTCCAGTGACCCAGGAAACCATAAAGGAACCATGTTCCTCTTGACTTCCTCTGTATTGTCGCTGTGTCTGGGTGCCACCTGCCATCGAGAAAGTGGACCACACCTGCCTACACACTTTCGATTGGACACTAAGTGAAGGACAATCTCCACAATGGGACACAGATGGCAAAAGTACATTATCCAAAATGTCCAGAGCCTGGCCATGGTTCTAAATTTTTCCCATGTCTAAGAAACTTTAAAGCACTATAGATTTGCTTTAAATATATGGCACCATTCCCGCTGAACAAGGATAGTTGACAGCTATGTAAATGTGTATTAGACGTTGAGTACATTTGGCACTCGATATTCTGCAGAAAACAAAAGACCGGCTCTCCTAATTCATGTTCTCATTAGCCTCGTGTATTGATGCACGTACATTATTTTACACTTGTTTTATACGCCCTGATTTTAGTTGCCCAAATTGTTAATTCGTACCGCACATCATCTCCATCCTCAGAGCTGCCAGAATTTCCGTACATTTGTATTGCATTAAGTCCCATTATAAGAGATTAGGTTGCAAATCCCTTCATAAGGATAAGACAGCAAGTAGGAGCCTGGAAAGGAAAGCTCTTTTTATGCGTACGGCATCAAAGTGATCCCAATGCTCTGAAGACTCAGCCGCTCCTTCAACATTCACTGTCAGTTCTCTAAAATGTAGGCCTGACAGAAGCTGTAATAGATTCTTCCATTATTTGATTTGAGCTTCGTACAAGGAATATATTCAGTTTTCTTAAGAATATCAGAATTCTCTATGGGTCGGATCCAGAGGATGATTTGCTGGCACTAATAGCTATTTTTATACTAGAATAGCCCCAATTCTAACAGTTATAATTCTGGTATCAGAATACTTCCACTGTGCGAGAAGAACAGCTGTGCACAATCCCTTTAAACGGGACATTTAAAGGGATTTTCCAAGTTGAGATACTTATGGCTTTCTGGCTTACCATCTTCCAGCTTTTTGCAGCGCGCTTTTTCTTTTCCTGCTGTCTGTTTTTTACTGTTTATTTTTGTTATATGAACTTTTTTTTCCATTAGCAAAGGGATGAGTAGTAAAATTTCAGTGACAGCCACTTTGATGCAAAATCACTAATTTAGCTGGATGTAAAATTTTGGCAAATCTGAATTTTTTTTTTGAGCTGTATAGGTTACATCTGTTTGAATGAAAAAAAATATATTGGGGTGGTATATTTATTATTTTTTTTTTTTCTAATGTAGTGTTCTTTTTGTGTGTTTTCTTTGTCTTTCTTATTTGTTCCTTAGGCTACTTTCACACTGAGGTGCTGGGCGCGCTGGTGGTAAAGCAGCGCTATATTTAGCTGCGCTTTACCGTAGTTTTAGCAGCGCTTTTCGGCCGTTAGCGGGGCAGTTTTTAACCCCCGCTAGTGGCCGAAAAAGGGTTAAAACCGCCCGCAAAGTGTTGCTGCAGCGGCACTTTGCAGGCGGGTTTGGAGCGCTCCCCCATTGTTTTCAATGGGCTGGGGGGGTTATGGAGCGGTAAATACACCGCTCCTACATCGCTCCAAAGATGCGGCTTGCAGGACTTTTTTCAGCATCCTGCAAGCGCACCACTCCAGTGTGAAAGCCCTCAGGGCTTTCACATTGGAGTGCACTGAGCGGCTCTTTTAGGGCGCTTTGCAAGCGCTATTTTTAGCACTTTAGCGCCTGCAAAGCACCTCAGTGTGAAAGGGGCCTTAGCCTTTAATTGTTACTTGTGTAACATCATTTATAGGCCCCTTTTACACAGAGGCCTCCGCTAAGTGGAATCTGCTTGCTCAGCGGGATCTCTCCACTGATCCCCGCTGAGCAGGTGGATGACAGTTCCGCTATGCAGTCCCACTCTCCTCTGGGGCAATCTAGGCGGCTTGACCAGAAGTTTTCCTCTCCCCCTCCCTCCCTGAAATCTTCTGGGACACGTCACAGGTCCCAAAAGATTGCCTGGCCATTGAGCAGGCGCAGTGCGCACCCAACTGTGAAGCTGCAAGCTGTCACAGCCGGGTGCCCATACTTGCAACGCCAGCTCAGAGGAGAGACCAGGGAGAAGATCAAGGGTTCAGGCAGCTGCATCGCTGGATCCTGGGACAGGTGAGTGTGTGTTTATTAAAAGTCAGCAACTACACTTTTTGTAGTTGCTGACTCTTAGGCTATGTTTTCACTATAGTGCTTTGAAGACGCACTGTTGGCAGTGTGAAACGCGTCGCCTCCTGGATCCTGTGTCATTGTCTTGGCGGCTGTCATTTGACTTGTCTTGGAATAAATCACGTTGGCTCGTTCCTGTTGTTGTGCAGCCTTTTTTTCTTTCTCATACGTTTCCACTATTACAACCCCAAAGTCACACTTTGATGTGACTTTGAGTGCAGCTTTGATTTGTCTTTACAGTCTCTGGATCAAAGTTGCATCAAAAGTCGAATCAAACATTAACCTTTTCAAAGTTGCTTCAACTTTAAGTCACATAGATTGGAATGGGTGCATTGAAATCAATGGACCGTGACTTGTCATGCAACTTTATGTGTCCAAAGTCACATGACAAGTCACACTAGTGGAAACGGAGCCATAATAAACACAAAAACTTCTGGAACTCCACTTTAAGTCCTGCTAGACCACTTCAGGCTGGCCCCTTTTGCAGGTATAGCTATGTAAAACATTCAAAATATGTGTCTATACTGTTTAAAATCCAGTAATACAAAAGGATTTATTTACTAAAACGAGAAAGTGCAAAATCTGGTGCAGCTCTGCATAGAAACCAATCAGCTTTTGGGTTTTATTGCCAAAGCATAATTTAACTATTATGACGTTAGAAGTTGATTGACTACCATGCACAGCTGCACCAGATTTTGCACTCTCCAGCTTAAAGCTCATTTGTCTCCTCTCCCCCTCCTGGACCACAATTGGCACCTTTTGGGGGGGATGAAACAGGTATCCTATTCCCACTTCCGGGAGTCCAGGCCACAGCCCGTGACATCACCGCGGGGCTCCCTCCTCCTCCTCTCCATTTCGCCGAGCCAGTAGGAGAGAGGAGTGGGGCCTCGCGCATGTGCAGTAGGGTTCCCAGCATGAAGCCGTAAGGCTACACTGTCGGGCACCCTTACCCGCAATGGTGGCGGCAGTACCCGACAGCTGATGGAAACATGAGCTGCGGTGCCGACATCGCTGGACTCCAGGACAGGTAAGTGTCCTAGTATTAAAAGCCAGCAGCTGCCAGTATGTGTAGCTGCTGGCTTTTAATTATAATTAAACACCGCTTTAAGCAGCCCTATGACACTGAGGCGGTTTTCAGAGATTCTAGCGCCAGAAAAATCTTTTGAGATCTTTTTGATGTAAAGTGCATTATAAATAAAATGTATTATTATTATTTATTATTATACCTTTAATGTAGATGACAAGTACATTTTATATTCTGTTATGTATTAGAAAATGTTGTTGGGGTGTTGGATAGGATAGCTTTTAAAGAACCTGTTACCAATACTAATGCTGGCCTCCTTCCAAAAAATGCTGGTTGCCTGACTGCCTCGTTGAACCTTAGGCTTTGATACTTACAAAATTGCTGTCGCACATCAGAAACCAAGGCTTCACCTTCGCTTTCCTGGTCTGCATGTTTTGCTCAGATTAGGGACTCAAGAATAATTGAAGCCAGAGGCTTAGTAAGACAGCTAGCACTTTTCAGAATGGCCAGCAATAGTTTACTCTCTAGAACTCTGAGGGCAGAATAGATCATGATGATTGATACCTGTGCTTATGGCACAACAAACTTTGTTTCCTTTGGTTAAGGGCAAAAACGGAAGTGAATACATTTTTACAGTGTATGTCCAGGCATTACACCAAACCTCCAACCCCTTTCTGGGTCATGTCTCTGCATTTTTTTTAATTTTTACATTGTTTCTGTACCAAGAAACAGCTTTTATTTAGTCCCTGTAACATCCTCACTAGGCTTGTAAATTTCTTACAGGTGCAGGTCCTGGAAGCTCAGTTCCTACTGATGTAGATATGCCCCCAGAACTACATCTCCCAGGAGTCCCTTTCCTATACACAGTGTGTGGGGAGGTTCTTGGAATTTAAAGTGGAAGTTCAGTTAAACACTAACTATACTTAAATCTACTCCCACCCCCATCCTAAGCCTATTTTATATACCCCATGAAAAGAAAGGATGGGTATACTTACCTATTCTGAGGGCGCTCCGGTCTGGTCACATGATCGGGTCCCCGTGCCAGTTTCAGTGTAGAGGAGGACAGCAGTTAACCCATAGTAAGCCTATGGAAGATGTCATTGCCCAGGCTCTGCAGCCATTGTCCGCCATCTCTCCTCTTCACTGCCAATGCTAGGACCTGATCATGTGACTGATCTGGAGCGCCCTCAGAATAGGGACATATACAGATCTTTCCCTTACAGGGTAGATAGCATAGGCTTACAACGGGAGTGGGAATATATTTAAGTACAGTTAGCAGGGCTGCTGATAGAGCTGTACTGCCAGCCCTCCTGTACCACTCCCAGGCCCCATCAGTTCAAAAGAGGGGCCCATGCACCTGCTGAGCAGGAGTGATGGCTGTATTGCCTTATTGCCAACTCTTGTGGCTCCCCCTGCAGCTCTGCCGGCTTCTCCTCTTTTTTCTTCCTCAGGCTCAGCTGCAGGGGGATTGGTATCTGCGTGAAGGCCCTACTGTCCGGGGCTCCCTGTGTTCCCCCTCCCTCTGCAGCATTGCCAGCTTCCCACCTCTCCTCTCCCGCCAGCAGCTGCTGAGGGCACACAGGGGGATGTTTCAGGATGAATAGTAGGAGTGTGTGTTAAATATGTCCTATTTACCAGCCCCATCCTTTTCTGAATGAACAGAGTGAGCAATTGGCACAGATAACTCACTGTGTCCAGTCGTCACTGAAGCATAGCAAACCATTGATTCACTGTCCACTCCTGATATTTTACCAAAGCCCCCCTCCCCTCCCCCAGCAAGGCTGTTAAAAAAAAGTAAAAAAAATAAAAAGGAGGGGCTTGCCTGATAGGCTGTACGGGGCCCCGTGATTTCTAACAGCAGCCATGATAGTTAGTGTTTGACTGACCTGTTTGGCTGAGAAGGAAATGCATGTGTATAAAGTGGGACATAGAGTTAAGGGTATAGTCAGAGTTCTGTAGTCCAGCAGGTAGCTGATTTTGCATGTTGAGATTTCAATGCAGGAGAAGCACTGTTTTGTCAACCTAAAGTGTACATTGTTCTGTCAGATCAACGGGTACTTTTCAGTACCTTTTTCTTTTTTCTTTGTTTTCCTTGTCAAAAGTATTTTATTTGAGTACAAAAAATAAGTACAATTATCATAAAGTGATTACAACACATTTGCTGTAAGGAAGCTTGTTTGCTAATATTCAAATACAAAATCATCTGTAGTAAAATAGAACAAGACAATTTATGGTGAATGATAAAAGAGAAGAGAGAGAATGGAAAAAAAAAGGAACTTTGAATACTATTTCCATTTGGAAGTAAAGGCATTAGATATGTTGTACATTTTACAAAGACAATTGCCTTATTTTATTTCTAGGCAAGCAAAAAGATTATTGTTTAAATAAAAATTAGAGCTTCAAAATCATAAAAGAAGGTAGTACACAGAAAAAAGGAACAAAGAATGAGAAAGAAAAATAGTAGGAAAGAAGAGGGAGAGAAGAGAAAGAAGAGAAGTCCGCGAGGCCAGGCCGAGAGTCACCGACACAACCAGAGCTAAAATAGTTTAATGTTTATTACTTATCGTTTGAGCTACCATGGCAGCAGCACATTATTGTCAAGGGTTGGCATGGTATTAGTAATCCAAGGTTGCCAGATCGTTTCAAATCTGGGGTTCAGTACCTTTTTCAAGAGATAAATGATCAAAATGAAACTGGGAAACCCACAGATCCAGAGGTTCTGTAGTGAACCTGTGCAAAGTAACCTATTGATAGCTCACATACCAAGACTGGACAGTGGTGGATGGGTTCACCTGGCAGACTGGAATAGTCATTTCTGGCTAGTCCTTGCTAAATTACAGTTTGAGTTAATGGATCTGCTCATCTCTAAATGTAAATAAAATAGCACCTTGGCTTCTTGTAGCAAAAGTATTCCATGTTGAATATTTAATCTCAATGTTATGTTTAATATTACTTTGAACATCCCTTTTCATACTTTGTACCTTTTCTCTCTGCAGGTGTTGTGTGCTAATATATCAGGTGTTGGAAAAATTGGAAGTTTAAAACCAGGAGGATCCATATCCACACTTAAACATATATGGACAGAACGTAGCAAGGACTTGTCTATAAGTCGACTCCTTTCACAGACTTTTCATGGCAAAGATAACCAAACCTCCTTGGATATGAGATATGACACTCCAGAACCGTACACGGAACAAGAGCTGTGGGAATGGCTGAGGAACTCAACAGACCTGCAAGAACCACGTTCTAGGTCCAAAAGAAGGCCAATTGTGAAGACAGGAAAATTCAAGAAAATGTTCGGATGGGGGGATTTCCATTCCAACATCAAAACAGTGAAGCTAAATTTGTTGATAACAGGGAAAATTGTAGATCATGGCAACGGAACCTTCAGTGTTTACTTCCGACACAATTCAACTGGTCAGGGGAATGTATCTGTCAGCTTGGTCCCACCAACCAAAATAGTGGAATTTGACCTGGCCCAGCAATCGGTGATCGACGCTAAAGATTCTAAATCCTTCAACTGTCGCATTGAGTATGAGAAGGTTGACAAGGCCACCAAGAACACTCTTTGCAACTATGATCCTTCAAAAACTTGCTATCAGGAACAGACCCAAAGCCATGTGTCTTGGTTATGCTCCAAACCCTTCAAAGTGATCTGTATTTATATTTCATTTTATAGTACAGATTATAAACTAGTACAAAAGGTGTGTCCTGATTATAACTACCACAGTGATACACCCTATTTCCCTTCTGGTTGACAATAATATGTATGCAAGACTTACCTCTAAGGAATTAATAAAAGTACCGGGCTGGATCCTCAACCCAAGAAAGTCCCATTAATTGCCTGGAATGTGTCTACAAATGATTTAACTCTACATAAAAAAAAAAAAAAAAAATACTTTTATATTGGAAAATTTATCAGATGCAATTTACTATCCCCAAATCACTCCATATTTCATTTACTAGATGTAACCCACTCTGTGGATATAAAGCAAAATACATATTGTAAGTGGTCGCTTTTCAAGATCCTTGTTAAGAGAGATTTCATTGTCCAACCCATAACATTCAGTGACAAATCTACAAGGAACCAAAAGGATTAGCCATGCTTAAAGCTTTCTTAATACTTCATAGTATGGAGATGTTACTCTGTTGTGCTATGCTCCAGTATACATGGCTTATACCTATCTCTGGAGATAATTTAGTGGAAAAAAAAAATATATTAGGAAAGTATACTGAGAAAAGACAGCTAAAGTGTGTGATAATCGTGGAAAGCTTACAAAGGTTATTATCAAGAACCCAACAAATGCAACTCTAACAAAAAAAGGCACATTAATGATAGTGAATGATGGGTATTTGAGCCTGCTCCAGATAAAGATAGATAGCCGTTTAAAATTTTCATGCTGGAAGATGTAAACATGAGACACTTAAAGGAATGCTCCAGCCAGCTGTAGACTCCAGTTTAGCTATTTTGATCAAGGAAGCAAGACTTAAGTCAAGACTTAGGTCTCCATGGTTTAACAGTCAGAAATCTCTTCTTTAACGGTCTGTGATTGACTGTGTTGAACTGTTGAGAAGAGAGTTTTGGCTATTGTACCATGCAGATGTTTGTTGTGGAATAGCTTTCATTCATTTCCAGAGACAGCTTAGCTGGATCTAAAATAAGTATATTGTTGTGAGGACAACCCCCACAAAACCCTTGGCTTTCCAAAGATAGGTTAAATAAGGACTAGGTTCATTCAAAACAGATATTTCTGTTTTGGTTGCACACTTTGTTCCCTGGCTTCTTTTATTTCATGAGGACTCTTATTGATACCCCCCAAGAAAATGTGTGAAAAAAAAAATGTGGCACAGAGCATGATGGGGCAGACGGTTGGACCTAGAAACCAAGGTAACATCACAATGGGAGTTCTCATGATATAAAAGCAAAGAACTGAACATATCACACCTACTACTAGAACTGAAAAATCAGCCTTTAGAGGACTGAACCTCTGTTTAAAGAAGCAAAGGTGGAAATCTTTATGAAAATTTATTGTATACTTCAATATCCTAGTCTACATTTGTATGAATGGTTTGTATTGTATATAGTTTAACCAGTGTTACTTGAGCAGCTTATTAATATAACTAGTAAATGTTTCTGCTTGTTATTGGTTCAATACAATCAAAGGACTACGAAGAGTTCATGTTAATTGAATTAGCTGTAAACTTCATGAATACAAAACAAAGGACATAATTATGTACAAAGCATTTATTCCGCTAAAGTATTGTTGAAAAGCTGAACATATACCACATTGAAGTCTGTATGCATTTAGATATTTTATTTCTGGAAAAAAAAATTGTATATAAAATAAAATTACATAAAGTTGAGTTTAAATACTTTTTACGTGGTCGTTTAGTCTTTGGTCAAGATATGGGAAAGGAAAAAAATCAAGCAAGATACTGGAGCAGACATAACGAATTTTAAAGGGGCTGTCTGAGCAAAACATAAATTCATTCATGAGGAAGTGGTAAGGATTAACATCATTAACATGACAGTTGGGTACGATTGTGTATTTTGGCCAGAAGGAGCAATCCACTCAACTGCCAAATGGACATGAGCTGGTGAAGGAGCCTTATAGACCAGTTCTGCTCTCCTGTAATTGGTAGGCTCCCTTTAATAATGTTAAACGATGATTCCCTAAAGTGAACTTGGGCTTTTATTCAGGACTCATTTTTTCTTGTTCTTTTAATTTCTTTTTTTAGTCAAATGAATATGAAATATTTAATGTTGAAGTGGTACCTAAACCTTTGACTTTTGAATAGTGTAGGGAAGGGTAAAAACTCCAGTCTTTGACACATCCTCTCTATTTGTCCTGTTGACCCTTGTCACCTGGAATGAAAGGAGGTTGAGGAGCAAATGGAAAGGAGCTGGTAAAGGAGCATTATAGACCAATTCTGCTCTCCTCTATTTAGTAGGCTCCCTTTAAAGCGGAAGTAAACCCATCGATCTAACAGTTTGAAAAAACAGTTACATTTCCAGCATGCCGGAAATCCTAACTGTCACATTGGTTGTACTCTCAACCAAACTGTCAAACCATCCAATGGCTGGTGTTATAACTGATCACATGTGCAGCTTCATGGCAGTTAAAGATTAAACGGAGGCCAAGATGGCAGCTTCCTTGGCTGAAAACAATAGGAGGGTTTACTTCCACTTTAATAATGTTAAATGATGATTCCCTAAAGTGAACCTGGACTTATATTCAGGACTTGTTTTTTATCTTGTTTTTTTTTTTTTTTTTTTTAGTCAAATGAATGTGAAATATTTCATGTTGAAATGTTACCTAAACCTTTGACTTTTGTATAGTGTAGGGAAGGATAAGAACCCCAGTCTTTAACGCATCCTCTTTATTTGTCCTGCTGAACATTGCTACCTGGAATAAAAGGAGGGAATATTAAAAGTTTAAGCCCCATACACACGGTCGGACTTTTTCATCAATTTGGTCCGATCGGACAAGGTTGTTGAAAAATCAGACCGTGTGTATGCACCATCGGACAGTGTTCGTCGGTTTGTCCGTCGGACAAAGTCTTATCTCCTGCTGGAAAGATTTCCCGTCAACCCGGTCCGATCACACCAAATCCGAGCGTGTGTACGCTTGTCCGACCGGACAAAGTGCTACGCATGCTCAGATCACATTACAAGACCAAAGCTATTGGCTACTAGCCTCTACGTAGTCCCGTCGTAGGCAACAAACGTCACCACGTTCAGAATGATCGGATTTTCCGACAACTTTGTCCGATCGTGTGTACGCAAAACCAACATCAGACAAAGTATGACGGACATGGTCCGACGGACCTGGTCCACGGATTGTCCGCGCGTGTGTATGGGGCTTTAGAATTTTCACCAGAGCAGGTATAATAAGGAACCCTTCAAATCAGGACAGCTGTCTAAGACAGTGGTTCTCAACTCCTGTCCTCAGGACCCACTAACAGGCCAGGTTTGCAAGATAACTGAAATACATCCAAGGTGATATCATTTGCTGCTCAGTGATTGCCGTATTCTAGTTTGCATCTCCACAAGGTAATACTTAAAATTTGGCCTGTTAGTGGGTGATTGCAGCATTCTAATCTGCATCTCCACAAGGTAATACTTAAAATCTGGCCTGTTAGTGGGTGATTGCAGTATTCTAGTCTGCATCTCCACAAGGTAATACTTAAAATCTGGCTGTTAGTGGGTCCTGAGGACAGGAGTTGAAAACCACTGGTCTAAGAGGAGGTCTACCTCTTTGTCTATAGGACAGGAGGTGAAGAGAAATCTGTTGAATGGGGAGGTTTTAACGGTTTAAAACTATGGGAAATTTAAATCATATTATCACCTTTTTACTGACTTAGTTACATCACAATGATAACACAGGCCAACACACGTTTTGGTGCCTTGACATGTACATGTAACTGGGTTCCTGGGGAGCTACAGAGTATAAAAGAGAAGAGAGGTGCCTCTAATGCCTCGTTTCCACTGAGCGAATCGGTTCGGGTCGGTACAGTTTGGAAGGGTTAGAATGGTCCGGCCTATTCAGGTGAGCATTTCCACTGCGAGTCGGACCACCAGGGTCCATACGGGGTTTATAAAAAAATGCCCATCGTGGCCTCACACTGATTGGCAGATGTTTTTCTGTCCGCCAATCAGTGGAAGGTATCGTAGCTCCACCCTAACCGAACCGTTCCATTTTCTATGGCCCCACATCTGAAGCAGGACCCTAAATGGTGCGGTATGGTTCGGTTGTATGGGGCCGCTTTCATAATGGAAACACTGAAAATAGTGTACCGTACCGAACCGTACCAAACCGATCCGCTCAGTGGAAACGAGGCATTAGTGTAACAATATGGTTACATTTAATGAAGGTACAACATTTAGCAACTCACATGGTTGACGATTAAAACAGGCACATCTAAGTATACAGGCATCTGGGATAAAGCTGTCCACATAGACCATTCTCCGCACTGCTGGCTCTCACCACTGCCAGTCTGCAATCGTGACCAGGAAGACTACCCTGCAGTAGAGTGATCTGAAAGCGAGGCTTGAAGTGCTTGTGGAGCGCAGTGTGGAAGGGATGACATTGATGGTGGTGTGGAGGATGGTCTTTGGCAGTGAAGGCAAACCTTGGCACCCCAAATGTTTTGGAATTACATTTCCCATGATGCTCAACTACACTGCAGAGTGCATGAGCATCATGGGAAATGTAGTTCCAAAACATCTGGGGTGCCAAGGTTTGCCATCACTGGTCTATGGGGACAGCTTTACCCCGGATGCCTGCATGCTTAGATGTTCCAGTTTTAATCATCAACCATGTGAGTTGCTAAATGTTGTACCTTCATTAAATGTAACCATATTGCTACACTACACAGGCGCCTCTGTTCTGTTTTATACTCTGTTGTGACATGACACTACTCTTATATCAAGACAAAATGTATTTTAAAATTTTGGTTGTCTTTCAAAGCGCTCTCAAACCAAGGTTTTATTTTAAAGTCGTGTTTTATTTAATCCTTGTAGCATGAAAGAAACACATGAAAAAGTAGCCATATTCTCTACGGTACTCGATCTGGAAAAATGAACCCATTTGAGTGGCAATATACACACACCTCCTATACAAATATAAGTGTGATACAGTTAAAGCGCTTGTAAAGGAAAAATAAAGAAATAAATAATAAACATGTCATACTTACCTTCTCTGTGCAATAGTTTTTCACAGAGCAGCCCCAATCCTTCTCTTCCCAGGTCCCCCCCCCCCCCCGCGGCACTCTGGGCCCCTCCCCCATGCCAAGTGCCGCAATAGCAAGCCATTTGTGTGTACCAGGCTTTAAGCTAAGTGCGCATAAACTGCCACACGTCTAAAAAGCGTTCTGCGCTTGGATCATGCTAAAAATGTGACTAAACTGTGAATAAATATAATTTTCTGACAATAACCCACTACAGTTTGACAGACCTTTCTTTCTGTTTTGCTCACAATTATTATAGAATGAAAATAAATCTTTTCCATCAGGGTTTCTAAGTCTTTCCCATTCTATTCAAACTAAAAAAAAAAAAAAATGACTTTCTTCTAGACATGTGCACAATAGAAAAATTTGTTTATTTTCGTTTCGTTTCTTTCGTTTTTTCGTTGATTCGTAACGATTCGTAAATTCGTAAGTCGTCGGTGCTCGTATTCGCAACGATTCGTATTTTCGTAAGAGTTATTTTTTCATTGATTCGTTTTTCCGTTAGTTTAATTTTCGTTTATTCTAAATTCGGACGCATTCGTATTTTTGTAGATTTAGTTACATTCGTACTTTCGTTAGATTGATTTATTCGTACTTTCGTAACATTGTTTTCGTAGATTCGTAATCGGAGCATAATTCAATAATTTTATGTAATGTGTATGCTATTATTACATTTTAAGAGACACGGAAAATTAGGAATCGAAAAAAAAAGTTACGAATGTACGAATTTTTTCGTTCAATCCATTCGAAGCACGTTAAGCAGCGCCATTGTAAGAGACACGGAAAATTACGAATCGCAAAAAAAAAAAAGTTACGAATGTACAAATTTTTTCGTTCAATCCATTCGAAGCACGTTAAGCAGCGCAATTGTAAGGGACACGGAAAATTACCAATTCAGCAGAAAAAAAAAAGTTACGAATGTACGAATTTTTTCGTTCATTTTAATTTTCGTTGTTCCTGTTTTCGTTTTACGTATTTTCTTCTTTCGTAGTTTCGTTGTTTCTAATTTGGTTATTTTGGATTTTCGTTGTTTTTCATATTCGTTCGATTCGAACATTCGTTAAAATTTTTAGCGAATCATTCGTTCATTCGTACGATAACGAATGAACGAATATAACGAATTTTAATGAAATATGAAAAAAAAAAAAAAAAACAAATTGCACATGTCTACTTTCTTCCATCCACAAAATCCCAACACATAAAAAAATAGATCTATGGTCACATTTTACTTTATTCCTTCTAAAATACATTACTCTCATGTAGTGAATAAGTGTTCTTTGATTGTTGGCTGACCCCACAATATGTCCCCAATGTCATCTGCTAAATCAACACTTGAAAACCTCATCCTTAAATAATTTGAAAAGTGTTAAAGTTCTATTATCAGACTAGAAACGTTGTGCAAAGTACCATCATACAGCACACAACAGCTTTTATCCACCATGCATGCCTGTTACTGCAAAAAAAAAGAATAATGCAGCACTATACATGAATAGATAACAATACGTATAAAACTATTCTCTATAAAGAGTAAAGAAGGTGCATGAAATATGGTATCATAAATTAATAATGTGAATGAACCACAAAATCAAATAAAGTGTCCTAAAGTGTGAAATATAAAATCCAGGTGCAGATGATCAGAAATGTCAAGATATCACCCACAGTGTCTTGGCTCCACCAAATATACGAAGTGCAAACTCACCAGAGCCAATTGCTGTCTACATTTTAGGACAGCAAAAACACATACCGTACATCAAGGGTCAAGTTCTGGGGAAAAAAGTGTGGGAACTCCCACCCAAGATCCACTCGTCCACCAAAAAAATAAAAAAAATGATACGCTCATATGCACGAACGCTTCAAAAGTGGTATTTTTTATCCAATTTTCGTATTGTGTGTATGAAGCTTAACTATTAGTACATAAAAATAAAAAACGATCCTCAATAAGCATAAATACGGTAATTCTCTGAATAATCAGCATTCATTCTATTGTGCTTCCATGCAAATGTGAACATCATGTTCTGATCTTTATTGGGGAATTTTATTTTGTATATAGAGTGTTTATGTGGTGAGTTTACACTTTTCATTGAACAGAGTTTGGATAACACAGGGTTAAACGGAAAGGTCAAATGAGCTGCACATTATCTGGACAGAATGCTTGGGGAGATAGTGATGTGTTCCTGCTTAGGAGATGTATGTTAGCTTGGGGGGCTGCAAACTCTGCAGGGCTCCAACACACACTCGCTGCTATTCTAACCCCTCACATATTTCCACATAAACTTCCCTCCTGGCATTAAACTTTGGCAGGTATTGTGCTCAGCTTACCACCCCAAACTGATGTTCCTCCCTCAGCTCACCTCTCTCCCTGCATGTCCTGTGAGCATAATAGCTGTACTCCTCCTCTGGGTTCTCTCATCATATGGCACTGAAGATAGAGGAGGGGGGGATTCAGCGGGACACACAGAGCAAGTATGCAGGAGACTGGGGGGGGGGGGGGGTCAGGATACAGAAATTCAGGAGGGGGCGGCGGAGAGGAGCGCATCATGAGAGGTCTGAGTAAATACCATCTCTTAGCAGCAGGGACCTGATCTACCCGTCAGCTAGCTGTGATTGACAGGTAGATCGAAGCGGACGCTGTCATGGGGCCCCCTACTGGCAATGCCTGAATGGTCAGGTGTGCGGCACTTACTATTGCGAGCTGTGTCTGCATCTGCTGGTGTAGCACCTGCCACACAGCTCGCATACTTCAAAGTCTTGCAGGACACGACTGCTAACAGGAACGTTCCTGTTGTGGAAAAAGTACAGGAACTCCGTTCCCATGCGTTCCCGCAGGACTTGAGCCCTGCCGTATATACTCGAGTATAAGCCGAGTTTTTCAGCACATTTTTTTGTGCTGAAAATGCCCCCCTCGGCTTATACTCGAGTCAAGCACTTTTCTGCAGCAGAGAATGACATTTTCCAAACCGAATTTGGGGCAACGTATCAAGGGGCCAAATTTGGTGTGCACACCCAGTGCACACCAAAAGTCGGGTCGGAGAATGTCATTCTCTGCTGCAGAATAGTGCAGTTTAGCACTTTAGCACCAAGTGGCCCAGAGATACGGGGCCCCAAAATCGGTCAACTGTGCCTATCTGCAGCAATGTCATTTCGGGACCCTTTGCAGCTAGGGGGCATTTAGGAATCCTTAACTACCAAGTTTGAAGTTTGGGGGACCTATGGCTGCAAATGGGCATTGTTGACCCTCTTTTCCACTTACAGTAGCTGTGCATTTCTCACCCTAGGCTTATACTTGAGTCAATAAGTTTTCCCATTTTTTTGTGGTAAAATTAGGTGCCTCGGCTTATATTCGGATCAGCTTATACTCAAGTATTTACGGTACATTAATCGCTGATCCTCCTTTTAGGGATAGCATGTGGTAATCAATGGATATAAATATAGTGTTGCGTTGTCATGTATATGTGATACAATGCCTTATCTATGATTAGGCAAACAAAAGTCCATCTTGTATAAACTTATATAAAATGTAAAGTCCTGAAACCAATTGCAGATCCACAAAGTGATAGTGAAAAGAGTGTCCTTCCAATTTTGATCGGTGCAAACACCCAGTGCTCCCCACAGGATGGATAGGGCAAATATATCTGCTTGCCAGATCTTAAGACCTTCCAAGGTCTATATGCGCATCAGTGAGCAATCACCCCTCACTTTGGGTATATATCGCCTCAGCTGTTCAGCCTACTTTGGACTCCAATGATATAACTCCCCACAGCAATTATCCTTTAGGGCAGGGGTAGGCACCCTCGGCCCTCCAGCTGTGGTGAAACTACAAGTCCCATGAGACATTGCAAGACCCTGACAATAACAGGTATGACTCTTATGCCCAGACACACAATCAGATTTTCCGACAACAATTGTTGGATGTGAGCTTGTTGGCGGAAAGTACGACCGTGTGTATGCTCCATCTTAAAAAGGGGTTGTCGGACTTTCCGCCAACAAAAGTTGGCTAGCAGGTTCTCAAATTTTCCGCCAACAAATTTTTGTTGTCGGACTTTCCGTACACAAGTCTGTTGCACAATAGTCCACGCATGCTCGGAATCAAGTACAAGCCGGAGGCGCTCTGTCTTGTAAAACTAGCATTCGTAATGGAGATATCACGTTTGTCTTGTACATCACTACGTTTGTAATTGTTGGCCAACATTTGTGTGACCGTGTGTATGCAAGACAAGTTGGAGCCAACAACCTTCGAACAAAAATCCACGGTTTTATTGTCGGAAAGTCCAATCGTGTGTACGGGGCATTAGAGGCAGAGGCATGATGGGATTTGTAGTTTCACCACAGCTGGAGTGCCGAAGTTGCCTACCCCTGCTTTAGGCCCCTTTCACACTGGGGTGTTTTTCAGGCGATACAGCGCGAAAAATAGCGCCTGTACAGCGCCTGAAAAAATCCGGCCCCATTTACAAGCCGGAGGGCTTTCACACTGGAGCGGTGCGCTAGCAGGACGGTCAAAAAAGTCCTGCTAGCAGCATCTTTGGAGCGGTGAAGGAGCGGTGTATTCCTACCCATTGAAATCAATGGGACACCGCGGCGGCGCTTTGCAGGGGGTTTTAACTCTTTTTCGGCCGCTAGCGGGGGTTAAAACCGCACCACTAGCGGCCGAATACCGTGGCTAAAACGATGGTAAAGCAGCGCTAAATATAGCGCTGCTTTACCGTCGCCGCCGCTCCCGCCCCAGTGTGAAAGGGGCCTTAGGGAACTCGAAAACCTGATCACACGGTAAAACATATGGAGGAGGAAAACAAACTCATTGCAAACATTTATTAAAAGCACACAAGAGTTTATTTGAAGGTTGTACATACAGCAAAGATGTTTAAATAGGCATATTGGAAACAAAAGTTCACCCAACACCCACCACTGCTGCTCTGTGCCTAGCCTGACGTACGTTTCGTCCAATGGGACTTCTTCTGTGAGTCAGTAATCAATGGATATCGCTGATCTTCCAATCATTATAAAAGGCCATCAGAGGAACTCTCTGCCGGAAGTGGTGTTGGAAGGGATTGATCAGAGCTGGTAAAGCTACTGAAAGGTCCACTTTGATGGTCTGTTCACACCAGAAAGCGGTGTGGGAAAAGAACGCTTCTGCCACTGCATGGTAATGTGCTGCCCTTTCTAGATGCATGTGGGTGCCATTAATTACTAATGGAACCGCAAACACATCTAGCAAATGTGGTGCGTTTTCAGCCACCAAACTGCATGGTACCGCAGTACCATGCAGTTTGGTGTGGTGCGATTTTTAAAAGTAGCATCTGCCTTCTCCTACACAAGACCTGAGCAGTGTAATCATCTAGATCAGGGGTTTTGGATTGGAGGTCTGACCAGCAAAATGTTCTTCCTCCAGAGGTCCGAACCAAATTTTTTTCAGCCCTCTCTTTCTACATGACAATCCTTTAATTTATTATTATTATACAGGATTTATTATTGAGTGTCCTCAGTTCCCCCCACATCATCACCCCCACCGCACAGTACTGTCCTCTGATGATTTTTTACATCACCCCCAACAGAAATGTGCCCCCTTCATATCACCCCCCTCACAGTACTGTTCTTTGCGCCTTCACATCACCCTCTAGCAGAACTGTGCCCCCTTCACACACCCCCACAACACTGCTCCCCTTTATACCCCGCCACCACACTGCCCCCCTTTACATCCCCCCCACAGAACTGCCCCCACTCACATCCCCCACCATAGTATGCTTTGCCCTCCTCACATTCACACCCCCCCCACAGCTGTGTCCTCCTTTATATCACCCCCCACATCACACCTCCCCCTCACAGCACTGCCCCTCTTCACATTTTAAACCCCCAGCACTGCCCCCTTGACATCCTTCCCCCCACACACAGCCAGAGTAGTGTCCTCTGCCCCCCTTCGCCCTCCTACCTTAGACAGAGTAGAGAGCGGGAGTCACAGCATTTCTAGACCGAGTGTGGAAGGCTTAGTACAGTATTGAATGCAGTGGGGGAAGAGCAGGAGGCAAAACAAGTGTGGGATGCACAGCATTGAACGAAGTGCAGGAGCCGGAGCTGCCGAGGTTAACTTTTCGAGTTAACCAGCAGGTGATTGGCTGCAGGGCGGTCCTAGCAGCCAATCACCTGCTGGTTAACTTGAAAAGTTAATCCCGGCAGCTCCCGCTCCTGCACTCCTTTTAATGCTGTGCATCCCACACTCGGTCCAGAAATGCTCTGCCTCCCGCTCTGTCTAAGGTAGGAGAGTGAAGGGGTGCAGAGGGACACTACTCTGGCTGTGTGTGGGGTGGAAAGATGTACAGGGGGGCAGTGACAGAGACTGGCGGCTCCTAAATGGTGTGACCGCAGGTCCGGATGGAACAGCGGCTCGGTCTGCAATCCGTGAGTTCCGCTGAAACTATCTTGCCTACACACGATCACACCAAAGTCTGTCTAGAACGCGGTGATGTACAACACGTATGATGGGACTGGAAAAAGGAAGTTCAATAGCCAGTAGCCAATAGCTGCCGTCTCGTACTTGCTTCAGAGCATACGTCATTTTTGGTCTGTCGGAACAGCACACAGACGAGCGGTTTTCCTGATAGAAATGGATCCCATCAGAAATATTTCTATTTCTAGGTCCGTCAGAATTTTTCAAAAAAAAAAGTCTGATGAGGCACACACACAATCGGAATATCCAATGAAAAGATTCCATCTGACGTTTTCGGCCAGAAAGTCCAACTGTGTGTACGCGGCATAACAGGACACACCAAAGCTCAATGATATCTCTTAGCACAAAGTTGACTATCAAGAACATTCCATACCATTCCCGCCTTTCTCAAACAGGGTCCTGTAGAAGGACACTAGGGTTTCTTCCGAGGTTGATAGTGGATCCTTGAGCAATGAGCAATTTCTGCCTCTTATATAAATACACACTGACACTAATTATCTTCCTACTGACCACAAATCACACTAATGTTTAAAGAGCTGTTGATATAGTAATTATTAGCAGGGGCTCCCTGAGACTAGAAAGTTATTTCAAGGGTTCCTCCATGTTAGAAAAGGTTGAATAAGGTTGCTCTACAGTATAAGAGCACCCATGATTATTATTTTTCCCCCCATGCTTTCTGCAGCATATTAGCAGAGATTGGCTGGAAAAATATTATTTAAAACTAAAAGAAATCTCTAACTTCACAAAGTGTCCTACTTCTGCTCACAATTATACATTCACTGTGCTAGAAACACTAGAAAGAGCTACTACATAATTATTACTTTATATGCAATGTTTAATACAAAGTGCAGACCAGACATCTGACACACCTGAAAGTGCTCAGGATACAAAAGTCTTTATATCAAGCTTCTCTTTTCAACACAGCAGAGTTTAGCAACATGGGCCGTGGGAGAGGTATTATTTATTGTTGGTGATAAATCATAGGGTTGATGTAATTTGTAATGGCCTAAAAACAGAAAGTGTATTGAGGCTCATGTTGTTAGGACCCAGGTCTGAACCTACAACTTCTGCTATCTCTGACGATGTCTCTTGCTGAGCCACCTGAGATGCTGGACAGCACCCTGTCTGATCCATTGGACAATTCTGCCTTGTCTTTTGTTTGTCTTGAACCTTGAACCCTTTGTTCCTGCCATGAACTTCCTATTAAAGCCATGCCTTTGCACTTCCTGTTTGCTAGATGAATGTGCTCTCTCCAGGCAATATTTTGCTCTTATCACTCTTGCTGCCGTCAAAAATAGCGCCTGTACACCGCCTGAAAAAACCGGCCCCATTCACTCCAGTGTGAAAGCCGGCGGGCTTTCCCACTGGAGCGGTGCGCTAGCAGGACGGTTAAAAAAGTCCTGCTAGCAGCATCTTTGGATCGGTATAGGAGCGGTGTATTCACGGCTCCTATACCGCTCCTACCCATTGATTTCAATGGGACACCGCAGTAATACGGCGGTAATACGGCGGTAATACGGCGGCAATACGGCGCTTTGCGGGGGATTTTAACCCTTTTTCGGCCACTCGCGGGGGGTAAAACCGCACCGCGAGCGGCCGAATCCCGTGGCTAAAACGACGGTAAAGCAGCGCTAAATATAGCGCTGCTTTACTGTCGCCGCGGCTCCCGCCCCAGTGTAAAAGGGGCCTTACCAATCTTTGGTTTGTTCCTCGACTACGCTTCTGCTTAATCGCAACCTGCGACCACGTGTTACTGACCTTTGGCTTGTTTACTGACTACGCCTCTGCTTGATCCCAATCTCTAATATCTGCTACAGGCTTGCACACCTCCTGGTGGGGCGACCCTGAGAACTGTGACCTAGTACTAACATGCAGCAAAACCCATCTCCACCACCAGGAGCTCTGGTGAACACCAGTTAGTGCTTAGACTCCACACCTCAGATGAGCATGTGCCATCCACCAGGATGACCTGCTTCTGCATTCATCCACCTTGTCAGTGGGAGCCTCTTTACCATTATAGCTACTGGCCTCCGAGCTTGACCCCGTACTGTGACACATGTTTCTTGTAAATATGAAAACAGGGTACCAAAATATACTGGAAAACATGTGGAACTCCGTCCCAAATTTGGACTGCTAGCAGGAGGCTCAGGTGGTGAAATTGCAGGCCAAGTTGAGCTTAGTTGCTATAGCATAAAACAGGAGTGCACAGCTGACAGTAGATTTTTGGCCAAAAAGACTAAGTTCTCTGTAAGTTTACACCAGAACTTCGTACTTGCAATTTGAGTAGCTTCAACCCTTTTAAGCTTTATTTAAATAAAGTTTCTTTTAAAAGTTGCCTCACCTTTACCTAGCTTTTCTACCTCTCCATTCCTCCATTAGAACCTTTGGAAACATCCTGTGGTTGCAGATATGGTGGCGCATTTGACCTCCCAGGATGCAGTGTTCGAGTCTTAACAACCCATTGCCAGGTTCAAGTCATGTGGGTGGACAGTTAAAGCCCACAGCTCCAATAGAGAAGTAGAGCAGTGGGGATACATTGCAAAGGTGAGTATTAGGGGTTGACTCCTTTATACTGTATTTTGGTGCACTTCAACAAAAGAATTAACAATTTATTTTTAACAAGTAGTAAATGGCCAGTACTATATTGTGAGGCTTCAATTTTTCAAGGCCTTATTTTGAGTTTAAAAAACTTTACCAAAACAGTATGATCCCTTATGCCGCGTACACACGAGCGGACTTTTCGACAAACTTTCGACGGAGTTCCGACAAACTTTTCGAATGAACGAACTTTGCCACACACAATCACACTAAATTCTGACAGATTCGAACGTGATGACGCACGACAGGACTAGAATAAGGAAGTTCATAGCCAGTAGCCAATAGCTGCCCTAGCGTCGTTGTTTGTCCGTCGGACTAGCACACAGACGAGCAGATTTTTCGATAGGAACTGGGTCCAGCAGAGTTCCGGCGGGAAAATTTAAAACATGTTCTATTTTTATTTTTTTTCGACAGCAAAAGTCCGATGGAGCCCACACACGATCAAATTGTCCGACGGATTGGCTCCGTCGGACCTTTGCTGTCGAAAAGTCCTCTCGTGTGTACATTTGAATGGACAGTCATGACATCATTGGTCTAAATCAGGGGTCTCCAAACCTTTTTAGCAAAGGGCCAGTTTATTGTTCTTTGGACTTTAGGGGGCCGGACTGCCAGGGGGAGTGGAAATTTCCCTGGCATCAGTGAGAGTAAACATTGCCACATTTGCTATTAGGGGTAAGAATAGTGCCCCATCGCTGGTATCGTTAGGAGGTATCATTAGTGCCCCATGGTTGGTGTCAGTGGGAGAAATGGTGCCCCATTGTTGCTGTCAGTTGGCAGAATAGTGTCTCATATCAGTGGGAGGAAAAGTCCCTCAAGGGCTGGATAAAGGCAAGCAAAGGGCGACCTCCGTCCCTGGGGCTGCAGTTTGGAGACCACTGGTCTAAATCACCACAGAGATTCCAAATGCAAGATACCTCTTGTGCACCTTTGGATTTGGACCTTTGCTATGGCCATTAAAAGGCCAGTATTTTCTCAGATCTCTGACTACATTCTCCATAGCACACAATAAATGGAAATGTGAAATGTGAAACAGAATCCTTCTTGCTATTATCACATTAGGTGAGTGGAAGCTCGAAGATCTGGAATCTTAGAGAGGTCTCAGAAACCGCCTAGTTAACAAAACTACTAACATCTATCCACCAAAAATGTCAATATCATTTTTTTAAAGATTTACAGTTGAAAGTATACCTAAAGGCAATTTTTTTGGATAGAGTGGAGAGGGATTAGAACATCTGTCTGTTTTTATTGCTGTCTGTGACCCTATAGGGAGATTACCCTCTCGATTTGTCCTGTTTACCATAATTATTGAAAGTGAAAGTAAAAGAAAACCCCAAATTTTGGGTTGTCCCCAGAAAAGTAATAAAGGGGAAATCTTCTAGTTCTGGTGATCTGGGGGTCCCCAAGGAATTCCCTTCATTTGCAGGGATTTCCTCTCACTTCCTGTTTGGCTTTGGGACAAAAAGTGAAGGTAAATCTCTCCAATGGGACACAGTTTTGCCTATAGTTCTACTTTAACTCCTCCTTGCTGACCCTCTGAGAAAAAAAAACAATTCTACAACAAATTTCTATAAGGATGTATTCTTCTGCAGTGTGATTTTCCGGGTTATTAAGTATGACATTCCAACATGCAGATTTCCAGGAGGTCAACTAATTTAATAAAAAAATAATCTGATTTCATTTTCTTACACACCTGCAAGTCTGTGAATTCCTCAATAGTGTTCCGTTGAGTTCACTAAACCTTTAGCTTCCAAACTGGCCAATCTCAAATTGCAATCAATGAACTTTAGTAATGTCTTACAACGTAAAGGTCAAAGGAGATACTGGCTTGTAGTTTATCAATAGACATCAGTGCCTGTTGTTTGATGTAATTAAAATATAGTCCCAGCACAACAGGGCATTACCAGGTGATTAATACAAGATGTGGAGCTAAGGGCCTTGAACGAGCCAGGGCATTAATCACTCGTAATAAGCCATCCTTTGGGGAATATTATTGCAGACTAGAATTTTATTTTAAAGGCTTTGTTTTGCATACAGTATGCCTACGGATACAGCTGTTTTCGAAGACAAAGATCATTTCTTGTGCAGAGTATTATCCAATTATTTTTATAGATAGTAGGGATGCCCTTTTTAAAAAAAACAAAAAAAAAAACAAATATTTTTACCATTAAATCCCAGTTATATTGCTTTTTTTGAATTTTTATTTTTAATTTCATTTCATACTGACATTTTTATACATTATTTTTACAAATAAACAATAAAACGTTGAAGGATTCCACCACATTATGCGTTTTCTAAAAAGTAGTTACCTATGTTAAAGGGGTTTAAAGGTTCCCGTTTTTTCACCTTAATGCATTCTATGCATTAAGGTGAAAAAACATCCGACAATACCGCCCCCAGCCCCCCCGTTTTACTTACCTGAGCCCGTTCACCTGCTACACTCGTCCCCGATCTCCTCCTCTCCGCTCAGCCTGGCCGTTGATTGGCTAGAGTGGATGGATTGAAAACAGCACAGCCATTGGAAATTCTTCATTTAGTGAAAAGGGAGCACCCTTTATCTTATCTCTATATCCCATAATAACAAACATTACAATTAGGTCAGGTGAATAGAATGTATTTTACCTCTGGTGCTATGTACAGTAGTGTCCCCGCTCGTCCTTCAATCCTCTTGGACTCCGTGACACCAGAAACTGCCAAGCTGAAGTCAGCGTGAAGTATCTGATGGGGAAAGAGATATGTGAATTAGCATCCCAAATCATCTCAGACCAATTAAAACTGAAGATGAAATGACTTCCCCCTATAGTACATAGGAGTTTAGATGGACTGGGCTCAGGTGAAGGGGCTGACTACGTCACTGCCTGTCCTCAGTGGTCAGTCACCCCCGACTTCAGAGTGACCCGGTTATTGATCTTACCTTATGGTGTCCTGAGGAAATGGAGCTCCTTCAACCAAGGTTTCAAAGAAATCCCTTCTGCTCAGGCATTCCATGGCAAAGACGAGATGATTCTGTGTGAACATAAGAGGTAAAGTTTACATTATAGACATTCAGGATTTCGTTTCGTGGAGGAATAGACAGAGACACACACGCAATTTAGGAAAATGGGACAGAGAAAGTACAAATTGCTGGACTGTTCTTATTGCAATGCTAGAGCTTTTCTTTGGTTCACCATCCTAGAAGTCATGTAGATGAGGAGGCCTGACTTCTCCTGCCTTGCTAAGTGCAAACTTGTTCTTAGTGACTCAAAGTTTTGAGACCATAAGCGACCAGGCAATTAGCAATTTCAAAAGTAATCCGGAGATGTCAGCCTCTTAAAATGTGGTTTCCTTAACCGCTTGCAGACCAGCCACCGCCATTATATGGCGGCAGGTTGGCACGGCTGCGCAAATCGCCCCAAGGTGTACGTCGGCCGCTTTAAGAGCAGGCGCGCGGATGGTGCCGATGCAGGTGTCCGGCGGCCGCAATGTCAGCAGGCCCCCCGCGATCGCTCTACAGAGAGCCAGAACGGGGATCTGTCAATGTAAACAAACATCCCCGTTCTGACAGGGGAGTAGAGAGAGATCTGCCTTGTTCTGCCTTGTTTACATAGGTGGTACTGTTGGGCATTGATAGGTGGCACCTGTGGGCACTGGTAGGTGGCACTGGTGAGCATTGCTTAGCAGCAGTGGGTGTGGAGTGTGCGGGAGTGTCGGCTGATTACTGGCTTCTGTTGACATCACATGATCAGCTGTCATTGGCTGACAGCTGATTACGTGGTAAGAGGCCTGGGATACTACGATCTCCGATCAGCCGAGTCAGATGGACTCGCTGATCACAGAGTGTGCCGCCCGCACCCCACAGGGGGCGAACAGGCAGCACATGCATGGGAGGACATACATGGATGCCAATTTAGCAACTTAGGCGCCTGCTGTAGCTGTCTTTCGGCTATGGCGCGGGCGGGAAGAGGTTAAAACTGCACATGAAGTGACACACCTGTACTACGTACTACATCTAAAAAACGATGTGCCCTAAATTACATTTCCCTCCCTGACAGATTTTGTTTGTTGTTGTCCACATATCCTGAAGTTTAGCTGGCTGGGGAGCTGCCATTTGCAGCAAAAGAGGATGCTGGATCTGCATTGCTGGATGATGTGATCGACACTGTACTTAAATTGAGGGACAACGTTTATCTATTTATTGTTTATAAAGGTCTTTTTATTAGAAATGTGTATTTCTTAAAGCTTTATTCATTCACATGCAGGGGGTGCAGTGCAGTTTAGGCCGGTGCACTGCGATAAAATGCAGCATATCTGCATTTTAATGCAGCACACAGCAGCACAGCTCTAGGCTGTGCTGCAGTGTGAATGGGAGACATTGAAAACAATTGATTCCTGTGTGTCCCTGCGGTGACTGAATGTTTTACCATGTAGTTAAACATCTGTCACTGCACTTAGTGTGAATTGGCCCTAAAATGTTATATTACATAGACTACCTGTATTGCCCATCTCCTTGCACTCTGCACCCCCTGCATCCCCCTTTTACATCTTTCTCTGCATCCCCTGCACCCTACATTTCCTGGCACTCTGCACCCCCTGCTTCTCCATATTACACCTCATTCTGCACCCCCTGCACCCTCCATTTCCCTGTACTCTGCGACCCATGCATTCTCCATTTCCCTGCACTCTGCATCCCCTGCATTCTCCATTTTCCTGCACTCAGCATCTCCTGCTTCCTCCATTTCCCTGCACTCTGCACCCCCCTGCATCCTCTTTTTCCCTGCACTCTGCACGCTCCATTTCCCCACACTCTGCACCCATTGCATCCTCCATTTCCCTGCACTCTACATGCCCTGCATCCTCCTGACACATCACATTTAGCACTTTTCCCATCTCTGGGATTTAGAGTGAGCCTGGGTTCACACTATAGCGAATTCGCAGCGGGGCAAAATACTGCGAATTCGCAGGACATTTGAAAACCCATTGTTTTCAATGGGGCACGTTCACACATGTCCGGTGCATGCGCAATGCGAATTGACACAAACACGCAACCGTTTTTGGTGCGGATCAGGTGCGAATTCAGGCCCATTATCTTCTATGGGCAAGCATCTGATTCGCACCTGGCTTGCGTTCTGAACAGAAATTCGCAAGTCATTGTACCACCTCTTTAGGGGAAGTCCACGCCCAATTTTTGAAAAAAAAAAACAGCATGGATTCCCCCTCCAGAGGCATAACAGGCCCTTAAAAAACGGCGTGGGGGTCCCCCCAAAATCCAGACCCTTATCCGAGCACGCAGCCTGGCAGGTCAGGAAAGGGGGTGGGGACGAGCGAGCGCCCCCCCCTCCTGAACCATACCAGGCCGCATGCCCTCAACATGGGGGGGTGGGTGCTTTGGGGAAGGGGGGCGCCCTGCGGCCCCCCACCCCAAAGCACCTTGTCCCCATGTTGATGAGGACAAGGGCCTCTTCCCCACAACCCTGGCCGTTGGTTGTCGGGGTCTGCGGGCGGGGGCTTATCGGAATCCGGAAGCCCCTTTAATAAGGGGGCCCCCAGATCCCGGCCCCCCCCACCCTATGTGAATGAGTATGGGGTACGATGTACCCCTACCCATTCACCTAAGGTGTAAAGTGTAAAGAAAAAAAACACACAATTTTTAAAAAATATTTTATTGCACTGCTCCGGGGGTCTTCTTCTGTCTTGGGGGGTCTTCTTCTGTTCTTGCCGCTGGCGTTGCCTTCTTCCTTTTCTTCTTCTTAAGATGTTGACTCATCGCTCTCTCTGGCTGGAATGGCAGAGCCGCGCTGTGTTGGCACTTATATAGGGACAAGGGGGCAGGGTCACATGCTCATGTCACATGGTGACCCCGCCCACATATGATGTCACAGTCCCAGCATCCTCCGGGACTGTCACATCATAGGGGGCGGGGTCACCATGTGACATGAGCATGTGACCCTGCCCCCTTGTCCCTATAAAAGTGCCAACACAGCGCGGCTCTGCCATTCCGGCCAGAGAGAGCGACGAGTCAACATCTTAAGAAGAAGAAGAAGAAGAAGAAGAAGAAGAAGAAGAAGAAGAAGAAGGCGACACCAGCGGCAAGAACAGAAGAGACCCCGGAAGACCCCGAAGGCGGATCGAGACCCCCAGACGATGGCGGCGACGAAGAAGAAGAAAGCCGGACTTCTCCGCTCGGCAAAAGAGCTAGGTAAAATAGCGGAGGAGTCCGGCGAGAAGACCCCCCAAGACGGAAGAAGACCCCCGGAGCAGTGCAATAAAATATTTTTTTTAAAATTGTGTGTTTTTTTCTTTACACTTTACACCTTAGGTGAATGGGTAGGGGTACATCGTACCCCACACTCATTCACATAGGGTGGGGGGCCGGGAACTGGGGGCCCCCTTTATGCCCGCAGACCCCGACAACCAACGGCCAGGGTTGTGGGGAAGAGGCCCTTGTCCTCATCAACATGGGGACAAGGTGCTTTGGGGTGGGGGGCCGCAGGGCGCCCCCCTTTCCCAAAGCACCCACCCCCCCATGTTGAGGGCATGCGGCCTGGTACGGTTCACGAGGGGGGGGGGGGGCGCTCGCTCGTCCCCACCCTCTTTCCTGACCTGCCAGGCTGCGTGCTCGGATAAGGGTCTGGTGTGGATTTTGGGGGGACCCCCATGCCGTTTTTTCGGCGTAGGGGTACCCTTAAAATCCATACCAGACCTAAGGGCCTGATATGCCTCTGGAGGGGGAACCCATGCCGTTTTAAAAAAAAAAAAAAAAATTGGCGTGGACTTCCCCCTCAGAAGTAGTAAAATGAGTTGCGAATTCATGCTAGCAGCTGATTCGCACCTAAAACGCGGACAATCCGCAGAACAGCCGGCGTTTCACTGCGCAGTCACGCAGGGCCCTGAAATCGCAACGCACTAGTCTGAACCCAGGCTCAATCTTCACCTGGAGGAGTATGTATGTGAACACAGTGGTGTTCTCAAACGGTCTGAAGGAACAGATAAAAGGCCTAAGTTTAACTTACAATGTTTGCAGTAAATAGGATTAACAGAAATGGAGCAGATAAAAGAAATGTGGTTAGTATTATACACTTTATATGAACAAGCAAATTTATGATCAACTGTAGTTCCCTGAGAAACAATAAATCAACAACTTTGACCAATTACAGTCTATGGCTGCATTTCAAAAAAGGGTAGGAGAATGACCAATCCTGGAGTCAGACTACTCCTTTTTTACCTCCTGATGCCACAGCCCCTTTACCTAATGAAACCTGGTACGTTATACCCAAATTAACCACTTCCCGCCCCGGCCTATAACAGAATGACAGCCAGGAAGTGGTTCTGTTATCCTGACTTGGCATCATATGATGTCCAGCAGGATAACATGCCGGCGCGCGCCTGAGTGCCGTGTATCTGTCTGACACACCGCATCTCCGATCGTGATAAGAAGCCTCTGACATCCACAGAAGGTTACAGCTTGCTTATGGAGAGGACACTATTGTCAAGAGCAATGTCTTTTCATTGGTGACTCTTGTCAATGGTGTCATCTCCATAAACATTCTGTGATGCTGTGGATTTCGTGGATGCCGTGAACCCCTCCTTCATCAAGAATGATGGCACATTGCTTCTGCTTGGAATCCATTATTTACCTGCAATGAAAAAGAAGAAGTGTTAGTACAGAGTTATTATAGAGGAAGCGCTACTCTACCAACATGTGAAATTTGAACAATCTACAGTATGTTGATCCTATCATAGTTACATAGTTAGTCTAGTTCAGGGGTAGGCAACCTGGGGCCCTCCAGTCCCACCATGCCTCTGGTAGTAATTGTAACTTCCAGCCTTGCAATGCCTCATGGGAAATGTAGTTCCACACCAGCTGGAGGGCCCCAGGTTGTCTACACCTGAACTAGTTAATAAAAGACACAAGTCCATCCAGTTCAAACAATAGAGGGGAAAAAATATATACAATCCCATATATACGATCCTATACCCACGGTTGATCCAGACTCCAGAGGAAGGCAAAAAACCCCAACAAAGCGTGATCCAATTTGCTCCAGCAGGGGAAAAAGTCCTTTCTGATCCCCCAAGAGGCAATGTAAGGTAATAAAAAAGCTATATCATATATCATATATAACTACCTTATTTTCCGGCGTATAAGACGACCTTTTACATGTAAAAAAAATGGCCAAAAAGCAGGTGTCGTCTTATACGCCGGGACAGCCCCTCGGATGCCTGCTGGGTGTTCGGTAATACTGTATGTAGCTTCGGCTACATACAGTATATACCGCTGAGCCAATCCCGGTGAGCGATGTATTGCTCGGATTGGAGTAACAACCTCTGCCAATCCGAGAATCTCAGAGGCGCGGGCTGATGATGTTACAGCCTCTGCCAATCCAAGCAGGTTTGTATTCATTAACCACTTTCAGACTGGACCAATTTGCAGCCAAAGGACCAGGCCCCTTTTTGCGATTCGGCACTGCGTCGCTTTAACTGACAATTGCGCGGTCGTGCGACGTGGCTCCCAAACAAAATTGACGTCCTTTTTTTCCCACAAATAGAGATTTCTTTTGGTGGTATTTGATCGCCCCTGCGGTTTTTATTTTTTGCGCTATAAACAAAAAAGAGCGACAATTTTGAAAAAAAAAACGCATTCTTTTTTATTTTTTGCTATAATAAATATCCCCCAAAAATATATAAAAAAACATATTTTTTCCTCAGTTTAGGCCGATACGTATTCTTCTACATATTTTTGGTAAAAAAAAATTCGCAATAAGCGATTATTGATTGGTTTGCGCAGAAGTTATAGTGTTTACAAGATAGGGGATAGTTTTATAGCATTTTTATTAATATTTTTTTTTTTTTAGTAATGGCGGCGATCAGCGATTTTTATTGTGACTGCGACATTATGGCGGACACATCGGATATTTTGACACATTTTTGGGACCATTGTCATTTATACAGCAATCAATGCTATTTAAATGCATTGATTCCTGTATAAATGACACTGGCAGTGAAGGGGTTAACCACAAGGGGGCAGTGTAGGGGTTAAGTATGCCTAGGGGTGTGTTTCTTACCGTGGGGGGGGGGGTGGCTGTCAGCTAGTGAATGCTGATCTCTGCTCCAATCACAGGGAGCAGAGATCGGCGTCACTAGTTGCTAGGCAGAACGGGGAGATGCTGTTTATTTCCGCATCTCCCCGTTTAGCCTTCCCGTGAGACGATCGCGGGTGTCCCAGCGGCGATCAAGTCCGCGGGACCCGCGACCGGCCTCACGGGGGTCCAGACCGGCGCGGGAGCGCGCCGCTCCTGACGCGCTCCCGATGGCACGAACGGCATTAAAGAGGGACTTATATATACGCCCTCCTGCCTGTCCGTGCCATTCTGCCGACGTATATCGTTGTGCGCCGGTCGGGAACCGGTTAATAGAATACATCGCTCGCCGTGATTGGCTCCAGCAAAAGCAGGAAGATGGAAGAAATATGAAGCCTCGGAAGACGGGTCGTCTTATATGGTAGGTACAGGACAAAAACGCTTTTAACCACCTGATTACTGGGCACTTAAACCCCCCTCGTGACCAGACAAATTTTCACCTTTTGGCGCTGACGCACTTGGAATGACAATTGCGCGTCATACAACACTGTACCCAAATTAAATTTTTACCATTTTTTCCCCACAAATAGAGCTTTCTTTTGGTGGTATTTAATCACAGCTGGGTTTTTATTTTTTGCTAAACAAACAAAAAAAGATGGAAAATTAAAAAAAATAATAAAATCATGTTTAATAGTTTGTTATAAAATTTTGCAAACAGGTAATTTTTCTGCTTCATTGATATGCGCTGATGAGGCGGCACTGGTGGGCACTGATAGGCTGCACTGGTGGGCACTGATAGGCTGCACTGGTGGGGACAGATAAGTCGGTACTGATGGGCACAGATAAGTCGGTACTGATGGGCACAGCAAAGATGGCACTGATGGGCACGGATAGGTGGCACGGATGGGTGGCACGGATGGGTGGCACGGATGGGTGGCACTGATGGGTGGCACTGATGGATGGCACTGATAGGTGGCACTGATGGGCACTGATAGGTGGCACTGGGCACTGGTAGGGGACACTGATGAGCACTGGTAGGGGACACTAATGAGCACTGGTAGGTGACACTGATGTGCAGCACTGGCACTGTGGGCACTGACATATGGCACTGTGGGCACTGACATATGGCACTGGGGGGACTGACAGATGGCACTGGGGGCACTGATAGATGGCACTGGGGGCACTGACAGATGGCACTGGGGGCGCTTTTATTAGAAAAGGAGGGCACCATGGACCCTGGGCATATTGCAGTGAGAGGGACTGATGTCCCTCTCACTGCCGCCGGTGATCTGCTTTTTTTTTTCTCCTCGCGCTGTCAGCACGAGCAGGAAAAAAAGCCGATTACCGGTTCGGTTATCATCACATGATCAGCTGTCATTGGCTGACAGCTGATCACGTGGTAAGGGGTCGGGATCGACCCCTTACTCGGATCTGTGATCCAGCGAGTCTCACAGACTCGCGGATCACAGAGCGCGCCGCGCGTGCCCTCCAGGGGGCGCGCAGGCAGCTTGTTGCCGGGACGACGTCAATAGACGTCGTCCCGGCACATCAGATCCGCGCTGTAGCCGTCATTTGGCTATAGCGCGGATCTCAGGTAGTTAAAACTGTAAGATTAGGGGGTCGTCTTATATGCCGGGTCGCCTTATACACCGGCAAATACGGTATATATAACTTCTGCATTACTTTCGATACAGCCCTCGTATTTACATTGCGATTATAAAATGTACTCTGGGCTACAAGGGAACAGTTAAATGTTGGTTTATTATTTGTCCTTTCTTTCTACTTAAATTTAGCTTATAACTCCTTTGTCCCCTCATGTCAAAGGCAAGTTTCATTATGCTATTTGTTCCTTTTATAACAACACTAAATTGATGTTTCTGGTACAAAGCACAGTTAATGCCTTTACATATGATGTAAAGTAAAATGAACTTGAAGAAAAACTCGCACAGTTACTGCAGAGATAATGGACAAGTGTGAAAGGGGGCAGGAGACACCCTCTTTATAGAACCTGACGGGAGCACTTTAAGGTGGACTCCAGGCAAATATTAAAAATAAAACAATAAATGCGCTAATGCATTTATGTAAAAAATCATTACATTTATTATAAATGCCTTTGTATAAGGGCCTGAACCTGGCCGGATTCCAGTCTTTTTTGATTCCCGGTACAGTAGCAATTAAGTTGGCAGTCAAGTCAACTCGCCTTAAAATCCAGGCAGTTACCTTGTTTTTTAGACCTCTTAAGCCCCGTACACACGATCGGACTTTCCGACGGAAAATGTGTGATGACAGGCTGTTGGATGTAAATCCGACCGTGTGTACGCTCCATCGTACAATTGTTGTCAGACTTTCTGCCAACAAATGTTGGATGGCAGGTTTTCAAATTTTCCTCCAACAAATGTCTGTTGTCGGATTTTCCAAACGTGTGTACACAAGTCCATCAGACAAAAGTACAAACACGCATGCTCGGAAGCAAGGACGAGCTGGAAGCGGTCGGTCTCGTAAACTAGCGTTCGTAATGGAGAATTAACATTCGTGACGCTGCAAATTATGAAACCTCAAAATGCAGCGCACAATTCTCTTATTCTTTAATGGGATAATAATGAAGCTGCTTTGCTGGTGATACTGATGGAGTTTATTGCAAATGTATTTTCAAAGGCTTTTTTTTTTCTAGTGATATCAAGAATAATATTATAATGCTTTTTTTTTTTTATTTGGGAAAGTTACCACAACACCATTATCCCGTAATTTTTAAGATCAAAGATACAACTGTGTTGGTGTCTCTTGTCAATTTTACTTTGTATTTTTTAAAATGTAACTGCCGACTCCCAAACTGTCATTTGAAGTAAAACACATAGCCGAGTATTATTCTACACAATGTTTTTATTGTGCATTAACCACTTCAGCCCCGGACCAATTGGCAGCCAAAGGACCAGGCCCCTTTTTGCGATTCGGCACTGCGTCGCTTTAACTGACAATTGCGCGGTCGTGCGACGTGGCTCCCAAACAAAATTGGCGTCCTTTTTTCCCCACAAATGGAGCTCTCTTTTGGTGGTATTTGATCACCTCTGCGGTTTTTATTTTTTGCGCTATAAACAAAAATAGAGCAACAATTTTGAAAAAAATGCAATATTTTTTGCTTTTTGCTATAATAAATATCCCCAAAAAATATATAAAAAAACTTTTTTTTCCTCAGTTTAGGCCGATACGTATTCTTCTATATATTTTTGGTAAAAAAATCGCAATTAGCGATTATTGATTAGTTTGCGCAAAAGTTATAGCGTTTACAAAATAGGGGATAGTTTTATAGCATTTTTATAAATTTTTTTTTTTTTACTAGTAATGGCGGTGATCAGTGATTTTTATTGTGACTGCGACATTATGGCGGACACATCGGAAATTTTTGACACATTTTTGGGACCATTGTCA
The DNA here is from genome assembly GCA_028564925.1 of Lithobates sylvaticus. Taxonomy (NCBI): domain Eukaryota; kingdom Metazoa; phylum Chordata; class Amphibia; order Anura; family Ranidae; genus Lithobates; species Lithobates sylvaticus. The sequence continues at coordinate 507,897,132 of CM053030.1, forward strand.
TTTATACAGCAATCAATGCTATTTAAATGCATTGATTCCTGTATAAATGACACTGGCAGTGAAAAAGTTAACCACTAGGGGGAGGGGAGGGGTTATGGGCTGTGACGTGTGTGTGTTTTTTTACATTAGGGGGCGGGGTTGACGTCTGACGTCATTGATCGGCGTTCCCGATGACCGGGAACAGCCGATCAGTGTCAGTTGCGCTAGGAAGCGCGGGGAGAGGTTTGTTTACACAGACCTCTTCCCGTTCTTAAGCTCTGTGACCCGATCGCGGGATACCAGCGGAGATCTGGTCCGCTGGTCCCGCGGCCGGGGTCACGGAGCTCCCGACCGTGTCACGAGCGCGCCGCTGGCGGCGCGCACGACCCACGGCCAGGCAATTAAAGGGCCACGTACCTATACGTGGTTTTGCCTGGCCGTGCCATTCTGCTGACGTATATGTGCAGGAGGCGGTCGGGAAGCGGTTAAAAAAAGAAAACAAATAAGATTAGACATGCTATCTGCCAATTGAACTTAACCAAAAAGTGCATTCAATATAGAAAATATACCAAATCAAATCATTATTTAACCAAAAAAATAATGTCAATGCAATAACTCCAAGGCCAATAATAAATAACACGTTATCTCCTCCGATTCTGCTGAAAAGAAAAGAGCGGATCAATACTCACCAAACTTCTACTAACACGAAATTAGCAGAAGGAGCCCAAAGGGTGGCGCTAAAGAGATGAAAAACAATGTAGTACGTCACTACGTTCAGAATTGTTGGCCAGCATTTGTGTGGCTGTTGTGTGTGTGCAAGACAAGTTTGAGCCAACATCCTTCGGACAAAACTCCACAGTTTTGTTGGCGGAAAGTCCAATCGTGTGTACGAGGCATTACCCTGCCACCCTGCAAGATGTACAAAGGATGTACATATCTCTCCCATTCTCCTGAATCAGCCCTCTAGACATTGAAGTGCCACCTATTTTGTTATCTACACTAGATATTTTCTGTTCCTGTTCTTTATATTTAAGAATAGATTATTTTTAAATAATGTAAACTATAAATAACATATAATATACATTTATATACAGCTAGTAACCAATCAACTTCCAGGTTTTATTGTCCAAGCTTAAGGCTGCTTTCACACTGGGGCGGTTTTCAGGCGGTACAGCACTAAAAATAGCGCCTGTACACCGCCTGAAAAAAACCGGCCCCATTCACTCCAGTGTGAAAGCCGGCGGGCTTTCACACTGGAGCGGTGCGCTAGCAGGACCGCAACAAAAGTCCTGCTAGCAGCATCTTTGGAGCGGTGAAGGAGCGGTGTATTTACCGCTCCTATACCGCTCCTTCCCATTGAAATCAATGGGAAACCGCTGGGATACCGCCCGCAAACCGCCGCTGCAGCGGCGCTTTGCGGAGGTTTTTAACCCTTTTGCGGCCGCTAGCGGGGGTTAAAACCACCCCGCTAGCGGCCGCATACCGCGGGTAAAACGATGGTAAAGCAGCGCTAAATATAGCGCTGCTTTACCGTCGCCGCCCCGCACCGCCCCAGTGTGAAAGCAGCCTTATTGAGCAAGCTGAAGTTAGAAGTTGATTGGCTACCATGCACAGCTGCACCAGATTCTGAGTGCTCCAGTTTAAGTAAATCTCCCCATGGCAGTGGAAGAGGATAAAGTTTTCATTATATTAAAATGTATAAACTGTTTTTTTATTACTCATGGTATATGTATATATATATATATATATATATAAAATATATATATATATCAGTGTTGCCAATCTCCCGCAACATTTTTTACTGACAAAACATGTACATTTTACTGACAAAGCCCATTTTTTACTGACATTCTGAAAAAATTACTCATATTAAAAACGAAGACAACTAATATTTAAAGCGGAGTTCCACCCAAAAGTGGAACTTCTGCTTATCTGATTCCTCCCCCCCCTCCGGTGCCACATTTGGCACCTTTCAGGGGGGAGGGGGAGCGTGTACCTGTTTTTTACGGGAGACCGCGCCGTGGCGAATTACATCAGCAGCTTGGCCTCCCTCCTCCCTCCTCTTCTGCTGGGCCAGAGAGAGAGTGTAGCGCGCTTCGAGCATGCGCAGTAGGGACCCGGCCGTGAAGCTGAAAAGCTACACTGCCAGGTTCCCTTACCCGAAATGGTGGCGGTAACACCTGACCAGCAGATGTAAACATCAGCAGCAGTGCCGCCATCGCTGGACTCCAGGACAGGTAAATGTCCTTATGGTAAAAGTCAGCAGCTACAGTATGTGTAACTGCTGACATTTAATTTAATTTTTAAAGGGGTGGGCGGGCGGAACTCCACTTTAAACAGTATAAACACAATATGAAAACACTAGGGATGAGTCGAACACCCCCCTGTTCGGTTCGCACCAGAACCTGCGAACAGACCTAAAGTTCATATGAACTTTAGAACCCTATTAACCACTTCAATACAGGGCTTTTAAACACCCTTCCTTACCAGAGCACTTTTTGCGATTCGGCACTGCGTCGCTTTAACTAACAATTGCGCGGTCGTGCGACGTTACACCCAAACAAAATTGACGTCCTTTTTTTCCCACAAATAGAGCTTTCTTTTGGTGGTATTTGATCGCCCCTGCGGTTTTTATTTTTTGCGCTATAAACAAAAGAAGAGCGACAATTTTGAAAAAAAACACAATATTTTTTACTTTTTGCTATAATAAATATCCCATTTTTTTAAAAAAAAAACAATTTTTTTCCTCAGTTTAGGCCGATACGTATTCTTCTACATATTTTTGGTAAAAAAAATCGCAATAAGCGTATATTGATCGGTTTGCGCAAAAGTTATAGCGTCTACAAAATAGGGGATAGATTTATTGAATTTTTTTTTTTTTTTTTTACTAGTAATGGCGGCGATCTGCGATTTTTTTTCGTGACTGCGACATTGCGGCGGACACTTCGGACACTTTTGACCCATTTTTGGAACCATTCACATTTACACAGCGATCGTTGCTATAAAATTGCAATGATTACTGTGTAAATGTGACTGGCAGGGAAGGGGTTAACACTAGAGGGCGCTGGAGGGGTTAATGTGTGTCCCTATAGGAGTGATTCTAACTGTAGGGGGAGGGGACTCAAGGGGAGGAGACCGATCATGTGTTCCTCCGTACTGGGATCACATGATCGGTCTCCTCCCCGCTGACAGGACGTGGAGCTGTGTGTTTACACACACAGCTCCACGGTCCCGCCCGGTCCCGTTGTTTTAACGGGCAATCGCGGGTGCCCGGCGGACATCGCGGCCGCCGGGCACTCGCACCGGGTCCCGAGCGGTGCCGCGGGCGCACCCCCAGGCGGCCGGGAATCCGAGGACGTCATATGACGCCCACCCAGGATGGTAGATCCACCTTGTGGGCGTCATATGACAATACACGGGTATTGAAGTGGTTAAAGTCTATGGGACTTGAACGTTCAAAATCAAAAGTGCTAATTTTAAAGGCTAATATGCAAGCTATTGTAATAAAAAGTGTTTGGGGACCTGGGTCCTGCCCCAGGGGACATGTATCAATGCAAAAAAAAACTTTTAAAAATTGTAGTTTTTTCAGGAGCAGTGATTTTAATAATGCTTAAAGTGAAACAATAAAAGTGTAATATTCCTTTAAATTTCGTACCTGGGGGTATGTATAGTATGCCATGTTTCCCGTGCTTAGAACTGTCCCTGCACAAAGTGTAATTTCTGCAGGAAAAAAAGTATTTTAAAAGCACTCGCGGCTATAATGAATTGTCGGCTCCCCGTAATACAAAGAACAGCCATTGAAAGTCATTGATAAAAAAATAAAAAAAAAAATGCGTGGGGTTCCCCCTAAATTCAATTACCAGGCCCTTCAGGTCTGGTATGGATATTAAGGGGAACCCCGGGTCAAATAAAAAAAAATGACGTGGGGTTCCCCCCAAAAATCCATTCCAGACCCTTTATCCCAGCACGCAACCTGGCAGGCCGCAGGAAAAGAGGGGGGCACGAGAGAGATTACCACCGCTGGAATCTTTTTTTAATTTTTTTTATTTTTAATAAAGGACTTTTCCCAACGGTGTTTGTGTGTTTTTTAACAATTTTTTACACTTTCTTTGTGGAATGGTAGGGGTACTTTTGTACCCCATTACCATTTCAAACAGGGGGGGGGCTGGGATCTGGGAGTCCTCTTGTTAAAGGGGGCTTCCAGATTCTGATAAGCCCCCCGCCAGCAGACCCCCACAACCAATGGCCAGGGTTGTGGGGATGAGGCCCTTGTCCCTATCAACATGGGGACATGGTGCTTTGAGGGGTCACAGACCCCCAAAGCATCCTCCCAATGTTGAGGGCATGTGGCCTGGTACGGTTCAGGAGGGGAGGGCACTCTCTCGTCCCCCCCCTCTTTTCCTGCGGCCTGCCAGGTTGCGTGCTCGGATAAAGCGTCTGGTATGGATTTTTGGGGGGAACTCCACGCCATTTTTTTTTTACATTTTCCGTGGAGTTCCCCTTAAAATCCATACCAGACCTGAAGGGCATTTTTTTTTTTTTTTTTTTATCAATGACTTTCAATGACTGTTCTCTGTATTATGGGAGACGGCAATTCATTAGCCGTGAGTGCTTTTAAATTACTTTTTTTCCTGCAGAAATTACACTTTGTGCAGGGACAGTTCTAAGCACGGGAAACATGCGCCCCTTTACAGGCATACTATACACACCCCCCAGGTACAAAATTTAAAGGAATATTACACTTTTATTGTTTCACGTTAAGCATTATTAAAATCACTGCTCCTGAAAAAACGGCAGTTTTTAAAAGTTTTTTTTTTTTGCATTGATACATGTCCCCTGGGGCAGGACCCGGGTCCCCAAACACTTTTTATGACAATAACTTGCATATAAGCCTTTAAAATTAGCACTTTATATTTCTCCCATAGACTTTTACAGGGTGTTCGCGGCTTTTCGAATTTGCCGCAAACACCCCAAATTGTTCGCTGTTTGGTGAACAGGCGAACAGGCAATGTTCGAGTCGAACATGTGTTTGACTCGAACTCGAAGCTCATCCCTAGAAAACACTGACAATACCCCTAATTTGCCTGGTTTACACTTCAAAATCCAACACAGCAGAACAAATTATCAGCCCGTGATATTTGCAGACAGTTGTAAAAAAAAAAAAACTGTGATTTTTACATTTTGTCAGTAAATTCACTGATGGTTGGCAACCTTGGTGGTGAATACACTCACTGGCCACTTTATTAGGTACACTTTGAATTTCCGGGTTGGACCCCCGTTTGCCTTCAGAACTGTCTTCATTCTTCGTGGCATATATTCAACAAGGTGTTGGAAACATTCCTCAGAGATTTTGGTCCATAGTTACATGATAGCATCACGCAGGTCATTCAGATTTGTTGGCTGCACATCCATGATGCAAATATCCCGTTCCACCACATTCCAAAGGTGCTCTATTGGATGAGATCTGGTGAGTGTGGAGACCATTGGAGTACAGTGACCTCATTGTCCAGTGGTCCAGCTTTGTGACATGGTGCATTATCCTGCTGGGAGGAGCCATCAGAAGATGGGGACACTGTAGTCATAAAGGGATGGACATGATCAGCAACAATACTCAGGTAGGCCGTGGGGTTTAAACAATGTTCAATTGGTACTAAGGACCCAAAGTGTGCCAAGAAAATCTCCCCCCACACTATTACACCAACACCACCAGCCTGAACCGTTCATACAGGGCAGGATGGATCCATGCTTTCATGTTGTTTACACCAAATTCTGACCTGACCATCTGAATGTGGCAGCTGAAATTGAGACTCATCAAACCAGGCCACGTTTTTCCAATCTTCTATTGTCCAATTTTGTTGAGCCTGTGTGAATTGTAGCCTCAGTTTCCTGTTCTTAGCTGACAGGAGTGGCAAATGGTGTGGTCTTCTGTAGCCCATTTTCTTCAAGGTTCGATGTGTTGTGTGTTCAGTAGACATGTGCACAACAAAAAAATTTGTTTATTTTCGTTTCATTTTTTTCGTTTCCGAAAAAAAATCGTTTTTTTTTTCGTTTCGTTTTTTTCATTTCCGTCGATTCGTAACGATTCGTACATTCGTAAGTAGTCGTTGTTCGGATTCGTAACGATTCGTACATTCGTAAGACTTATTTTTTCGTTGATTCGTTTTTTCGTTAGTTTAATTTTCGGACGCATTCGTATTTATTCGTACATTCGTAACATTCGTAACATTTGTAGATTCGTAATCGGAGCATAATTCATAATTTGATGTAATGTGTATGCTATTATTACATTTTAATAATTTACGAATCGAAAAAAAAAGTTACGAATCGAAAAAAAAGTTACGAATGTACACATTTTTTTATTCAATAGAGACACGGAAAATTACAAATCGAAAAAAAAAAAGTTACGAATCGAAAAAAAAGTTACGAATTGAAAAAAAAAAAAGTTACGAATCGAAAAAAAAGTTACGAATGTATGAATCTTTTGGTTCAATAGAGACACGGAAAATTACAAATCGAAAAAAAAAATAAAAAAGTTACGAATTGAAAAAAAAGTTACGAATTGAAAAAAAAGTTACGAATCGAAAAAAAAGTTACGAATGTACGATTTTTTTTGTTCAATCCATTCGAAGCACATTTAGCAGCACCATTGTAAGGGACACGGAAAATTACCAATTCAACAAAAAAAAAAAGTTACGAATGTACGGATTTTTTCGTTCGTTTTCGTTTTTCGGATTTTCTTCATTAGTACATACGTTGTTTCTAATTTGTTTTTTTCGGATTTTCGTTGTTTTTCGGATTCGTTCGATTCGAATGATTCGTTAATCGGATTCGTACGATTCGAACGATTCGTTACGATTCGCGAACGAACGAAAATAACGAAGAAAAACGAAAAAAAAAAAACGAAACGAATTGCACATGTCTAGTGTTCAGAGATGGTATTCTGCATACCAACTGCCACTCACTGGATATTTTCTCTTTTTTGGACCATTCTTTGTAAACCTGAGAGATGGTTGTGCATGAAAATCCCAGTAGGTCAGTAGTTTTTGAAATACTCAAACCAGCCCATCTGGCACCAACAACCATGCCACATTAAAAGTCACCTAAATTCACTTTCTTCCCCATTCTGATGCTCGGTTTGAACTTCAGCAAGTCATCTTCACCACATCTAGATGCCTAAATGCATTAAGTGGCTCCCATGTGATTGGCTGATTAGCAATTTGTGTTACCAAGCAATTGAACAGGTGCCGAGGCTACCCTTGGAACTATTTACAGTATATCCACAAGGTTTAGGAGTGTGTCTATGGGAATGTTTGACCATTCTTCCAGAAGCACATTTGTGAGGTCAGGCACTGATGATGGATGAGAAGTCCTGGCTTGCAGTCTCCGCTCTAATTCATCCCAAAGGTGTTCTATTGGGTTGAGGTCAGGGCTCTGCAGGCCAGTCAAGTTCCTCCACCCCAAACTCGCTTATCCATGTCTTTATGGACCTTGCTTTGTGCACTGGTCCAAATCATTTGGTGGAGCGGGGATTATGGTGCGGGGTTGTTTTTCAGGGGTTGGGCTTGGCCCCTTAGTTCCAGTGAAGGGAATTCTTAAGGCGTCAGCATACCAAGACATTTCATGCTCCCAAATTTATGGGAACAGTTTGGGGATGGCCCCTTCCTGTTCCAACATGACTGCCCACCAGTGCACAAAGGAAGGTCCATAAAGACCTGGATGAGCGAGTTTGGAGTGGAGGAACTTGACTGGCCTGCACAGAGTCCTGATCTCAACCTGAGGGTGGGCCAACTCAATATTGAGCCCTACGGACTAAGACTGGGATGCCATTAAAGTTCATGTGCGTGTAAAGGCAGGTGTCCCAATACTTCTGGTAATACAGTGTATATACTGTATTAATTAGCTGTCAATTTAAGCACACAACTGATATCAGAGGGCCGTTCTCCCTATAGTATTCAATCAGAGAATGTGTATCATTTTGATGCAATCCATGGAAATGAAGGGAAATCATTTGTGGGTTTTGCAGCGCTGGGATAAGTCGATATTTAATTTGGTGAACTTTCGGATGGCAGGTGTACTCAGGATATTTTTGTAGAACTGCGATTCAACCTGATCATCAGGGGATTGCAAATCACGAGTACACACCACACACCTCGAGCTCCTGCCTTTGATCCTGTTACACAGATTACTATGTGTGATATAAGCGAGAAAAGCTGCAGCACGTCGCGGAGACACTACGCCACGAGTATATGAAGTTCCCAGACAAAGAATCAACACTCATAGGAGGCATTCTTATGTCAGAGTTGTATAGAGAGAATACTATGAGTTTTTTTTACTAAGGGGAAATACATTTTGCAAGTGCAGTTGCTGCAGAGCTTAGTAAATGAGGGGGGGCTCAGTTGACTTCCATCATCCAATCATGTGCAAGCAAAAAAAATTTTTTTTCTTGCATGTGATTGGTAGAGTTGGGCCAAACACCCCCAGACAGTTAGAAACACGCCCCTAGGAACACTTAACCCCCCCCCCCCCCCCCCCCCCCCTAGCGGTTAACCCCTTCACTGCTAGTGAAATTTTTACAGTAATCAATGCAATTTTATAGCATCGATCGCTGTATTAATGCCAATGGTCCAAAAAATGTGTCAAAGTGTCCGGCCATAATGTCGCAGTCACAATAAAAATCGCTGATCGCCGCCATTACTAGTAAAAAAAAATTATTAATAAAAATGCCATAAAACTATCCCCTATTTTGTAATCTTTTTTACATTCTTTTTTTTTTAACGCTATAACTTTTGCGCAAACCAATCAATAATCGCTTATTGCAATATTTTTTTACCAAAAATATGTAGGAGAATACGTATCGGCCTAAACTGAGGAAAAAAAATTTTTTTTTGTACATTTTTGGGGGATATTTATTATAGCAAAACGTAAAAAATAATGTGTTTTTTTCAAAATTGTCGCTCTTTTTTTTTGTTTAAAAAATAAAAACCGCAGGGGGGATCAAATACCACCAAAAGAAAGCTCTATTTGTGGGGAAAAAAAGGACATCAATTTTGTTTGGGAGCCACGTCGCACGACCGCGCAATTGTCAGTTATAGCGACGCAGTGCCAAATCGCAAAAAAAAAAAAAAACGCTCTGGTCAGGAAGGGGGTAAATCCTTCCGGGGCTGAAGTGGTAAAAATTTGAGTTAGGCTTTTGTTAACCCTTTACTTGGACCTACATGAACAAAGGTAAGGGTCCATTTAAAGCAATGCTCTCTTTTCACAGATACCAGATCTGTCCATTTTTAATTACCGTATTTATCGGCGTATAACACGCACCGGCGTATAACACGCACCCCAAGTTTAGGAGGGCATTTTAAGGAAAAAAAGTTTTAGGAGGGAAGTTTAGGGAAAAAAAAAAACTTACATTTAAGCGTCATTTGCAGCTTGCCCAGCGTCCTTGCAGCCTTGCCCAGCGTCATTGCAGCCTTGCCCAGCGTCATTTGCAGCCTTGCCCAGTGTCATTTGCAGCCTTGCCCAGCGTCATTTGCAGCCTTGCCCAGTTTCATTGTAGCTTGCCCAGCGTCATTGCAGCTTGCCCAGCGTCATTGCAGCCATGCCCAATTTCTTTGTAACTTGCCAGCGTCATTTAAAGTCCGGGTTTAAATTTCCCGCCGACGAGACTCTCTGTCGCGTGCGCCGCTGAAAAAGACCGAAGCGCCCCCGGAAAAGACCGAGCCGACTGTTCAGCTCCGCTCGCGGTCCCGCCTCCCTGCTGTTTCCGGAGCGAGCGCAGGGAGGCGGGAGTACGAGCAGAGCCGAACAGTCTGCTCGGTCTATTCCGGCGCCGCTTCGGGTTTTTTTGGCCGCGATTCGGTCTTTTTCGGCAGCGCTCGCTATTTTTCGGCGGCGCTTGCCATTTTTGTCATTTTTGACACTTTTTTTTGGGGGTATCGGCGTATAACACGCACCCGCGACTTTCCCCCGATTTTAAGGGGGAAAAAGTGTGTGTTATACGCCGATAAATACGGTATCCTTCTTCCGAAACATTCGACTTGCTTCTCCATCACATTCAAAAATGTGATATTTCCATACAGAGACCACTGGTAATTGAAATATGAATGTGAAATGTATTTATTTATGAAAGTAAAATGTATTTATTTACTCTCATTCTCAGGAAATAAAAAAAATCTAATTATGTTGTCAAAATAATGAAATTACAAAGTCTGTGTGTTGTGAACATTCTGATCATTTGCATAGTTCACAGATGTGCATTGTTGGTCCTGCAAATACGGCACATCTGTTTAAACAATGCTGAACAATATGTAGCTTCTGATTAAACATTGCTGTAAAGACCACTCTAAACAGAATATCTTTATTTTAATTACACAAAACTTTGATGAAGTTTCACTCCAGCTAAAATTGTAAAATAAATTTTCTTATGATTACGGGGAGTTTACTACCCAGTCTAGTACTTGTAGTGCAACATCTACTCTACTCATTTTTGCCTGTAATATGGAGAACCTGGAACCAGTGCCGATCCTGACCTCCCTGGGGCCCTAAGCAAAATTCTGCTAAGGGGCCCTCTACCTGACCCGTGATGCCGTGAGCTATGGAAACCATTTGCCATTGCCACACAGTCACACCTGACACTTTAGTGCTCCCAATACAATCCTCCCACCTTTTAACCCTTTTCATGACTAAGCCTATTTCTGACATTTGGTGTTTACAAGTTAAAATACGATTTTTTGCTAGAAAATTACTTATAAAAAGAGTGTGGGACCTCTCCGGATAAAATAGGAGTACTAACATAAACGCCGTGCCATCATCCAGAATTATATGGAAAAATGTTTGGAGGTCTTGTTCCCAAACAGAACCACCAAAAGGAAGAGAGCTGGCGGACTATTGCAGTACGTGGTACAAGAATTCAATAAATGTTTAGACAGATATAAAAAATCTTACAAAATTTTATTAACAAAAAAGGGGGGGGGCAATTATCAACACAAAATATATACCAAAACGGTAGATATAGTGAAGAATTTCAATATTTCAACTAGTTTCGCTACTTAGTAGCTTCTTCAGGAAATATGCGGAATATATCTGAAAAAACAAATTCACAGACATATAATATCATAAAAATGTACAATATTTCAGATATGCATTGAAGCAATCATTGTACAAGGGGAGAGTGTTAAGTAAATAAGTATACATTCAATCTCTTACCCCACTTCAGTACCATCGAAAAATAGCAGGCAATCCAATGGCAAAATCTCCCACGGCGATTGGGGGAGAGATCTTAGCTAGGCATATGTGCAGAGTCTAGGTACGGAAATGATAAAAATAATAATAATAAATAGCTGTATAATATATAAAGATATATACATTCGTCAAATTATGACTAGGGATGGGCCCGGTGTTGGATTCGAACCCACGTTTGAATCGCACATCGGGCGTTCGCCCGTTCGGCGAGCCCAGAACTATTTAGGCCGCTCGCATCACATTCGTGTGATGCGAGCGGCCCGCAATGCATAGCGCCAGTCGCAGTGCAATGCTGGCTGATGATTGGCCAAGCATGCACTGTGACCCCGCATGCTTGGCCAATCACAGCGCCAGCAGCGAGGAGAGCCATAATTGGCTACAGACAGGATGCCTGTAGCCAATTATAGCTCAGGGGCTTTAGTACACGCCCCATGGTATAAGAGGCCGCGGCGGCCTCGCATATTGTGTTTCAGTGTCAGCGTGTCAGTGTGCTGCTGACTGCTGAGAATATGTGCTGTATTTCTGGGGATTTGTGTGTGCGTGCTGTTAGTACAGCATTGCAGTATCACATCTGGGGGGTGTCTATAGGTGGCCTGTGAAGGGGGGCAGGTTTCCTGTGCTTAGAACTGTCCCTGCAAAAAGTGTAATTTTTGCAGGAAAAAAGCTATTTAAAAGCACTCGCGGCTAATGAATTGATGGCTCCCGTAACACAGAGAACTGTCATTCATTGATAAAAAACAAAAAAAAAAAGCGTGGGGGTCCCCCCAAATTCAATAACCAGGCCCTTCAGGTCTGGGATGGATATTAAGGGGGACCCCAGCCAAAAAAAAAAAAATGGCGTAGGGTCCCCCTCAAAATCCATACCAGACCCTTGAGGTCTGCGATGGATTTTAAGGGGAACCCCAGCCAAAAAAAATGGCGTGGAGTCCCCCTCAAAATCCATACCAGACCCTTATCCGAGCATGCAACCTGGCAGGCCGCAGGAAAAGAGGGGGGACGAGATCGGCCCCCCCTCCCGCCTGAACCGTACCAGGCCACATGCCCTCAACATTGGGAGGATGCTTTGGGGGTCTGAGACCCCCAAAGCACCTTGTCCCCATGTTGATGAGGACAAGGGCCTCTTCCCCACAACCCTGGCCGGTGGTTGTGGGGGTCTGCGGGCGGGGGGCTTATCGGAATCTGGAAGCCCCCTTTAACAAGGGGACCCCCAGATCCCGCCCCCCCTGTGTGAAATGGTAAGGGGGTACAAAAGTACCCCTACCATTTCACCAAAAAAGTGTAAAAAATTGTAAAAATGACAAGAGACGGTCTTTGACAATTCCTTTATTAAAATCTTCTTTCTTCTTTCTTCTGGTCTTCCTTTCTTCATCCTTCGGTATCTTCATCTTCTCCTTCCGACATCTTCTTCCATCTTCTTCTTCCATCATCTTCTTCCTCCGATCCACTTCTTCTTGCGCTGGTCTTCTCGTCCTTCTCGTCCGGCATCTTCTACCATGGCGTCGGTGTCGGTGTCTCTTCTTGGGCCACTCCTCGCAATGGGAGGCTCCCGCTGTGTGAGGCTTCGCTGCCACTGACAGGTCTCTTATAACGGAGGGCACCTGGTGACCCCGCCCCCTCTGACGCACGGAGACGTCATGGGGAATTTACTATGGCTTTCCCCATGACGTCAGAGGGGGGCAGGGTCACCAGGTGCCCTCCGTTATAAAAGACCTGTCAGACGTAACGAAGCCTCACACAGTGGGAGCCTCCCATTGCGAGGAGCGGCCCGACAGAAGAACAGGCGCCGACGCCATGGAAGAAGATGCCGGACGAGAAGGACGAGAAGACCAGCGCAAGAAGAAGCGGATCGGAGGAAGAAGAAGATGGAAGAAGAAGATGGAAGAAGATGACGGAAGGAGAAGATGAAGAAACCGAAGGATGAAGAAAGAAGAAAGAAGATTTTAATAAAGGAATTGTCAAAGACCGTCTCCTGTCATTTTTACAATTTTTGACACTTTTTTGGTGAAATGGTAGGGGTACTTTTGTACCCCCTTACCATTTCACACAGGGGGGGCCGGGATCTGGGGGTCCCCTTGTTAAAGGGGGCTTCCAGATTCCGATAAGCCCCCCGCCCGCAGACCCCGTCAACCACCGGCCAGGGTTGTGGGGAAGAGGCCCTTGTCCTTATCAACATGGGGACAAGGTGATTTGGGGGTCTCAGACCCCCAAAGCATCCTCCCAATGTTGAGGGCATGTGGCCTGGTACGGTTCAGGCGGGAGGGGGGGGGGGGGCTCTCGTCCCCCCTATTTTCCTGCGGCCTGCCAGGTTGCGTGCTCGGATAAGGGTCTGGTATGGATTTTGAGGGGGACCCCACGCCATTTTTTTTGGCTGGGGTTCCCCTTAAAATCCATCCCAGACCTCAAGGGTCTGGTATGGATATTGAGGGGGACCCTACGCCATTTTTTTTTTTTGGGCTGGGGTCTCCCTTAATATCCATCCCAGACCTGAAGGGCCTGGTTATTGAATTTGGGGGGACCCCCATGCTTTTTTTTTTTTTTTGCAATGACTTTTTTTTTTATGAATGACTTTCAATGAATGACTGTTCTCTGTGTTACGGGAGCTGTCAATTCACATTGGCCGCGAGTGATTTTAAATAGCTTTTTTCCTGCAAAAATTACACTTTTTGCAGGTACAGTTCTAAGCACAGGAAACAAGCGCCCCTTCACAGGCATACTATAGACACCCCCCAGGTACGAAATTTAAAGGAATATTACACTTTTATTGTTTCAATTTAAGCATTATTAAAATCACTGCTCCTGAAAAAACGGCCGTTTTAAAAAAAAAAAATTGCATTGACACATGTCCCCTGGGGCAGGACCCAGGTCCCCAAAAACTTTTTATGACAATAACATGCATATTAGCCTTTAAAATTAGCACTTTTGATTTCGAATGTTCGCATCCATTATAACTAATAGGGTTCTAAAGCTCGCACGGACTTTAGGTCCGTTCGCGGGTTCTGGTGCGAGCCGAACGGGGGGTGTTCGGCTCATCCCTAATTATGACCAATGTTCAATGTGCAGGATCACGACTATAAGAACCCTCGTACCAAAAGGGTGTGTACATGTCTCCTCTAATTGTAAATGTAGAGAGACTAGAAAAGGCATAGCCCCCTCCCCTACATAATAGAAGAGGAGGGGGGGGGGGGAATTACTTAGATCCCCCAAACATTATATATTTTTTTTAGCAGAGAATCTAGAGGATAAATTGGCGATTGTTGCAATATTTTATGTCACACGGTATTTGTGCAGCGGTGTTTTAAACGCAACTTTTTGGGAAAAGGGATGCTTTCATGAATTAAAAAAAAAACGAAACAGTAAAGTTAGCCCAATTTTTTTGTATAATATGAAAGATGTCACGCTTTATAATTGCACGCACTCGTGGAATGGCGACAAACTACGGTACCTAAAAATCTCCATAGGCGATGCTTTAATTTTTTTTTACGGTTACCAGGTTAGAGTTCCAGAGAAGGTCTAGTGTTAGAATTATTTCTCTCACTCTGACGATTGCGGTAATACCTCACATGTGTGATTTTAACACTGTTTACATATGCGGGCGCGACTTCCGTATGCGTTTTCTTTGCTGTGCAAGCTCGCAGGGATTTTTTATTTTTTCTTATTTATTTTTATATAATTAAATCGTGTTTAAAAAAAAAAAAATGTTGATCACTTTTATTGCTGTTACAAGGAGTGTAAACATCCCTTGTGACAGTAATAGGTGGTGACAGATACTCTTTATGGAGGGATCGGGGGTCTAAAAGTCTGTCCCTAACCGCCGGAAGTGGCGGACCAAGAATCGGGTCTCCCGGTGGGACGGGAGGCTCGTTCAGAGCCGTGGGAGGTGGCAGGAGGGGGGGACGTCCCCTCCCGCTCCTCCGGGATAACAGCCGATCGGTTTTTAGCTGCACCGATTGTTATCCCTGGAAAGCCAATCGCCCGCTCTAAACAATGGTACCGGTATGATGCCTGTAGCTGCGGGCATCATCCCGGTATAATTGGAGCTCCGGGAGCAGAGCCGTTCCGCCCTTGGGGGCCCCCCCACAGCGGCGGGCCATCGCAGCTTGCGTAGTGAGCGTATAGGATGGATTAGCTCTGCCTGAAACACACACACTGGTGATGCTTACTGACTCCCACATCCAGAAAAGAGGTCTGTACAAAGTAATCTTCCACAGTTTTAACTGATGCAAACATGGCAGTCAGAGGAATTTTTTCATTATCTCCTATACCTTCACCACAATATGTTTAAAGCTGAAATTTAAGTATGGCAATTTTTACATAGTTATATTGGTCCACTTTGGACCAATGTAACTATGTAAATGCCATGCCTATGGGATCCCTGTGGAAGCTGGAGATAACTTGTACCACTGTAACTGTGCATATACCATACCTGTGGGATCGTCTAGACCAGTGGTTCTCAACCCTGTCCTCAAGTACCCCCAACAGGCCATGTTTTGGGAATTTTTTCTTAGATAAAACAGCTTTCCAAAATACCAAGCCATTGACTCTGATTTAAACCACCTGTGCAAGATGAAGGAAAACTTGCAAATATGGCGTGTTGGGGGTACTTGAGGACAGGGTTGAGAACCACTGGTCTAAACCAGGGGTCTCCAAACTATAGCCCTCCGGTTGTTCAGGAACTACAATTCCCATCATGACTAGTCATGTCTGTGAATGTCAGAGTATTACAATGCCTCATGGGACGTGTAGTTCTGCAACAGCTGGAGGGCCTTAGTTTGCAGATCCCTGGTCTAGACCAGGGATCTCCAAACTGTGGCCCATGGGCCAGATACAGTCTTTTGCGTGCCTTTATCTGGCCTTTGGGGGAACAGTTTCTCCCGCTGGCATCAAAGATGAGGAACCATTCCTTCCACGGACGCCAATGATGGGGGACTTTTCCTCTTACTGACACAAACTATGGGGCACTATTCCCTCAAGTAACAACAATGATGAGCCACTATTTCTCCCACTGATACCAATGATGGGGCCTGAAACATTGTCTATACTAACTGGCTACATTCTGCCCCCCCCCCCCCCATAAAGTCTGGAGGACAGTAAACTGAACCTTTATTTAGAAAGTTTGAATACTCCCTCTCTAGACACTGGAAATCACTGTATTAGACACCACTACTTCCGAACCTGAGTATCTGCCCTGCTAAATTGTGAACATAGGAGGTCATGGGTGCCATTATGGGAATACTTTGCACTTTCTTAATGAATGCCTAGCATTCTCTGATTGGACAAGGTGGAGAGGCAGTGATGCCATCTCATCTCTACCTTGTATATTCAGAGAACATTTTGCATTCATTAAGAAGATGCAAAGGGATCTATGAATGGCACTTGTGCCGAGCTAGTGTCATCCTATGTTCAGTAAGCAGCTGCCCACCAGCAGATCTGGAAACTTATGTAGATCACTGGTGTAGGGCTGCCCACTACAGTGATTTCCAGCTTCCACAGGGATCCCACAGGTGTGGTACATGCATACATACTTATATTGGTCCAACCTGTATCAAAGTAACTAAGTAACTAAGATACTTAGTATCTAAAAAACTATAATAGGGGTATTGTAATGTGGAGAAAATAACACAGGATATATTGTACACTTAAAAACATCATAACTTTATCACAAGTACCCAGGCTTGCAAAGAAAAAAATAAAAAAGGTTCCATCTTATACAGTACAGTACAGTGCAAATTAGTTAGGACAAACAGGATATTACAATGAGACAATTTCAGGTTTACAAAACTAATTTATTTACTATCTGTCAGTAATTGATATGGCCTCCCTTAGCTTTAATTAACTCCTTTACCCTTTTAGTTATTGATGCCACAAATTTCAAATTTTCACACAAATCCTTTACGTCAGGGTAACTAAACCACACTTGGAGAACAGTTTATATTATTTAACCACTTCAATACCAGGCATCCCCCCCCCCTTCCTGCCCAAGCCAATTTTCAGCTTTCAGTGCTGTCGCTTTTTAAATGACAATTGCGCGGTCATGCTACACTGTACACAAACAAAAATTTTATCATTTTGTTCCCACAAAAAGAGCTTTCTTTTGGTGGTATTTGATCACCCCTGGGGTTTTTATTTTTTGCTAAACAAATAAAAAATACCAATCATTTTGAAAAAAAAAAAAGAAAAAGTTTCCTTTGTTTCTGTTATAAAATGTTTTAAATAGGTATGTTTTCTCCTTTACTGATGGGAACTGATGATGGGGACTAATATGCAGCACTGATGGGCACAGATAGGTGGCACTGATGGGCATTCATAGGTGGCACTGATGGGCACTGATAAGCGACACTGGGCACTGAAAGGCTGCACTGATGGGTACTTATGGGTGGCACTGTTATGGGCGGCACTGATAGGTGGCACTGATGGATACTGATAGATGGCACTGATGAGCATCACTGATAAGGCACTGGCAAGCATTAGTGATGGGCAAAGATTGTCATAATTTGTGGGCACTGATTGGCACCCTTTGTGGGCACAGATTGGCATCCCTGGTGGCCTTGGGTGACATACCTGTGGTTATCAGTGGTGGGCATCCCTGTCGGTCCTGGTGGCATCCCTCGTGGTCCTGGGTGGACACCCTCGATGGGGATAATGAATCAGCGCAGACCCCCCTGTCAGGAGAGCAGCCGATCGGCTCTCCTAGCGTCTGTCAGACGCGATAGAAAAAATGGCGATAGATGGCTTTTCCTGTTTACACCGTTTACACCAATCAGGTGTGATTGGACTAGATCAGAGTTGCGGTGTGTCGGACTGACACACAAAAACAGCGATCGTCGCGCTGTGCGCCCCCCAGGCGCACGCCGGCTCGTTATCCCGAAAGACGTCATATATTGAAGATAACGGAACCACCACCCGGCCGTCATTTTGCTATAGGCCGGGCGGGAAGTGGTTATATTTTTGTTGTACAAGCCATCTTTCTTATGTGAGCCTTCACAATGGCTCACGGGTTTTCTTTTGGGTTTAAGTCTGATGAATTTCCTTGGTATTCTATGACTTTTAGTTTTTGTTGGAACAAAAAGTCGTTAGTTAATTTGGAATTGTGGCAGGGAGCTAAGTCTTGATGGAAGACTCTGTCTCCATTGGGAAACTGCCTTTTTAGTATCCAAGTCAGCTTTGTCGTCACAACACCTACATACTTATTACTGTCCATCATGCTTTCAATGAGGTGGAGTGTTTCTGGTCCATAAGCAATAAAGCACCCCCAAAACATGACGTTAGGTGGGTGTTTAGGGGCTTGTTTGATGTGGTCAGTTCAAAGAGGTCCTTCAGACGAGCACCGAACAAAGTTTCTTTGTCTGTATCCATGAACATAACACTGGGTTACGTCTGAGAATATTACTGTACTTTCTTCCACTGCTCAAAAGTCCAGTCTCTATGCTTCTTTGCCCATAACAACCACTTCTTCTTCATAGAGAGTGTCAAGAGCTGATTCTTAACTGGGCATCTGGCTGTGCAACCACACTGAAGGAGACGCTGGTGCACAGCGGAAGTGTCCACATTAAATCCATGAGATGCAAGCTCCATTTTGATGTCCCCACTGCTCTTCTTTGGGTCTATGATGATGCAAGCAAGAGGGTGTGCTTAGCTGAGAAAGGCCCTCACCCCCTCTACTTGCAAAAATGCAAATGACAATGAAGAATACCGGAATGTATGACATCATTTTAGCCTAGACCAGAAACCAGGAAACAACTTAAAAAAAGGTTTAAAACAAGTAAATATAATATACCTTCCTGTCCATTTACTAATTCTAGAAGCATAAGGATTTAAAATAATTGATGTTGAGTTCAGTTACGTTTGAAGAAATTAGCAATTTTTTCGAGTTCCAACCTTCTCCATTTTGATATGGATATGCTTAGGAGGAGAGGTCACATACTGGTCCTGTCTTTTTTTTTTTTTATCCCTCCATATGTGCCGGAGAGTCCTGAGAACTGATAAAAAGTTATTTTTTTCTAAAATCGTATTACGATTTTGTTATTTTATTATGCCAATTTATGGTAATAATTTATAACATCCTTGTCTGGAAAAAAAATAAAGCTGTTTTTATTTTTTATTTTTAATTATATTCTTATGATTACTAAATAAAGTAAAACTACTCTCTTCAAGACACAATTCTGAGCCATTGAAATTTAACTTGTCTAGGAAATCTAAATACCCTGAAATAATTTATAAAGGATAGAAGCTATGGCTATATAAAAGAAATGAACTTTTGTCAGGCGCACAACATAATAACAGCGGGACGCAGAAGAGATGGTGAAATAGCTACTTTAAAATAAAAAAATAAATTGTTTATTAAAGCTCTTGTCTCCACAGCGGGGAAGAAAAGAGGGAAAAAGCTGAAGTGGCCACTTAAAAAAATATATTTATTAGAAAAAATGTATCTAGAATGCGGAGTACAGGCAAAAAAAAGCATGTTAACAAACACTTAAATTCATTCAACTACACCACAGCAGGGCACGAGGAAGAAAAGAGAAACATGAACCAGAATAATATACAAAAAATAAACAATCAACGATAAAAAAGAAATGTTACCAGGCAAGCTATTAAGCGATAGAAATTCATTCGGATACCTTTTGTTGATTTTTATAAGCATTTAAAAGCTTTTGGAAAGGAAGCTATAACATAAAACCAGTAGCACACAATTGAAATATCTGCATACCGTTTAAAGTAAATATTATGTATTTCAATATTCTGGTGTGATGGAGAATATAATAAAAATAATTAATTTAACAAAATATATCAGTTTTTTGTTGAACAAAATGAAAAATATGCTTCTAAACAGGTCAAATTATATGTAGTCCAATTCAAAAACCGCGCTAAAGTCTGTAATAAGGTGAACAACAGCAGCGACTAACCATGTGATCTAATCATAGTGCAAATCGAAATGACTCAAATAGTCATGCTAATCAATGCAATATGTGAAAACAACTAGAGTATCATGACAAATTAAGAACAATCACAGAACATACTGTATTATAAGTGATAAATAAAAAGTGGTAAAGAAAAATTAATGAAAAAAAAATAAAAAAAAATCTGTGAAAATATAAATGAAACAGTCCACGTGAATATAAACACTGACGTGTTCCTCTAAAGACAGTTCTTAAAATATTACACCACCAGACAATTAAGTGGCACCCACCACCTTATTAATAGGGGCGCTTACCAGATAATGTGCACCCTCTATCGCTAGAGAGGTCAAACAGACTAGGTAGTAACCCTCTATGGCAGGGGTGTCCAATATTTTTTCAAGGAGAGCTAGATTTGATGAAGTGAACATGCGTGAGGGCCGACCATTTTGCCTAACATTCTGATCACGGTGTCAGGGCTCAGCAGTCCTGATATATAGTGGTCAGTGTACAGAGGGGAGGGTAAAAACTGGCAGGATCAGCCATGTATTTCAGGTGATACAGGGAGCCAAAATACACAAAATACACAGCACAGGCACTGTGCTGTATAACATGCTTTAACCACCTCCCGCCCGCTTTATTAAGCCGAATGACGGCTACAACGCAGGCCTTAATTGTCGGGAGGCCGCCATATGACATCCTCCCATGCATGAGCCGCCTGCATGCCCCCTGTGGGCATGTGAGTCTCGGCTGATCACAGATCGGAGTAAGGGGCTGACCCCGGCCCCTTACCACGTAATTAGCTGTCAGCAAATGAACATAAGATCAGTCAGCTGTTAGCGTTAGGGGAAAAAAAGCAGATCACTGGCTTCTGTCAGAGGGACATCAGTCCCTCACACAGAGAGCCGTGGCTGCCTCATCTGTGCCCACCAGTGCCATAAGTACATATCTTCAGTTACTTGCTGGTTAACAACCTACGCCAAAATTATGTCATACATATCAGGTTCAGGAGATATTACCTATCAGGTTTAGGAGATATTCACGGCACCTGCACTTTTTAGGAGATATTCAAAGTACTTGCAGCCGATGATGTCACTGGGAAAATGCGATCTGAAAGTGAAAGTGATGTTTGAGGTTGCTCCGGTCCTCCAAGGGCATAAAGTCAAGTGGGCCTTCACTCGACTTCCTGCCCATCAGGCCACAGGACCGGATAATCTCCGCTGCTTCCAAAGGCTCCAGTAAGCAGCGGAGACACGGCAGGAGGGGGTGCCCATAAAAAGTGATCTGGCTGAGAATCTTTCACGGAGACCACTTTTATCCTAAAGAGGACTGCCCACCATGTATAAAACTACAGGGGTTATGGCAGCTATCTGCTGCCATAACAACGGTATTTAACGACAAAGTATCCATGTGTATCCATGGTGGGTGGACCAGAAGTGTTAAACAAAAACAGTATTTTCTACTTTTTGCTATAACACATATCCATTCAAAAAAGTTAAAAAAATCGAATTTCGTCATAAATTTAGGCCACACTTCAATTTCTAAAAGCATTCGTAATTTACAGCATTTTTTCACACCTGCCTAAAACTTGCACAGTACTGTATAACCATTAAAAACCGTTGTCAGAACATCTGTGAATTAAAATATGACATAGGATTTATGAGTCTAATTCTGACTGGTCTAAGTGGCAGATAGGCCGAAAAATATAGGTTCATTTTAAGGTTTCCCAATATCACAGATGAACTGGTTTGACAACTTAGAAAAGTTGGTCTGGTCTGTAAGCAAGATTGTGTATAAATCAATTAAAAAAGGTGAATTTGACCCTCCAAACGAATTAAACAACTTTTACACAGTATGTATGGTACAGCTGGTATTCCATTGTTATGGGCAATGTGAAGAAACAACAATCTGAACAGAAGATGTTGTTTGTAAGTCTATTCCCTAAGTTTTGCATACACAGGTGGCCATTATTCAAACATGGAAGCTTCTGTAAGAACTTGTCAACGTGGAAAAGTTTCTATATTGCATTGTAATGTGGATGAAACAAATAAAAGCCTGTATGTCCAGCGCTTACTATTTTCTCAGCTTTGGGAAAGGTAAAAAACAGACAAACATCTCTCATTAAAGGGATCTCTATGGGAAGTTTATACAAAGGAATTTTGGAACTGTTCATATGTTCAAACTATACATATATTATAAGCCAATTCCATGGATTATCTATTGCAAGTATAGCGCCCACCCCAATTAGGTGGGTGCTAGATAGGTTTACATAGGTAGTGATAGGTAAATTTGAGCAGGGCCTTACACTTTTTAGGCCTGGTTGTTTGTTTTGGGAGAGGGGCGTGACAGAGAGGGTTGTGGCCACCTACACTCAGGCTCAGAGAGATCCCCTCTACCTTTCAGTGGAAATATTCTGGAAGTGAGGCAGGACTTGGGACTGGAGTGGCAGGCAGCTTGTATGGAGAGCTCTGGACCATTTATTAATTTGTGTTGGCAGGGGCAGGACTCACATATAAGCTGGGGGTCACATGCTTCCTGGAGGAGGAGGAGGAGTCTGGAGCAGAGAAGGAAGAAAGATGTAGAGAGCATGGAGCAGGCTTGAAGGCCTGAGGGTTCAGAGACCTCAGTGCTGGATGACCCACACAGTCGCTATGTAATCTGGAGGAGAAAACCGGGCGTCCCAGCCTGAGATGTACCAGACCATGCAGTGCAACTCAGCGGTGCTTATCCGTCAACTCACTATGTGTTCAAGGACCAAGTGAGGGAAACTTTCCAGAACTGACGCCGGGCGGATTGCAGGAGTCAAGGTAGCTGGTGAGACATGGGACTTTGAAAATCCATAACCCACAGCTTCATTCAGAGTGATGCTGGTCGGTTCACCAAAGGAAAGTACACAGAGACAGAGTCAGGAACCAGATTATTAGAGGCAACTCATATCCTCTACTTGCAATGTAACATTCTTCAAGTTTAAGCAATACAGTTTTATAAAGAATCAAGGACTGTCTGCTGATTGAGAAATTCGTGCATGGGGAGGAAGAACGGAACAAGTTAACAGAAAGGTAATGAACACACTTTGCAGCTCCCAAGGGAGTAGTGTGCTACACAAGTCATAAGGTAAATACCTTATGACACTGTCATAACATACCAACATATCTATGCAAGGGACCATATTCCTGCCAAAAGACCATTTACAGACTAATGGATCATAAATTATTTTTTCCGGACAAAATAACTATAACTATGGACATATTTATAAGTATATATTTTTAAATCATAACACAATATTACAAAGGATACATGTTGAGTGGATACAAAAATATTTTATCCTGGCAAGATATTCAATCGCCACCCATTCCATCCATTGGAAAAAAGGTTTTTAATATGACTACAGTTTGTTTATTTGTAATCCATATTGTTAGAGAATGTGTGTTGTGATGTAACTATATTCAAATAATAGTTTAAAGTGATCTAATTATTTCATGTATTTCAATTGCTATATCTTAAATTACATCTCTGTATAGGAAAATTGTTTCATCAAAATGCTGCTGCCACAAATTAGAAAGATGCCAGACTCTCATAGCCATTTTAAGTTTTCAGGCCAACTAACAAAGCTTATCCATATAAAGATTAGTTGCAACACAGATAAGATATTACAAAAGATTTCCCAAATAAAGTCAAGGTAGATAATTCCTGTCATAGGGTTCCACCTGGTGATCAAGAGGGGTAATACAAAAGTAAACACATACTTAGTTATTAAACAAATTCACCACTAAGGAGAAGGTTCCAGCTTCTGTGCCAGGTTTCATCAAATTTTTTGGAGCCTATTGTTTTGCCACTCAATAAGATGGCAAGAGGACACGCTCAGGGATCAGCTGAATAGATGGGGAACCTCATCAAACTACACACAAATCATCTGAGATCATCTAAGAGCAAGGGAGGACCATTAGCTCATCTGAACCCCGGGACACACAGCCCCAGCATAGCTAAACGCCATTTCGGGAAGACAACTACAACAAGTATATGTTTGTAAAGAAAATATGGACTTTTTAGGCACCAGTAGTAAAAATGTATTAATAACAATTCATTTATAATACTAAAAAAGTAATATAAAAACATTACTGTAGCATCCTACAGTTTGACATTGATATCTCCAACTAAAGCCGCTAGATCATGGGCCAAAGAATCTGAAGACCCTATATAATGATCAACACGGCTGAAGTAAAATGGTAGTAGCAATGGAAAGCTCTACATGTTTTGCAAAAAAACACTTCTTCAGGAGCTTATTTGCATTTTTCTAAATTGAATAAAGAGACATCAAATAAATATATACAATACTTTATCAATAATTGTGAAAAAAATATTAAAGCTGTGTCTGGAATCCAACAACCCAAACAAAAGAACCGCATGTAAGTGAATCTGTGGGCAGATGTGGGGACACACCCGGTGCCTATATAAATAAAAGAATAGTAGAGCCATGCATCAAAGATGTTTTTCTTTAAAGTACAAATAAAGAAAGAAGGAACAAGACTACCACCAAACATGCTGCTGATAATTGCTACACCAGGAATGGGTGTGGGCTATACCAACACCGGCAAATCCAGTGAGCACAAAAAATGCACCCACCTCTGACCAATGTCCTTAGGTGTAGAAAAAGGTAATGATCGCAGTCTCTTAGCGTAAGTGATAAACAAGAAAAAGGCTTATATGTAGACAATGAGCAGAGATTATTTTAAGTTGCCTGATTGGCTAAACTCTAGACAAACTTTACACGGTAATTCGACTGCAGCGGGTGTCAAGTTAGTCCAATGCTGATTATTATCTGCCAAATTTTATCCAATCAGGAGATCTAAACGAGAGGAGAATCATTATTGTCCCATCATTATATACCTTACAGTAAACAGTTGGTATTCAAACCTTGTTGTAAAATTGTAGTGTCTGTGTCCGCCTATTAATCAAACTATTTATGGTGTGTAAATATTAATTTATTGTCGTTAGCTAAGTCTGTGCTCACACACAGTTCTGTCTGGCTAAGAATTAACTCAAAACAATTAATTAAAATGGTATTAAAGCTTTGTTTTTAAAAAAACAAACATGTTATACATGCCTAGTCTGTGCAGTGTTTTTTTGCACATAGCAACTCCAATCCTCTTCTTTGTGGATCTCCCGGCAGTGCTCCTGGCTCCTCCCCCTTTGAGGAGTGCCCTCAGAGAAAGCTGCTTGCCCTGGAGGGCACCAATGCATGCTCACTCTGGAGCCACTGCCATAAGACACATAGAGCTGCGGCTCAGCCCTGCCCCCCGCTCTGTCCTTATTGGTTCACTGGCTGTGATTGACAGCAGCAGGAGCCAATGGGCTCCTGCTGTCACAGTCAAGGCTTTTGTGAACATTGCAGGATCAGAGGGGGCTCAGGTAAGGATGGGGGGGCTGGGGGATCCCTGCAAACAGAAGGTTTAAGTCAGTCAAATTATTCTTATATTGGAGGCACTGTGATTTGATTGGTTTGGCTGACTAAATTAATCATTCAGGCATTCCCTGACAAAACATAACACCCTATGAAACCATATTCCCACCCTTGAAGTTTAAGTCCACTTGCTTTTTTACAATACTTTGGCCCTTTTACAATAAAAAAACAGTTGTCCCTACAAAATGTATTTTAATTTTGGTGTTGTCCCCCACATATTAACTACTACAAGGTCAGTAGAGAGACCAGGGACAATTAGCTAACGTTCCTTGGTGGAGTCTGCCCTGATGATCACTCTGGAATTTCAGCCTGGTTCCCCATCTGCTAAAGTCCATATAAATAGAAATGTAAGAGACCATGCTTCCCTTTTGCATGGCATCCAAACAAATTCAAATATTTTGGAATTTCTGTAATGCCAACACTTTGTAATGTATTCTAGACTAGCTACAGCTCTCTTTTAAACACCATTAGAAAAGATTTACAACAATGGTCACAACTATATATCTTCTGGCTAGGCAAAATCAACGTTGTTAAAATGAATGTCTTGCCCAGAGGCCCTATTCTTCTTCCAAATGATCCTCATTTATGTCCTCATTAACTTCTTCAACATCTTTACACTCTTTAGTCACTAAATTTTTTTGGAATCATACAAAGCCAATAATCTCCAATGGCACCATCAAAAGTAAAATAGATGGAGGACTCACTCTCCCCAATTTTAAAGTGAAATTTAACTATCATGTTGCCTCCTTGGAACTCTTCCACTACAGAGCTTTGGGGCAACGATTATAAACAGGTAGAAGAGTTGTCAGAGGATCCATTTTTGAGAAACCTTAGTACATCAGGAGCAATTAATGCAAGTGGTATTTTAGACAAGGGAGCTAATGAGCTTTAATATGCATGCAGGTGAGGGAGTGCTGAATCAGTAGAGCCATTAATGAACCTATGACAGCCTAATTAGATACAATTTAAAATCTATGGATTGTAATCAGAGGAGCTCAACACTGCTGCAAATCTGTGTATGAATGAGACTTTCAAAAGGCTCCAATCTGTTGCCTAGGCACTGATTGATAGTAATTGCTTTTATCCCTCAATTGTGTGTATGAAAATGGCCAATCTCACCGTGATAGAGGAGGACACAGTATTGAAGTTAAATGAATGTGATTTGGGTGGCTTAAGTATAAATCAAATGATATTTTTAAAACAAGTAAAACAGCATGGAGCGGAATTGTTAAAAGGGACAACACAGCACAGTTCAGAGATTAGTCCAATGAGGTGGAGTTGTTTGTTGTGTGTGTATGGTTGTGTATGTTACATACATTACATCCCTTTTAACTATTATTTACAGTGGTGTGAAAAAGTGTTTGCCCCCTTCCTCATTTCCTGTTCCTTTGCATGTTTGTCACACTTAAGTGTTTCGGAACATCAAACCAATTTAAAACAATAGTCAAGGACAACACAAGTAAACACAAAATGCAATTTGTAAATGAAGGTGTTTATTATTAAAGGTGAAAAAGGTTAAAACATACTATAAGGCCCCTTTCACACTGGGGCGGTTTTCAGGCGGTACGGCGCTAAAAATAGCGCCTGTATACCGCCTGAAAAAACCGGCCCCATTCACTCCAGTGTGAAAGCCGGCGGGCTTTCACACTGGAGCGGTGCGCTAGCAGGACCGCAACAAAAGTCCTGCTAGCAGCATCTTTGGAGCGGTGAAGGAGCGGTGTGTTCACCGCTCCTATACCGCTCCTTCCCATTGAAATCAATGGGAAACCGCGGGGATACCGCCCGCAAACCGCCGCTGCAGCGGCGCTTTGCGGAGGTTTTTAACCCTTTTGCGGCCGCTAGCGGGGGTTAAAACCACCCCGCTAGCGGCCGCATACCGCGGGTAAAACGATGGTAAAGCAACGCTAAATATAGCGCTGCTTTACCGTCACCGCCCCGCACCGCCCCAGTGTGAAGCCAGCCTTACTGTGGTTGTCCACACCTGAGCTCAATTTCTCTAGCCACACCCAGGCCTGATTATTGCCACACCTGTTCACAATCAAGGCATCACTTAAATAGGAGCTGCTTGACACAGTAAGGTCCACCAGAAGATCCTTAAAAGCTACACATCATGCCGAGACCCAAAGAAATTCAGGAACAGTTGAGAAAGAAAGTAATTGAGATCTATCAGTCTGGAAAGGGTTATAAAGCCATTTCCAAAGCTTTGGGAATCCAGCGAACCACAGTGAGAGCCATTATCCACAAATGGCGAAGACATGGAACAGTGGTGAACCTTCCCAGGAGTGGCCGGCCGCCCAAGATTACCCCAAGTGCGCAGCGACGACTCATCCAAGAGGTCACAAAAGACCCCACAACAACGTCCAAGGAACTGCAGGCCTCACTTGCCTCAGTTAAGGTCAGCGTTCATGCCTCCACCATCAGGAAAAGACTGGGCAAAAATGGCCTGCATGGCAGAGTTCCAAGGAGAAAACCACTGCTGAGCAAAAAGAACATCAAAGCTCGTCTCAATTTCTCCACAACACATCTTGATGATCCCCAAGACTTTTGGGACAACATTCTGTGGACCAATGAGACAAAAGTGGAACTCTTTGGAAGGTGTGTGTCCAAGTATATCTGGCGTAGAAGGAACACTGCATTTCAGAAAAAGAACATTATACCAACAGTAAAATATGGTGGTGGTAGTGTGATGGTCTGGGGCTGTTTTGCTGCTTCAGGACCTGGAAGACTTGCCGTGATAAAAGGAACTATGAATTCTGCTGTCTACCAAGAGATCCTGAAGGAGAATGTCCGACCATCTGTTCGTGTATTCAAGCTGAAACGAACTTGGGTTCTGCAGCAGGACAATGATCCTAAACACACCAGCAAGTCCACCACCGAATGGCTGAAGAAAAACAAAATGAAGACTTTGGAGTGGTCTAGCCAAAGTCCTGACCTGAATCCTATTGAGATGTTGTGGTATGACCTTAAAAAGGCCGTTCATGCTCGAAAACCCTCTAATGTAACTGAATTAGGACAATTCTGCACAGATGAGTGGGCCAAAATTCCTCCAGGACGCTGTAAAAGCCTCATTGCACGTTATCGCAAACACTTGGTTGCAGTTGTTGCTGCTAAGGGTGGCCCAACCAGTTATTAGGTTTAGGTTTAGGTTTTTGTGTTTACTTGTGTTGTCCTTGACTATTGTTTAAATTGGTTTGATGTTCCGAAACACTTAAGTGTGACAAACATGCAAAGGAACAGGAAATGAGGAAGGGGGCAAACACTTTTTCACACCACTGTAGATAAGTGCAAAAAATACCCATTCATCCTGCAAAAAATCGAAGGAGCTGCTAACTTCCTGCTCTGCATTCTTATCAGTTATACTGTTCTCATTTCTCTCTGCAGACTACAGAACTAACCCCCATCCCCCCCATCCCCTGTTATAACAAATTTTCGACTTCCGATCCGACTTTGCGACTTCAGGTGCAACTTCCATTCGACTTTTATGAATAGGATTTGATTTTAAGATGATTGCGACTTGTAGTTTGACCAATCAAAACAATTCCTTTGGCTTTGGTATGCATGAAACCTCACACCAAAATGTAAAAAAAAAAAAAAAAAAATGGCGTAGGGGTCCCCCCCCCCAAAAATCCACACCAGACCGTTATCCGAGCATGCAGCCCAGCAGGTCAGGAAAGGGGTGGGCGAGTGAGTAGCCCCCCCCTCCTGAACCATACCAGGCCACATGCCCTCAATGTGGGGGGTGGGTGCTTTGGGGCAAGGGGGGCTCTGCCCCCCACCCCAAAGCACCTTGTCCCCATGTTGATGGGGACAAGAGCCTATTCCCCATAAACCTGGCTGGTAGTTGTGGGGGTCTGCGGGCAGGGGGCTTATCAGAATCTGGAATAATCCTTTAATAAAGGGGGCCCCAGATCCTGTCCCCATGAGAATGAGTATGGGGTACAGGGTAAATCAGTGTAGTGTCGTCCTTTTTAAAAAATAAAGAATGTCCCCCATCATAGCTCCAACGTCAATCACGATGTTTTCTTTCTCCTGTTCCTCCGCCGATGTTTTCTTTCTCCGGTTCCTCCACCAATAACTTCTTCTGCCGCCGATGACCCGCTGAAAATAAAAAACGCTCCTCCTCCAATGCTGGTTCCCACTGTTCTGTGAGCTCTAGTGTCTGACAGTTCTTATATAGCTATGGGGCGTGGCCATCAGTTAAAGTCACCCCCTTGTGACGTCACGGATCCATCATGCACGGGTCACTCATACGATGAGTTTACAAAGCTACTGTGCTTTGTAAAGAATGGGCTTCTTTACAACAGGAGGTAAAGAGAGACCAGAAAACATGTGGAAAGGAGCTGCGAGCACCCCTTGTTGGCTGGATATGAAATTACAAACTATTCATGTATAATATTTTAATAATATTTTATGTTTACCTGAACACAACATTAAGGCCCCATTCACACTTTGCGTAGTGGAAAATTACGTTCCTGCTCATGTTTCTCATGTGATTCCATGTGTCACGCATTGGGCAGCCCATTCGCTTCCAAGGGCTGCTCTATGGGCATTTGCCACCCAAAAAAGCTCCTGCTCCTTTTTGGGCCACAAGCTTTGCGTCATTTTTAAAGTCGCGTTTTGTAGTGATTGCAGCGCAATTCTGCCATGCGTAAACCATGTCAAAATTGCA
The DNA here is from genome assembly GCA_028564925.1 of Lithobates sylvaticus. NCBI lineage: Eukaryota > Metazoa > Chordata > Amphibia > Anura > Ranidae > Lithobates > Lithobates sylvaticus. The sequence continues at coordinate 507,927,367 of CM053030.1, forward strand.
CTGTGTTTGGGGTGCCATTTAGAACGCAAATTTTGCACAGGTTATCCCACAATTTGGAATTGTGAGAGAAATTATGCCAATTCCACCCATGATTCTAAATCTCAAACTGTGAATGGGTCCGAAAAAAAATAGTCCTGGTCGAAATAATTAGGAAATAAGGAATAATACTATGTGCCCACTATATTGTAAGAGGGGAGTTTTTTTTCAACAGGCTGCCTTTTTTATTTTACTATTGTTTCACATGTATTTCTTCTCTAAGGATTCAGAGGGAAAATATGAAAAGGAAAGGATATCCAACATCTGTAACATGTTGTAGCATACAAAATATTGATCTCAGTGCATTAAAGCTTGTGAATATGAAATATCCATATATAATATTGCAACAGCTCCTGAGGATGTCAATTTTTGATGATGAAAAATGTTGGGCGGTACTTCTGGCTGATGTCACATCCTGGATGAGGAAGTGCATGGTGGCCATCTTGGGTGAGGGCAACTTCCATATTTATTACAGGTTGGGGACAGTTTATTTTAATGTAAATGGTCCTTGTCATTTGTTTTTTTTAATAAGCATACTTTCACTATGTGGGGGCTTCCTTCCTTTGTACTATCTCTGTAGAGAACAACTGTTTTCAGATGCAATTTATGGGACAAAGCTGTATACTTACCATAGAGCTCAAGGAGGATTTGTGGAGGAACAGCCATTTATTCCTGGTCTTACACAAGCTTTTTTGACTCTCTTGCTAAAAACAAGGGTTCAACTCCACCCTGTGAGTAAGGTGTAAATCCATGTGAGCTGTCTTTCCTCGTTCCTTTGTGAAAACACTTTTTTCTTTAAAGCACTATAGTGTGCTTGTCATTGGAGTGATCACAATCGCATGGATACTTGTTTTGTGGGCTTTTATATATGGTAATTTTGCAATTATATTATATGTGATATATAGGCAGCGCTGTTAATTTTTGTTTTATTTTCAACATTGCAACTTTACCTGACTAAGCCTAGTAAATAAAATATATTTAAAGAAATAAAGTTTGAAAAAACTTTTATGAGAAGACAAGATGCACAAAATACTTTTCCATGATGGAGTAGATTGTCCTTAAACAAGCAGCGAGGCATAAACAAAGCTACAAAGTCTTAAAATGCCAGCTATTAGGTTTGGCATTTGGTTTGTTTGAGAAATAAAAGGGAAAAAAAAGGGAAAAAAAAAAACTTAGGTTTAATTTAAAGTGCAGCATTTTAGAGTGCTGAATAGGTACATGGTGCATTTTATATATGTTTTTATTTTTTATTTTTCAAATGGCACAAATGATACCTTTATTTCAATTCTTCTAAAAGTACAATGAACACCTTTTTCCCCCTATATTTCTATATTTTCTATATTTCTATATAAGATGCAAGTATTTGGAAAAACGTTAGATTTATTTTCTAATAGTGAAATACTGTAAATTATACCAGTCTTTATTAGACTGCCTCAACAAACAAAGAATAATGTTTCAAAAATATATATTTTTACAACTTTGACACATCCACTTTTTAGGAATGTACAATTTATGTCTAAGAAATAACAAGTTTTTTAGTTATTTCTTTCATACTATGGGGTCTTCTTCTAAAGGATTCACTGGAAAATCCACACAATGGGGTGTAAATAGTAGACATGTGCACGCTGAAATATTTCGTTTCGGAATTTCGTTTTCATCCGAAAAATACATTTATTTAGTTACTCCCGAAATTCGTTTTTATTTATTTAGTTTTTCGTTAAAAATTGCAGTTGTCCGAAAATCCAAATGAATTAAGGTCGAATCTGTCATTGAAGGCTTATGGTGTCTGTCGAATGTTCAAAGAAGATTCTACGGAGCAGCTAAACTGTATGACTCTGTATAGTTTAGCTGCAATTCCACCCAATTCCAGCAGCAATCTTTTCTCTCTACGTCAAATCTTTTCTCTCTACGTCTAATCTTTTCTCTCTACGTCGAATCTTCTCTCTACGTTGAATCTTTCCTCTCTACGTCGAATCTTTCCTCTCAAAGTCAAATCTTTTCTCTCTATGTAGAATAATCTTGGACTAATAGAGTTAAGGTTAGGCACATTCGACCACAGGTTCAATGGACACAGATTGTTATTGTCAGCTTCGAATCTCCTATCTATATCAAACTGTTGTCAGTACGAAAATAAAGCATTTGTTTATGTTGGATCTTTCGTTTTTCGGATTCTGCACTTTCGTTATCGTTTGTTAACCACTTGCCTACCAGGCACTTAAACCCCCCTCCCATCCAGACCAATTTTCAGCTTTCGGTGCTCTCACGTGACTGACAATTACTCAGTCATGCAACACTGTACCGAAATACATTTTTTGTCCTTTTTTTCCCACAAATAGAGCTTTCTTTTGGTGGTATTTGATCACCTCTGGGTTTTTTATTTTTTGCGCTATAATTGAAAAAAGACCGAAAATTTTGAAAAAAAAACACATTTTTCTTTGTTTCTGTGATACAATTTAGGAAATTATTAATTTTTCTTCATAAATTTTGGCCACAATTTATACTGCCACATATCTTTGGTAAAAATAACCTAAATTAGTGGAAATTTTTTGGTCTTTATGAAAGTTACAGACTCTACAATCTGTGGTGCGAATTATACAAAATTGATCACACCTGATGCACTGGTGGCCAATCTCATTTCTTGCGACCCGAACAAGTCAGGAAAGTACAAATACCCCCCAAATGACCCCTTTTTTGAAAGTAGACATTCCAAGGTATTTAGTAAGAGGCATGGTGAGCTTTTTGATGTTGTCATTTTTTCCCACAATTCTTTGCAAAATGAATTATTTTTTTATTTTTTATTTTTTTCTACAAAATTGTCATTGTAATAGGTTATTTCTCTCACATGGCATGTGAATACCACAAATGACACCCCAAAATAAATTCTGCTACTCCTCCTGATTATTACGATACCACATATGTGGGACTTTTACACAGCCTGGCCACTTAGAGAGGCCCAACATGCAGGGAGTGCCATCACGTGTTCTAGGAGCATAAATTACACATCTAAATTGTTGACTACCTATTACAATTTGAAGGCCCTGGAGCAACAGGACAATGACACGTGACACTGACGTGGCACTGATGACACGTGACACTGACGTGGCACTGATGACACGTGACACTGACGTGGCACTGATGACAGATGGTACTAATACGGGGCACTGATGACACGTGACACCGATGACAGATGGCACTAATAAGTGGCACTGATGAGAGATGGCACTGATATCACGTGGCACTAATATGTGGCACTGATGAGAGATGGCACTAATACGTGGCACTGATGACAGACGGCACTAATACGTGGCATTGATGACACTGATGACAGATGGCACTGATACGTGGCATTGATGACAGGTGACACTGATGACAGATGGCACTAATACGTGACACTGATGACAGATGGCACTAATATGTGGCACTGATGACAGATGGCACTATGTGGCACTGATGACAGATGGCACTAATGACAGGTGGCACTGACTACAGATGGCACTGACTACAGATGGCACTGGCAGATGGCACTGACTACAGATGGCACTGGCAGATGGCACTGGCAGATTGCACTGGGGATGGCACTGGGGATGGCACTGGCAGATGATGGCACTGGGGATGGCACTGGCAGATGGCACTGGGGATGGCACTGGGGATGGCACTGGCAGATGGCACTGGCAGATGGCACTGGGGATGGCACTGGGGATGGCACTGGCAGATGGCACTGGGGATGGCACTGGCAGATGGCAATGGCGATCTCTCTGGGCACAGATGGCATTGGGGACAGATTGCAGTGGTGGCAGTGGGCACAGATGGCATTAATTTTTATTTTTTTTTAACTTACGGCGCTGCAGCCATTCATCTCCCCCTCCTCACACGCTGTCTCTGTGTGAGGAGGAGGAGCGGCGCTGAGAGATGATCTCATATGTTTACATATGAGATCATCTCTCATTGGCCAGGGCGATCGCGCTGTAAATGGCCGCTGTGATTGGCCGTTTACAGCGATCTGTGATTGGCCGTGTCCGAGGGACACGGGCAACACAGAATTTCCCTGCTGCGCGCTCGTGAGCGCGCACAGGGAACGAGGAAAGGGGAGGCCGTCATATGACGTCCTCCCGGGATTTCACATCCGCGCTGTGGCCGTCATTCGGCTACGGCCGGATGTGAAGTGGTTAAAACAATAACGAAAATACCTGAAATTCGAACGAAAATGCATTTGGACGAAAACGTTGCAAATCATTGCAAATGAAGTTGCTCTTTGCATGGGAATTTTCCCCAGAGCTTAGTGAATGTGGTGAAGCTTTTCTTCTAAAGCAATACCAAATCATGTGCAAGGAAAATTTAAAAAAAAGAGTATTTGTGCTGGAACATGGTTGTATGATGGAAATCTCACTTACTAAAAATCCCCTGCAAAGTGCAACTTCCTTTGCACATTGAGCAGTCTAGTTGCCTTTAGTAAATCAACCCCAATGAATCTTTTGGGGCTATTCACTCTTTGTCATTTTACGACATTTGCCTAGCATTCCACAGTCACATTGACCTTATTTATAATGCAGCAGTGAATGTACAGCTTTAAAATGTAACAAGTACAGTCACAAACAGGCTAACTCCCAAAACTGGATAATCAAAAAATCATGGAATGCTCCTTATAATAAAAAAGTATTTAATATCCATTAATTACTGGGCTACCAAGGAAGCTGCATTGCTTATTGCAACCATTGCAATAGTTGTGGAGACTCTGCTCCCACCCTCATTGGCAAGGTTATTCTAGTTGTATTTTTCTTACCCAGTCCATAGTCCTACCCAGAGCTAACCAAGCCCGGCACACCAAGCATGCTGGCTGGTATCCACATAGTAATGAGGCAACAAGTGCACAGACCACCTGCATGGGTGACTGGGACACTTCCCAGTGGCTGTCCAGTGGTGAGGTCCTCTCCTACTCAGGAACTGCATAGGTGTGACCTCATTGTGAGGGAGAAGGTTGCCGCAGACAGACTGCAGACTTGGATCACAGGTTTGTATTCCCGGGAGAAGTGCTGGTGGGGAAAATAACACAGTGGTGGACTCAGGTAAGAAAAACGTGGTCATTTCTCTTGTCCGGGGCCGGCCCTACCATGAGTCCCGTGGGGTCCATCGGACCCAGGCGGAACTTTGAGAGGGGCAGCAGAGGCGGCTCTTTAATTACACGCTCACAGGGGCTTCGCGGCCACCTAATTGAAAAGCTGCCTCTGGGGGTGGGTAGCAGATTTTCCTGCCCTACTGCTCTGGCCGCTCTTAAATCTCGGATTCCCCGCCCATGTGCTTGGCTGTCTCCTTCAGGTCCCTCTCTTCTGTCCCATGCTGCTACTGGAGAGAGTCCAGGCGACCATGGATGAGTGCCCTGCAGCTTGGTCATGGTGAGTGAGATGACTCTATATCCCCCACACCCCATCTCGCCTGGGGCAGGGACCCCATCTCCCATGGGGACAGGGACCCCATCTCCCCTGGGGGTAGGGACACCTTCTGCCCTGGGGACAGTGACCCCTTCTCCCCTGGGGATAGGGTCCCCTTCTCCCCTGGGGATAGGGTCCCCTTCTCACCTCACGGCTTTTCTGCAGCTATCCCCCACCAGGAGCTCTTCCCATACAAGGAGTCCCGGGGGACCTACTGCTGCCCGATGGGGATGATGAGACCTCTGAGTGGTAAAACTCGCACAGCCCCTTCTCTTCTATGAGGCCGAGTTCAAGGAGCTCTATGTGAGTACAGCACTGATAGAGACAGAGCACTGACATCAGCACTGAGATAGAGGACACTGACACCAGTACTTTAAAGCGGTTCTGCACTCTGTATATATTTTTTTTTTTTTGGTGGGGTATTCAAAGGATGCTTACCTTTATTGGGGGACTCACCTGTTCCATCTTCCATCTCGATCGCCGCCGGTTTTCGTCCGATGAAGTTCCTCATCTTCTTCTTTTGTGCTGGGGGCCATCTTGCCTGTGGGCATGTGAAACCCCCACAGGCACTTTAGATGGCCCAGCATGCACCGCCGTTACTCGCACATCTGCCGACATCTCACGAGATTTCGGAAGATGTGTCCGAAATCTCGCGAGATTTCGGAAGATGTGGCCGAAATCTCGCGAGATTTCGGAAGATGTCCGCACTGACTCCTGGGAACAATGACACCAGATCCCAGGAGACAGTGCGGCCTGACGACGATCGACGCAGAGACCCCGCCCACCGCCGAAGAGAGAGAAGACCGGAAGTCATCAATTACAAGGTAAGTAAAAAAAAAAAAAAAAAAACACATTTCATTTAGTACTCTTTGCCTGATTTGGAAGGCAAAGAGATTTACTAAATTAAATGGGTGCAGAACCACTTTAAGGCTCTTAATATATGCAATCTATACAGTTAATTTTTATTGCTCAAATTATTTTTACCATTGTGAGCGTGAGTGGGGCCTTATGTCTAAGTTATGCCTAAGGCCTTACAAAGCCTAGAGCCGCCTCTGAGGGGTGGCAAATTGACGCCCAAGAGGATTTTTTTTCCAGCTGTTTTGTGTGTCATCGGTTTGCAGCACGTTTTTTTTGGGGGGGTGGGGGCAGCATTTAATTTTTGGACCCAGGCCGCACAATTTCTTGGGCCACCCTGCTCTTGTCAATGGTGTAATCTGACAGTTTTGACACTTTTTGGGGGCCAGTGACACCAATACAGTGATCAGTGCTAAAAAATATACACTGTCACTGTACTGGTGACACTGGCAGGGAAGGGGTTAACATCAGGGGCAATCAAAGGGTTAAATGTGTGCCTGACTAGTGTTTTACTACTATGGGGGAGGTGCTTGTACTACGAAAAGGCATGGATCGGTGCCCCTGCTTAGCAGAGACACAGGACCCATGTCTTCTCTCAGGAATGGCGACCTAGATGTTTACATAGGCAGTTCGCCATTCTGCCTCTGTACTGAAACATTGGTGGGTGCTGGCAGACATCTAGTCCGCCGTACACACCAATTAGCTCCCTCTGTGTCTAATCACAATGTGAGTGGGCTGTCGGGGGCATGCGCACGCGCCCCACACCTCGAAGTGCAGGATCACATACTAGATAAGCGATCCATTGCAAGACAGCCACATTGCCACCATATATATATATATATCATACGGTCGGCAAGCAGTTAACAAAAAAGCTATGCTCACTTTTGCACTACTTTTGGTCTAGACCTTGCACCTTGTACTAATAAGTCCTGAAAATGTGTACATATAAATATGTATGTATATATATATATATATATATATATATACTACATTCACAACAGAAAATGCATACCAGACTCCATGTTAATCAGTCTCTTTAACTCCGTTCCCCTCTGCATGCTCCTACCATACTTCACCAATACTTCCCATGTACATTGAAATCTGTCAGCCTTCTCTCTGTAAGATAAAAACAATGTTTAGTGTTAAAATATGCATCTGTTTAGTTTGTAAGGAAAGCAAATCTTTTTTTTTTTTTTCCTGCAAATGTTCTATAATTTATCCTTATTCTGCGGAGCAAGGCACCATAAACAGTCATCTCCGAGTGGGGAAATTAACAAGATTGTTCTTCTCTGTCACATTGATGAAGGACTTGTGGGCTATATTCATAACAAACATGTCATTAGTGTACATATATTTAAGCTGATTATTTTATTCAGCACCCCAGACGGAAGGCTAAAAGAATAAGAGGATGAAATTACCCTTTATATTCTTTTTAAATACCGGGTTCGATGTCTTGTTTAAATCCCCAATCATTTCAGCAAAAATATCCCCAAGTCTTTTATCAACTCAAAGCAGTATTTGTTTTAGATTGATAGCAGCTAGTAAGTCCATGAAAAATATTTATTAAGCCATGTTGATTCAAAAATTCAGTTTAGATTGTAATAGGGTCTATTCAAAACTTATTGAACTTTTGCAATTTAGTTTAAACTTTCATTTCAAAATTGTCCATATAAAATAGCAAGATGGGCTTCAGTGGGTTGGACTAGGAAGGCAATGCACAAAAGCAAGACCTAAGGGCAAATCTTTTTTTTTTTACTTTGTTAACAGTTAAGCCTCATACACATGATTGGATTTTCCGACGGGAAATGTGTGATGACAGGCTGTTGGCAGTAAATAGGACCCTTTGTACGCTCCATCAGAAAATTGTTGGCCAACTTTCCGTGGACAAATGTCTGTTGTCGGATTTTCCGAGCAGGTACACAAGTCCGTCGGACAAAATCCAAAGTACAAACACACATTTCCACGGACAGATGTGGCTGAAATCTCGAAATGCAGCGCATTTTCCGAGTGTGTGTACACAAGTCCGTCGGACAAAAGTCCAAATTACAAATCAAAGATACAACTGTGTGGCTGATTTACAAACGGTTTTAGGCCATGAGTTGCGGCGCACGGCCGTTTTCGCAAACCAAGAAATTACGAAACACAGCGCTATTTCCAATTTACTATTATCTTGCCGGCGTGCGAGAAGACTATAACTGGCGCACAGCATCTTCAACTTAGGATTAAAAGAAGCTGGAAGTGACAATTATGGGGTATAGATCAAGTAACGAGAATGAGAAAGTAACTTTCCTGAACAAGCGCGCAATGGCGTGAGGTCAATTATTGCACTGCTGCATAAGTGCATTTGCGTGTTTAAAGTGCTCTGGTTAACTTCTTAGTACAGCTACGTAAATTCATTTTTAACGGGCGCAGGGTTCACTTCTATGGGGCCATTTGCACACAGGTCATGTTGGCATTAAGAAAAAAAAAATTAAGAAAAAAAAATGGCCCCCCCTCAAAATCCCCCAGGCCCTTATCCGAGCACGCACGGCAGGCCGCAGGAAAAGAGGGGGGGACGAAAGTGCCCCCCCTCCTGAACCATACCAGCCATGCCCCCTCCCCCCCATGTTGAGGGTGCTTTGGGTCCCCCCTGTGTGAAATGGTAATAGGGTACAAAAGTGTGAAAAAAAAAAGACAAAGACAGTTTTTGACAATTCCTTTATTAATGTCTTCTTTTTTCCATCTTCTTCCTTCTTCTTTCCTTCATCCTTCGGTTTCTTCCTCCACCTTCTTCTTCCCCCATCTTCTTCTTCCTCTGATCCTCTGCTTCTTGCTCCGGTGTTCTCGTCCGGCATCTTCCTCCACGCCGTCTCTTCTTCCCCGCTTTGTTCTCGGGCCGCTCCGCGCAATGGGAGGCTCCCGCTGTGAGACGCTTCTCTTCTTCTGACAGTTCTTTTTAACGGAGGACGGGGCCACCCGGTGACCCCGCCCCCCTCTGACGCATGGTTCCATTATATTAGTGTCAGAAGAAGAGAAGCATCACACAGCGGGAGCCTCATCTTTACTCTAAAACTGAAAAAAGTGTTGCCTTTAGTTATACTTCCAATCACGATGGAATGTTTTAAGGCAGATGTTGAGCATCTAAGAACGTGTCTAGCAGGATGTTCATGAAACCATCCTGTTCTATTTCCATAATGTCTAGAGAACTGATAAAGTTACTCTCCCAACATTATAAAATAGATCCAGCCTAATGCGACTAACTAATACTAGCTATAGTTCTGCAAGCAATTTTCACCTGAGAAGCTCAATGAAGGAAATGGATGGTTTCTGATTTGGCCAAAAGTTGCTGATGGCCAAATTGGTTGTTTTACAAATAAATCACTTTTGATAAAATCACTTATCTCATTTCTAGTTGCGATTCTCCAAATTGTTGGGAATCCAACATGTAGCCTGTACCCTTAAGAACACATTTTTCTTCTCCTTCTGTTTACCAATAAAACCATAGTTATGGATTCTCAGCACATGATAATTTTTGTGTAAAATACAGTTTTTCTGCTAATTACCATAAAAAAAAAGTGCTGCAAAGGGGAAAAGCCAGCATCTGCTTAACTCGGCATTGTAAATTTTTTAGACTTAGAACTTGCACCTGTCTTAAACAATGATGAATTATAGAGCCCAAATCTTTGTTCCCTCGTTTGTCTGATAACTCCTTCTCTGATAATTTTTAATTTGCATATTTAATTTCCTCCGTTTTGAAAGAGCTCTCATGAACCTTCCCCTAATTATTACACAATTTTTGGTGTTCATTATTCACGGAAAGCATTTAATAAATAAATTTGATTTTTTTTTTCCTTCCAAATACATTTGCAATTTGTTTTTTCCCAGCATGTCTTCTTTTCAATCCATTTCCAAGAAAACAAAACAGTACATTTTTAACTTTCAAAGGCATTTTCTGAGTACATTTGGTATTATATGCTATACTATATTTTTTTTCTTCTTAATTTGCATTTTTTTTTGCTGAGTTTATTTATGGTAGTTTTTTTTTTTTTTTATTACATTTAGTGTCTCTTGTGTTTGTGTTTTTTTCTTTTTGTGTTTGAATGCTTTTTGAGTGTAGTGTACCCCTGTGGGAGCCGCTGGATTTCAATGATTCTGTTTCCCTACTTAGCGCACACAGAGCCAGGCACACAGTATTTTCTTCACCATCTTCTGGTCGGTGGGGAATGATGATACGCCTCCACACCGTGGACTGTTTTTAAAGATTACACTATTTTGGCTGGTTTGACTGCATTTAATACATCCAGTATATCCATACCAACCTGTATACCCCCGAAGAAGAAGAGAAAGGAACTACCTTGAAACACATTGGGTGCACATTGGATCTGGAAATATTGTGAATAAGTTAAATAGGTTGTAAACCCCCCCCCCCCCCCCCAAAAAACAAAATAAAAAAAAACCTGTAAGACAAAAGCATAATGAGCTAGTATGCATCGTATACTAGCTCATTATGAAATACCTACCTTAGAACGAAGCCCTCCAACAGCCCCCACACACCGCTGAGATGACTGACATATTCCCCGGTGTTTCTTTTGGGTTCCCGGGTTCCGGCACTGTGAGTGGCCAAATCCAAAGCTCTGAAGAAATGTCACGAGCAGCAATTCCTTTAGCTCGGATGTGCCGATCCCGTAATCGGCGGCGTATACAGTAAATATCTCCTAAACGGTCAAAGTTTAGGAGATATTTACAGTACCTACTGTATAGGTAAGCCTTATGCCCCGTACACACGTATTCCGATGGAAAAAGTCAGATCGGATTATGTTCTCAGATCAAATTACGAGACCAAAGCTATTGGCTACTAGTCTCTACGTAGTTCCGTCGTACGCAACGAACGTCACCACGTTCGGAATGATCGGATTTTCTTACAACTTTGTCCGACCGTGTGTATGCAACACCAGTTTCGGACAAAATCCTTCGGAAAAAATCCGACAGATTTTGTGGTCGGAATTTCCGACCGTGTGTACGGGGGCTAAGTATAGGCTTACCTATAGGTACAAACAAACCAGAGGAGTTTACTTCCTCTTTATTACCCTTGTTGATCTGTGATTCCCTAACAGGGTTTTTAGGGTATTCCCAAGGCATGATGTACTGTGTAGTAATATAGGATATACCAGCTGATAATTTTTTTATGGTTTTAAATGGTAATTTGTAAAAAAAGCTTTGTATGTTTTACTATATATTTTGACCCTCCCTTCTAGATTGTAAGCTCTAAAGATCACGGCTCTCTGATTCCTCCTGTATTGAAATGTATTGTAACTGTACTGTCTGCCCTCATGTTGTAAAGCACTGCGCAAACTATATATAAATCCTGTATAATAATAAAGTCCCATGGGAAAAGAAAGACACGTTTGATATTGTTCTACTTTAGCGTAATGCTATCATGTTTCGATGTAGTAGATAATCAAGGGGGTTGGTTTTCTAAAAGACTGTCCAATTTACAAGGGAAATTGCACTTTGCAGAGGACTTTTCCTCAGAGCTTACTGACTTCCATCATCCAATCTTGGCAAGCAAAATCATTTTCGTTGCATGTGATTAAGTATTTGTAAATGGATATATTACCACATTCCCTAAGCTCTGGGGAATATTCCTTTGCACAGTGCAAATTCCCTTGCAAAGTGAACAGCCTATTTGCCTTCAGTTAAAGCGGAAGTAAACCCATCGATTTAACAGTTTAAAAAAAAAAGGCATGCCGGGAATGCTAACTGCACATTGGCTGTGCTCTCAACCAAACAGTCAAACCATCCAATGGCTGGTGTCATAACGCATCACATGTGCAGCACCGTGGCAGTTGAAGATTAAACAGAGGCAAAGATGGCAGCTTCCTTGGCTGAAAACGGGGGGTTTACTTCCACTTTAATCCACGGGGGTTCTAACTCTTCCTTACTCTATCCGAAACTTATGTAGCGGTGCCCCCGTGGGGTCGCTGTATGTTTTAGTTCCACACATCACCCTGCTTGGCCAGGCATTCACTTCAGACACACTTTGCCAGTCAATGAACAGTCCTTTGGCCTGTTTTTGTTATTTTATTTAGGGGATTAAACTTGGATGGGGGAAAGGGTCATGGGATGCCCAGATAATGAATCTTGCTTGTTTGAACAAAGATGGTTGAATCAATATTGACAGTCTCTAAAGCTCCACACTCCTCCAGCACACTACTTGAGATCACTTTGCTTTCTCTACTGCACAATCCTAGATTCCGGTCACCATTAGCACATGGTTAGACCTCACTCTGAATAAGTCCCAACAGTTCAATAATAGCCATTTGCTGGCAGAGGTCTGCAGTCCCCTTTGGTTCTAGCAACCAATAGCGATGAAAAAGGAAATTTGTGCTAACTGAAACCTGGTGGACTACTGATCCCAGAAAGTCCAATGCAAATCCTGCCAACCCTCCTGGCTGCAGCAACTTGACTTCAACGACACCACAATCTTTCCCTCTGGCTTCACATCAAATCTTGGCATGTCTCTCCCAGAGCTTCTCACTATGCTTCTCACTCACCGACCCCAGAATGGATCCCTCCTGAATGACTTGCCCGGCAGTGCTCCCCGCTGTCTTCCTCCTGCTCCTGTTCCAGGATACCTCTCGATGACCGTGTAAAGAGAGACTCCCCCCTAGCTCTCGAGCTCCAGGCCCGAGTTTACCCCCCAGAAAGGGGGTTACCTCCAGGGCCACAACAGCCTAACACTCCATCACTCAGTTCTTCCACCCGACAACTCCTCCCACAGCAGGCTGACCATGAATATATATAGGAGGCCTGACAATCCTAGTTGGGGATTGGTCAGGGCTCCCAGATACACTCCATGCCACTCCAATCCTCTGCCCTGACTCTGCCCTGAGATGAAGTACATGTCAGTCACCTGCTGCTACACTCAAAACCACTCCCAGCTCCCAGATCAAAACAAGCAGGCCTAGCTCACAGCTAGGCCTGCCTAAATTTACCTGCACTGGCTGTAACAAAAACACTACTACTCTAGCAATCTACCTAAGATAGAGGGCGCAACACTTAAAAAAAAGTTTTGGCTTTACATACAGTTTGAATTGCACATTTTACTTATTAAAACCGAGGCCTTGCCCTGTTTCAATCGGCATTTTCCTGTGGGTCATTATCAGACGACAGATATTCTGTGATGCTTCTCGGCAGTCAAGATAGTTATAAATAAGATAAAAACACAAGTTGTGCAATTGGACTATATTGCTTTGTATAACCATTTGCCCGAGTTAGTCTTTAAAATTTCAAATTTCCTTTATTCCTTTTATTTGCATCTTTTTATTCTTTTTTTTTTTTTACATTATCTTGTATTATTCACAAACCACAGGATGTAAGTAACCATATTAGACTTCAGAGAGCCAAACCATCAGTTGTCCAGCCACTGGCCGTCCGGAAATCCCTAGCATTAGTTACATCAAACCCGGCAGAATATGCTTAATACATGGAGCATAATAGGTGCAATTATATCTTCAATTAAATTCCCACTAGGTCAGTGGGCTTGTATAAAGATAAGAATTTTTAAAAAAAATTGTTGGCATATCAAGGTGTTAAATCAGGGGGACTTCCAGAACCAGAATAATTCCTTAATCTACAAACACTAAGTCAAGGTGAGAACATTAGGAAGACTGCCTTTCAATTAAATTACTTTTCTGATAACTACAAAGAAATATATGATTTAAAAGGCTAAGGGATTTTTTTATGAATACTTTTATTATTAATTTTAAACCAAAAGACTCTATTATTACATCAGCGTATTACCACTGTAAAAATTATCCAAACTAGACAAAAACATTTTATGACACATAAGACGAGTATTGATTTTAATACGCTGATACAATTAGTTACTGTTCTTACTGTTTTTTTGGATGTGGTATCAGCATTTTGTACAGGATGGTTTATTATGTTGCATTTCTTTCTTTTCATTGCATGAATATACTTATTTTTTTGCTTTCAAAGAGATACATTGAATGATGATGCAACTGTAGTGTTCACCCCTGTGACTGATGCTGATTTGCCACAGGTTTCTCTAACAGATTAGTGCAGCTGCAGCTAGGCACACAGCAACATTCACTTTCTCTGGTTCAATGAACAGTCTAGGGCAGTTATGGCGAACCTTGGCACCCCAGATGTTTTGGAACTACATTTCCATGATGCTCATGCACTCTGTAGTGTATTTGAGTATCATGGAAAATGTAGTTCCAAAACATCTGGGGTGCCAATGTTCAACATCACTGGTCTAGGGGTTTAACCACTTCAGCCCCGGACCAATTGTCAGCTTAAGGACCAGAGGTCTTTTTCAATTTCGCACTGCACTACTTTAACTGGTAATTGTGCGGTCATGCAATTTTGTAACGAAACGAAATTTGCGTCCTTTTCTTCCCACAAATAGAGCTTTCTTTTGATGGTATTTGATTGCCTCTGTGATTTTTATTTTTTGCGATATAAACGGAAAAAGAGCGAAAATTTTGAAAAAAAAAGAGATTTTCTACTTTTTGTTATAAAAAAAATCTAATAAACTCAATTTTAGTCAAACATTTGGGCCAAAATGTATTCAGCCACATGTCTTTAGTAAAAAAAATGCCAATAAGCGTATATTTATTGGTTTGCGCAAAAGTTATAGCGTCTACAAACTAGAGTACATTTTCTGGAATTTACACCGCTTTTAATTTATGACTGCCTATTTCATTTCTTGAGGTGCTAAAATGGCAGAGAAGTACAAAACCCCCCCAAATGACCCCATTTTGGAAAGTAGACACCCCAAGCTATTTGCTGAGAGGCATGTTGAGCCCATTGAATATTTTTTTTTTTAGTCCCAAGTGATTGAATAAAGACAAAAATAAAAAATAATTTTTTTTTTTTTCAAAAAGTTGTCACTAAATGATATATTGCTCACACATGCCATAGTTATATGTGGAATTGCACCCCAAAATACATTTTGCTGCTTCTCCTGAGTATGGGGATACCACATGTGTGGGACTTTTTGGGAGCCTAGCCGCGTACGGGGCCCCGAAACCCAAGCACCGCCTTCAGGATTTCTAAGGGTGCAAATTTTTGATTTCACTCCTCACTACCTATCACAGTTTCGAAGGCCATAAAATGCCAAAATAGCACAAAACCCCCCCAAATGACCCCATTTTGGAAAGTAGACACCCCAAGCTATTTGTTGAGAGGCATGGTGAGTATTTTACAGCTCTCATTTGTTTTTGAAAATGAAGAAAGTAAAGAAAAAATTTTTTTTTTATTTCTTTTTTCAATTTTCAAAACTTTGTGACAAAAAGCGACATCTGCAAAATACTCACAATACCTCTCAGCAAATAGCTTGGGGTGTCTACTTTCCAAAATGGGGTCATTTTGGGGGGTTTTATGCCATCTGGGCATTCCATGGCCTCCGAAACTGTGATTGGCAGTGAGAAGTGAAATAAAAAAATTACACCCTTAGAAAGCCTGAAGGCGGTGCTTGGTTTTTGGGTTCCGTACGCAGCTAGGCTCCCAAAAAGTCCCACACATGTGGTATCCCCGTACTCAGGAGAAGCAACAGAATGTATTTTGGGGTGTATTTCCACATATGCCCATGACATGTTTGAGCAATATATCATTTAGTGACAACTTTTTGTAAAAAAAATATATATATATTTTTTTTTTTTTCATTATTCAATCTCTTGGGACAAAAAAAAAAAAATATTTAATGGGCTCAACATTGCTCTCAGCAAATAGCTTGGGGTGTCTACTTTCCAAAATGGGGTCATTTGGGGGGGGGTTTGAACTGTCCTGGCATTTTATGCACAACATTTAGAAGCCTATGTCACACGTCACCCACTCTTCTAACCACTTGAAGATAAAGCCCTTTCTGACACTTTTTGTTTACATGAAAACATATTTTTTTTTTGCAAGAAAATTACGTTGAACCCCCAAACACTATATATATTGTTAAAGCAAAGGCCCTACAGATTAAAATGGTGGGTGTTGCATTTTTTTTTTCCACACAGTATTTGCGCAGCGATTTTTCAAACGCATTTTTTGTGGAAAAAATACACTTTTCTTTATTTTAATGCACTAAAACACACTATATTGCTCAAATTTTTGATGAAATAAAAAATATGATCTTAGGCCGAGTACATGGATACCAAACACGACATGCTTTAAAATTGCGCACAAACACGCAGTGGCGACAAACTACATACATTTTTAAAAGCCTTTAAAAGCCTTTACATGATACCACATTAGATTCACGGAGGAGGTCTACTGCTAAAATTACTGCCCTCGATCTGACCTTCGCGGTGATACCTCACATGCATGCTGCAATTGCTGTTTACATATGACGCCAGACCAACGCTTGTGTACGCCTTTGCGCAAGAGAAGGGGGGGCAGGGGTGCTTTTTTTTTTTTTTTTTAGTTTTTTTTTTATTTATTTAGCTTTTTTATTCTATTTTTAAACTGTTCCTTCCATTTTTTTTCTTTGTTATGATTTTTATTGTTATCTCAGGGAATGTAAATATCCCCTATGATAGCAATAGGCAGTGACAGGTACTCTTTTTTTGAAAAAATTGGGGTCTATTAGACCCTAGATCTTTCCTCTGCCCTCAAAGCATCTGACCACACCAAGATTGGTGTGATAAAATGCTTTCCCAATTTCCCAATGGCGCGGTTTATATCCGGGAGGGGGGACATTCCCTCCTACTGCTTGTAAAAGCAGTCTAGAGGCTAATTACCCGCTAGAATTGCTTTTACATGAAAGCCGATCACTGGCTGAAAAGAATGATACCAAGATGATACCTAAACCTGCAGGCATCATTCTGGTATAACCATTCAAAGTCCAGCAACATACTGGACATATATTGTAATCTTTTTTTTTTTTCATGCAGCCTCTTGGCTGAACGAAAAAAAGAGATTGATTGGTGGGTATGCCCACCATTAGAATACCTCCCTTCATCCACCCACTTCTAATGATGGGCATACATGCACCATTTATATATGCCGATGCATGGGGGCATCCTCCCGCAAAAGTTATGCCGTGTACACACGGTCGGAATTTCGACCGTATGTACGTGGCATTAGGAGCCAATCGCTCCTCCGCCCCCCCTGCTGCCCCCATGCTTCGGCACATATGCTCTTTTTTTTAACTGTGGTGGTGAAATCACCTCCTACAGCGTTGGAGTCGCGGCTTTATGTATCGTGGGAGCAAACGCTGTTGCTGTCAAGATAAATAAATCCGCGCTGCAACTGAATGGCGCACCTGAAAACAAAAAAATGCTTAACACTAAAACACAGTAAACAAAATTACATACCTGAAAAGCAAGCATGATAAAACATGATAAAACATAATAAAACATTGCAGAATAGAATGGAGTAAAAAAAGAGCAACAATAGAGAGAGAGAGAGAACAATAAAACGACAACTATTTTAGTTTTTTTTATTTTTTTGAGATTCACAGGTAAAAAAGCTCCTGACTGTTAGCGACTGAATCAAAACGCTACCACAAAAAAAAATGTTAGCGATCGCAGGGATCAGGCCTGACTCTGCGAACGCTGCAGTTATGTGTGCTTAGTGTTTTGTAAGTGACAGTGATCGATCGATACTGCACTTGGGTGGGCTGGGCTGGGCGGAGGGGGAAAACGCAGGTGCTAGCAGGTATCTGGGCTGATCCCGCTAACAATGCGTTTTTTTGGAACCCTAAACTGCTGGGACGCTAGTATAGATCTGATCAGATCAGATATTGATCTGTTCAGATACTATACCACTAAGGGAGGTGTATGCTTTGCGCGTGGGTGTTTGCGGTACTGGCACTAACCTGGGGCGACGCAGACCTTATTTGACCCTAAAACCTAATTGATATCACCCGCCGGGCGATCAGGGGGTTTAAACCGTTATTGGGTAATAAATGGCGGGTGCCCTGACAGTATAAAAAACAAGCTAACTAACCAGCGTCACCCGTAACAGTAATACAAAAAAAAAAAATGGTTACCTAGCGACACTAATGCAGCGATCAGAAAAACGATCGCTTAGTGACACTGGCAAAAGGGGGTGAAAGGGTTAACTAGGGGCAATCAGGGGGTTAAACCTTTATTAGGTAATATATGGGGGTACCTGACGCTATATAAAAACCTGACGGGGAACCTAAATAACGAAATAACTAACTGGCTAACCAGCGTCACCAGTGACATTTTATACGGTGATCACTGGTGAAAGGGTTAACTCTAGGGGCAATCAGGGGGTTAAAACCTTTATTTAGGTTGTAATATGGGGGTACCTGACCTATAAACCTATTTATGAACCTATATAAACATGGCGGTTAACCTAAAAAAAAAACTGGTTACCTAGCGACACTAATGCAGCGATCAGAAAAACGATCGCTTAGTGACACTGGCAAAAGGGGGTGAAAGGGTTAACTAGGGGCAATCAGGGGGTTAAACCTTTATTAGGTAATATATGGGGGTACCTGACGCTATATAAAAACCTGACGGGGAACCTAAATAACGAAATAACTAACTGGCTAACCAGCGTCACCAGTGACAGTTATACGGTGATTACTGGTGAAAGGGTTAACTCTAGGGGCAATCAGGGGGTTAAAACCTTTATTTAGGTTGTAATATGGGGGTACCTGACCTATAAAACTATTTATGAACCTATATAAAACATGGCGGTTAAAATAAAAAAAAATGGTTACCTAGCGACACAATGCAGCGATCAGAAAAACGATCGCTTAGTGACACTGGCAAAAGGGGGTGAAGGGGTTAACTAGGGGCAATCAGGGGGTTAAACCTTTATTAGGGGGGGGTAGGGGGCTACCTAGGACCTAAAACTAACTGCCCTGACAGTTATTACAGTCACACTGACACTAAATGCAGTGATCAGTAAATAAATGATCACTGCAATTAGTGACACTGTGACTGGGGGGGGAGGGGGTGATCTGGGGGGTGATCTGGGGGTGACAGGGGGGTGGATTGTGTGCCTATGTGTACTGGTGTCAGTGTACTGTTTGTGCACTAACCTTTACATCTTCTCTGCTCGGCGTTCCGGTCACATAGACCGGCGCACCGAGCGTGACATCACTTCCGCCTTCCTGTCTATACAATAGACAGGAAGGGGAAGCTTTTCATTCGCCAGGAGCGATCGCGAGGGGGTGGCCAGAAACCACTGGCCGTCCCCTCGTCCCGGATCGCTCCTGAAGCGATGCCGACCGTCCCCGCCGGCGGAGGGGGGTCCGATCGGACCCCCCAACCGCCTGAAGAATGGCACGTACAGGTACGTGGTTCTGCCTGTACGTGCCATTCTGCCGACGTATATCTACATGGGGCGGTCGGCAAGTGGTTAACCTTTGTAATATTTATTGCTGAATAAACTTTGATAGGGCATTGGGAGCTGTGGGATACTCCATGGACACTGAACTGTAACCAGAGGATACTCTTCACTTTGTCACTGCTTCTTAGACTAGTCTCTGTAATATGATCCAAGGGTTATGGATAGTACTGAGACACCATAAGTAATGCACCAGGCCAGGCAAACACTAGAGTTGATGCACAATGGATAGAAGCAACCACAGTCACTAGGATCCTACCCTCAGTTCTACGCTCACAATGTCCGTGGATACTTGAATGCCTCCTTCCCATATCAGACAGACATTTCATCAGTGAACTCTCCAGACCATATCCTCAGGGAAATCCCTTGATTAATTCCAAAGATGTTTAGCAAAGCAGGCCTACCAGCTCTCGCATAACCAGGAACCCAATGAGCACATGCCAAACATAAGCTGGGCTTCCTTAAAGGGCAGCAGCCCTTTAGGCTGGGAACTCCTCCCCCCTGGACAAGAAGAATAAGACTGCTCTAGACCCCAGACTATTTATCTGCTCTGCAGCCACATACTGTGTACACTTCCCCAGGTACTGGGTGAGACCCCATAAATATTAAAATGCAATATTCCCCATGCACACATCTTGATGGCTATTTAGTAATAGTGAGTGCTGCAATGACCTGGAACCGTACACAATCCAAGTGAAGAGATCACTTCAAAGGGGCCCTGCATCGGTCCGAAACATTGCCTTATGTGCACCATGTGACCATGAAAATAAAGATTTGGACTCTTCTTGAGGAATCCTTAGTGTGCTGGTGACCTCTTCACTCCCATAAATATTAAGACTGATCATTTGACCTGCTCCACTCCTATGCTCTGAAATCTTCCAGAAGGCAAGGAGAAGCAATCAAACCTGCAGCCCATGAGACTCTGATCAGTCCAAAACTATCAGCAACTGCTCCGCTGATTACAGAAGTGCCCAAAAGGACTAAATATACCTACCATTCTTGCACCTAACTAGAAGGGTGCTGCACAGCAAAAATTGCAAGACAGCTTGAGCAGAATTCCGTCGGAACTCCGTCGGAAAAACCTTCAGAGATGGCAAAATCAGTCGTGTGTACAGGGCATAAGATTGCCCTGTATTTGGCTCCATCTATCTTCACATCAACTCTGACCAGCAAACTGCAAACAGGATTTCTTATGGCTTTCTTTTAACAATGGCTTCCTTCTTACCACTTTTCCATAAAGGCCAGATTTGCGGAGTGCACGACTAATAGTTGTCCTGTGGACAGATTCTCCCACCTGAGCTGTGGATCTCTGTAGCTCCTCCAGAGTTCCCATGGGCCTCTTGGCTGCATCTCTGATAAATGCTCTCCTTGCCCGGCCTGTCAGCTTAGGTGGACGGCCATGTCTTGGTAGGTTTGCAGTTGTGCCATACTCTTTCGATTTTTAGATGATGGATTGAACAGTGCCCCATGAGATGTTCAAAGTTTGGGATATTTTTTTAAAACTCAACCCTGCTTTAAACTTCTCAACAACGTTATCCCTAGTTGTGTTCCTTTGCCTTCATGATGCTGTTTGTTCATTAACAAACCTCTGAGGGCATCACAGAACAGCTATATTTATACTGAAATTAAAAAACACACTGGGGAACTCTATTTTTTAATTAGGTGACTCCTGAAGACAATTGGTTCCACTACATTTTAGTTGGGGGTATTAGAGTAAAGGGGGCCGAATACAAATGCACACCACACTTTTCAGATATTTATTTGTAAAAAAAATTGGAAAACTATTTATCATTTTTCTTTCATTTCACAATTATGTGCCACTTTGTGTTGGTCTATCACATAAAATCCCAATAAAATACATTCACGTTTTTGGTTGTAACGTGACAAAATGTGAAAAATGTAAAGGGTTGTGAATACTTTTTCAAGGCACTGTATCTCCCTCATTACCTGCTCCTATGCTTGTCTCCAGAGCTTCTCCAGAGCTTCTCCAATCCTTTAGTGTCCTCCATTCCTCTGTGCTGATCCCTGCACTGTGTACCGAATGTTCATCGAATACAATTCAAATTATTAACAAGAACATACAAAGCTAACCACAAGTCTTCCCCAAGCCATACCACCAACGTCTTCTCAAAATATTACCCAAACTGACCTCTACACTCCTTCCAAGACTTTCGGCTCTCTGGCTCCTTTGTGAACTCTTCCGATGTCTTCCTCTAGGACTTTTTCAGAGCCTCTCACATCTTCTGGAGCTCCCTACCCCAGTCTACCTGGCTATTTTCTACTCGGCCCACCTTTAGGTGATCCTTGAAAATTAATCACTGCATAAAAGCTTATCTTGCTTATCTTATTTTGCTTATCTCTCATTCAATTCATCCCCATACAGTGATTACCTTTTGTACCACTTGCCTCTCCATTTTAGATTGCAATCTCTTGGTACTAGGGCCTTCCAAACCCTCTTTTCTTGAATTGTACTGTAACTGTACTGTCTCCCTTCATATTGTAAAGCGCTTTTCTAACTGTTGCAGCTATATAAATCCTGTATAATAATTAAACTAGTAATGTGATTTGGTAATGGTGATATGAACCCTCCCGACTTAGTGAATTTTAGTGATTCATCCACCTTAAGTACATCTAGTGGTTTACAAAGTCTTTTCATAAAAGATATTAATAACTGTTATTTTTATACCCCTATTTTTAAGCCGGAGCCCTCAATGCATCATTGCAATGAGCATCTCCTAGATACGGTGAAGTTATCTTGCACACTCAGAGAATGTAGAAGGTACTTATTTTGACTGATATTCACGACATGACTATTGAATTTCAAGTAGTAACACTAAAATGAACCCATCAAAGGTGAATTTCATTTTCCTGTAATGAAATCCTGATCGTAAAAGAGAAAGGAAAAAAAAAGTATACATGCCACATAAGATTACACCTGTTTCATATTTACATATATACATTTGGCTCTCGCTAAAATGCTCACTAAAATATTAAAAGGAACCAGAGAAAATAACAGTTAATTTCAAAGGGAAATCTAGTAGAGGAAAAAAATCAGTCAGTCCCACAAGAGATGTCTACCTGCTAAAGAGGACCTGTACTGTGAAGCCTGTTCCTAAAATAAGAACAGAAAAGGCAAAGGACCAGTGCCCAATATTGCCCGTGGTCTCCCTGCAGCTGATCTTTGACCCATTACTGACTTACCATGCCTCATTCTGCGCCGTAAAAATACAGAAAGAAGATATACCTCTGCTCAAATCCAAATAGCTTGTACATGCATTTAACCACTTTCAGACCGGACCATTTTGGTGGCTTAAGACCAGACCACTTTTTGCGATTCGGCACTGCAACGCTTTAACTGACAATTGCGCGGTCCTGCAAAATGTGGCTCCCAAACAAAATTGACGTCCTTTTTTCCCACAAATATAGTTTTTTTTGGTGGTATTTGATCACCCCTGCGGTTTTTATTTTTTGCGCTATAAACAAAAAAATAACCACAATTTTGAAAAAAATGCATTATTTTTTACTTTTTGCTATAATAAATATCCCCCTAAAAATGTATAAAAAAAATTTTTTTGCCTCAGTTTAGGACGATACGTATTCTTCTACATATTTTTGGTAAAAAAATAACGCAATAAGCGATTATTGATTGGTTTGCGCAAAAGTTATAGCGTTTACAATATGGGGGATAGTTTTATGGCATTTTTATTAATATTTTTTTTTACTAGTAATGGCGGCGAGCAGCGATTTTTATTGTGACTGCGACATTATGGCAGACACATAGGACATTTTTTACACATTTTTGGGACCATTGTCATTTATACAGTAATCAGTGCTATACAAATGCACTGATTCCTGTGTAAATTACACTGGCATGAAGGGGTTAACCACTAGATGGCAGTGTAGGGGTTAAGTGTGCCCTAGGGGCATGTTGCTAACTGTGGGGGGCGTGGCTGTGTTGTACACATCACTTATCTCTGCTCCAATCACAGGGAGCAGAGATCAGTGACACTGTTGCTAGGCAAAACGAGGAGATGCTTGTTTACTTTAGCATCTCCCCGTTCTTCCTCCCCGTGAGGCGATCGCGGGTATGAAGATCAGACTCACAGAGGTCCCGACCGGCGCGCACGCGATGGCACGGCGGCAAATTTAAAGGGACGTACCTGTATGCCCATTTGCCTGTCTGTGCCATTCTGCCGACTTATATGTGTGTGTGGCGGTCGGGAAGTGGTTAAACTATTGGGTGCTAAAGGGGCGTGACCACATGTTAACACTACAAATTTTGGATGACCCTCTGCACACTGCTATACACCCTTTCCAGCAAACTATGCAATGAAAAACAGGTATTTTTAGATCACACGGATTGCAATGCATGTCTAACTGGCCAACTGCGTCAAAGTAATTCCTCTTATGGCCAGTCCTACACTGCTCTGCCACTACAAATGCTATGGTGGACCCCATGCTAACATGGGGCAAATAGACACAAGGTAGGGGAGAGCTACTAATATTTAAGTAGAGGCTTTAGGTCAATCCTCCTGAAACTGTCTTGTACCCATCTCTGCTGTGTTTGATGTTGTATCTTGAAAAAACTCCAATTAAAAAGCTATTATGGAAATTAAAAAAAAGTTTTTCACACATTTTTGTTTAAGAGGGCAAAGTTCTGCTCGAATTAATGAAGAAAATGTATACAACATCTCTCCAGTATACATGCCGTTTAAAGAATAACATGATATTACTTTTGACACAGCTGACAATATCTTTAACAGTTTTTAAATTACCCTCTATATCACTAGTGATCATTTCTTTTGATACGGGGTGGGGGCTCAAGTATGGCCCCTGACATCACCAAAAGGCTGCACAAAAATTGTGTGAATATTCATCCAAAGGGGCGTCATACAAGAAATGTTCAGAGAAGGCAACCATAATACAAGAGATGGACAGAGACTATGGACATGAAACAGAAGAAGTCCAGGGATTATGGACATGATATAAGAGATGGTCGGAGACTGAAGACATGATACAAGAGATGGCCAGAGACATGATACAAGAGATGGTCAAAGACTGTGGACACTGGACATGGTCCAGAGATGGTCAGAGACTATGGAGGTGAAACAGAAGAATGATACAAGAGATAGCCAGGGACTGTGGACATGATACAAGAGATGGCCAAAGACTATGGGTATGATGCAAGAGATGGTCAGAGACTATGGACATGATACAAGAGATGGTCAGAGACTGTGGACATGGTACAAGAGATAGTCAGAGACTATGGACATGAAACAAAAGTCCAGAGATTATGGACATGATACAAGAGATGGTAGGAGACTGAAGACATGATACAAGAGATGGCCAGAGACTGAAGACATGATACAAGAGATGGTCAAAGACTGTGGACACTGGACATGGTCCAGACAGGGTCAGAGACTATGGAGGTGAAACAGAAGAAGTCCAGAGATTATGGACATGATACAAGAGATGACCAGGGACTGTGGACATAATACAAGAGATGGCCAGAGACTATGGGCATGATGCAAGAGATGGTCAGAGACTATGGACATGATACAAGAGATGGCCAGAGACTATGGACATGATGCAAGAGATAGTCGAGACAGAAGACATGATATAAGAGATGGTCAGAGACTATGGACATGAAACAGAAGATGGTCAGAGATTACGGACATGATAGGAGAGATAGTCGGGGACTATGGGCATGATAAAAAAGATGGTCAGAGACTGCAGACATGCTACACAAGACTATCATGGATTTGATATAGGAGTTGTTGGAGTCTAGGGACATGATTCCTGGGACCGTCGTAGACTGGAAACACATTACACAAGACTGCTTAAGATCACTGCTATAACGGGGCAATAGGGAAACACAGATTAGTGTCTGCAGGGGCCCGAGGGCAGCACAAAAGTGCCAAAGGGTTTTTTATGTGGCCCCCAGGCCACAGGTTGGGCACCGGGGCTCTATAAGAACAAAGTTTGTACATTTGAGTGGAGTTCTACCTTCATATTTCCTCCTGCTGATATTCAGAATAATTCTGAAAGATTAATTTTTATTCCTCCCATTCTACAATGCAAGCATGGAGGTCACAGCCAATAAAGCAGTGTGCTTTAATGAGAGACGCTTTGGCACCAAGTGAGGGCTGTCTTTCTCGGAGTACAGGAACAGCTCCACATATATTGAGAAGCCCCAGATGAATCAATTTAATAATGTTGGGATTTACACGATTAATATAGAGTCTTCATTATTCACCCCGTCTGCTTATAGTGCAGTGGAAGAGAACGTCGTAGTCTGGTGGTATTAAAGCTGCCATTTCCTAACCTGTTCCCAGGCCATCTGCTATGTGCTGATCATTCCACGTTTTAACATTTAACAGTTACCCAACTGCGGCTTAGCAGATTTGTGTACTTTCAAAAACAGCTGGTTCAACGGCGCTTCCGAGCTTTAGAATGAGAAAACATATGTGGCTTTATTTTATTCACAGTCGAAAAACATGCATATCTTCTTCAATGATGACACGTATGAATTGATATTTCAGTTTTGCACATGCTGGTTTCCCTTTGTATCAGTCAACTGCTGTGGTGGTCTGCGGTGGTCTGATAAGTCAGGTTCCCAGTTCTATTATATGGCATATTGGATATTGGCAAGAGACTTTCTTTGATCTACACATCTTCCCCACCTTATGTAGGCCATTACTAAGTATTCCAGAGCCAAATAAATATACATATGGCTCTGAAAGGAAGTACCTGTCTGTTAATGATTAAACCAATAGTAATTGTTATCACCAATATGACCAT
Organism: Lithobates sylvaticus; assembly: GCA_028564925.1. Taxonomy (NCBI): domain Eukaryota; kingdom Metazoa; phylum Chordata; class Amphibia; order Anura; family Ranidae; genus Lithobates; species Lithobates sylvaticus. The sequence continues at coordinate 507,953,805 of CM053030.1, forward strand.
TATGGACATTACAATGCAGAATGGAAAACAGACTCTAATGGATCTTTAGAAATGAATATATATGACTCGCACGAGTACTATTCTGCTTCTAAAGTATAAAACCCAAAACAACTACCTAAAGTAACGGAAATATCCACACACATGGGGCAATCCTTCACGATTGAGCGATCTGCTCAAAGTGGTGGGCGTAAACGAGGACCGGACACCAATAAGAAGGAGCCCTCTGACACCATCACAACGTCCAGAAGAAGCTACACACCCCCTTGTGAAACGCGGTCGTCGACGTCACTGTCCTACGCACGCCAGGACGTAACGGCCCACAGGTGTACTCGAGCCGCAACATCGGGTTGAAGGGACCCTGAACTGAACGGAGCGCCAGGCTGACATTTAAAACCAGCCGACATCTACCAGCAAACCGCACTCCAAAGACCAAGGGCGGATAGATGTTGCCCATCTAAACGGAACTGCTACTGAAAAATGTAACAGCGCTGCAGACTACGGAAGTGACAATAGAGATTTGCTCTACCAGCAGCGAGGTCCGGTTCCCCACACAAACGAAGATGGTCCTTTGAAACATCTCATAGCCCACGATCTACATCGAGTTAATGGAAGCGGTAACGTATGCTGGCTATCCCATACAATCCCAATATAATTTGAACTGACTTTATTCTTGCTTTGTACACCCACAATCTGTTTTCTGTGAGTTAAACAGTAGCATGGACAATCCCGGTTAGGGGAAACCATCAGTTATAAGACAACCGTGGGTGCAAAATACACACCAACTAAACACAGGATTTAGTGAACGATCCAGTTGTTCCGTATACCCACAACCTGCTTTTGTGAAACAACAAGCGGTATGGACAATCCCTGTTAAGGGAACCATCCAATACAAAAACAACATTGGGTACAAACACATGTAAATCAATACAATAATAATTGGACGCTACCTGTATTTCATCAACATAAGTCAATTAGGATTGCTTTGGTTGGATATTAATGCGCACATCAGGTTCATTATCCGCGGTCACCCTCCCCCTTTCCCTTCCACGTACCCTTTCCTTCCCTCCCTACTTGGCTCGAGCCACCTGTGGAGCACTTCCAGTTTTTATCCCACAAATATTTGATATTAAGGGAGAATATCTCCCATTATTGTTATAACGAATTTGTTACAACCCAACGGGTTTAGTGGGATAATATACTGCAAGTCTTCCCTGGCGTCCGGACGACATTTGTTTTATATGTTACATGTTTGTATATGTCCCCCCAAGTGTGTGTCTGTTTTCGATCTGGTTCATTATTGAACCGAGAAAACACATGTAATCATGTTTAGTCATATGGTTGTGCTTTAATTTAATTCCTATATATGTGATGTAATTTAAATTAATTAATTTATTACTATTTTTTCAATAAATATATCAATGAATTTTTCATACAATTTTAGGATACTTTAATTATTTATTTATAAGACGTTAATTCCTATCTTGGATTTTTTTTTCTTCTATATGTATTAGTAATTTAAATTAATCTATGTTTTCACTTTATTGGACACCGGTGTGATTTTTTCAATAAAGTTCCTCTTTTCCGTTATACTTTATAGACAAGTGGTGCTGGCGTAAACTATCTGTTATCTCCACCTTCAGGTATGGCTTTGTTATCGGAGAGGATATAATGATAGGAAATTAGTCAGACATTTAATAAGATACAGTTGCCTACACATCGAAGAGGATGAAGAAATAAAACAATATGATCTCCATAAAATACTGAAAGGAGGTTTTTTGACTGAAGTTAAAGAAACCTTCGAACAAAAAGAAATAGACGAATTCTACATAATTAAAACTGACAAAGCAGTCTAATGTTCAGACGTGACTTTCAGGCGATTGTGGGGAAAAGGGACATATTCGATTAAACACCACGTCGAAGCCGCAGTCGAGCCGCCGTGTAAAATCGCGAAATGCATATAAAACGAATAAAATCAGTGACTTTTTTAGGTGGGGGCAGAGACAGGGGACAAAAATCAGTTGCAATTCATACAAACATCAGCCCCAAATCACTACCAAAAAGAATCACAATTGTTCACACAGGCGAAGCACGCACGAGAAGTCAGAGGAATCACCAGAACCATTAATGAAAAAGTAGAGGATAGCGACGAAAAATAATTAACCTGTCAAATTTGATTTATCAAGTATTTCTACATCGAGGGCATGTCATGTTCCCCAACAAGCAAATAAATCTCAGTGTATAAGATATTCCTTTCCTCGAATGTATACTTATCGATCTTCTCCATGCTAGTATACAACAGTTTTATTGATGCCAAATCTACAGCTGATGATAGCACTGGGAGATCTTGAATCCCTGTGGGAGGAAGGGGAATATATGCCCAATGATACAATTCTAACCGACAAAAGACAACAAGCCTTTAACATTAAATCTAATTAAAAATGCCCTCCTTGATAAAAATAAATTTCAAGTCTCTTTCTAGAGATATAAAGATTGATCTAGCCAAAATAGATAGGAACCAAAAACAACATGATACTCTGACTAGTGAGGACGAAAGGCTATAAAGAACTGACGATAGCCAGGATATGTCATAAAAAGTAGTTATGATTGTGAGAGACAAGGGGGGGATATGTGGTCCTATTTGACAGAATTTATAGTCTTCCGACGTTTTGTGAGATAAAAATACTTGTAAAACTCCCATGACCTCCCCAACCTTGTCCTAGAGTAATGACTAATACCAACAGAAGCAGCGCTCTCTGAATCAAGTAGATGAATTCAATGTCCCGACATGTTTACATTGTCCTAAAGGTTTTTTAATATGTCTTTGGTCTTGATTACTTGTAAGACACAGGACGATGTCCTAGGACATTAGACTGACTCCAAGCAAAAATTCTTCTATATGTAGAATCAATAATCAATCCCTCATGAATGGCGTAAATAGCCATAAGTCTTCTTCTGCTTAATAAGATGCCGGTCAACAGAATGAATTTGTGGTTGACTTACTTATTTTTGCTTTAAAGTTGTGCTTTAATTTAATTCCTATATATGTGATGTAATTTAAATTAATTAATTTATTACTATTTTTTCAATAAATATATCAAATGAATTTTTCATACAATTTTGGATACTTATAATTATTTATATATAAGACGTAAATGACTTCTCAATAAGCCCCACTTTTCTGGCTTCCTAATCTTGGAAACCACAGTTTTTTTTTCTCTATATGCTTAGGGGTTGATTAGTCAACAGTATAAATCAAGGTCTTAAATCACATATACACAACAAGCCTCACCTTTGCTCTTCCTATTTTCACTAGCTATATTGGGATCACCGGTGATCCTTTCTGGAGGCATTCCTGTTTAAGTTTTTAGCACACCGTATCACTAGTTCCTCTTTTCCGTATACTTTATAGACATTAGTGGTCTGGGTAAACTATCCTGATATCTCCAACTTCGGTATGGCATTTGTTATCGGAGAGGATATTGATCAGGAAATTAGTCAAGCATTTAATAAGGATACAGTTGCTACACCATCGAAAGAAGAAGAAATAAAAACACGCTTTAAAGAACACAAAAAATTAATCATTAAACATCTCAATAGGAAATGGGACATATGTTTCCTCGAAACATATATAGAAAATAAAATTATCCCCAGAGGCCTTCGCGACAAAGTAGTTCCAGCTGAACATTTACATAGCCAGAATTTCCTAGAGAAATGGAAAATTCTATGTATAAATCATGGGGTTGCAGTCATGCAACTGATAGTTGAGGAGGAAAAAACTCAACTTGCTGAGCTGTCAGCAGCAATCACTATAAGCTCGATAGGACTTGAACCCCATAAAAATACAGAAGAGTTTTTGAAGTTAAATGAAAACCTCAAAAAAGAAATAGAGAGAATTCAACATAATTTAAAAACTACAAAGCAGTCTAAATTCAGACGTGACTTAGGCGATTGGGAAAAAGGGGACATCTTCGATTTAACACCACGTCGAAGCCGAAGTCGAGCCCGCCGTGGAAACCACGTCGAAGCCGAAGTCGAGCCCGCCGTGGAAATCGAAGATCCTCCTCAAGAGGGAATAGATCAAATAGCGAAAATGATGATGAGGAAACAATAAAATCAGTGACTTTTTTAGAAAAGGAGGGGGCAGAGAACGGGGACAAAAATCAGATGCAAAAAGACAGACCCAGTTCATACAAAACATCAGCCCCCAAATCACTGACCAAAAAAGATCAAATTCGCAACTCCACCAAAGGCGAAGCACGCACGAGAAGTCAGAGGAATCAACAGAACCATTAATGGAAAAATTAGAGGATAGCGACAGAAAAATAATTAACCTGTCAAAATTTGATTTATCAAGTAGACATAAGAAACTTCTACAACGAGGCATGTCATTTTCCCCAACAAGCCAAATGGATGAATTTACAGTGTATAAGGATATTTCCCTCTTCCTCCGGAAGGTATACTTTCGATTTCTCCATGCTAGTAAACCTACAACAGTAGATAATAAAGATGCTATTGATGCCAACAACCAGCTTGATGAAGCACTGGAGATTCTTGAATCCCTGTGGGAGGAAGGGGGAAATATGCCCAATGAAACAAATCTAGGACCGACAAAAAGACAAACAAGCCTTAACATTAAATCTAATAAAATGCCCTCCTTGAATAAAAATAAATATCTAAGTCTCTTTCTAGAGATGATACAGATTGATCTAGCCAAAATAGATTGGAACCAAAAACAACATGATAATCTGACTAGTGAGGAACGAAAGGCTATAAAAGAACTGACCGAAGCCAAGGATATTGTCATAAAACGTAGTGACAAGGGGGGGAATGTGGTCCTACTTGACAGTCGGAACTATGAGAGAGAAGTCTTCCGACTTTTGGGAGATAAAAATACTTATGTAAAACTCCCCCATGACCCCTTCCCCAACCTTGTCCTAGAGTTAAATGACAAATTGAAATTAGCCAAAGAAGCAGGCCTCCTGAACAACAAAGAGTTCAACTACCTTCAAGTAGATGAATTCAATGTCCCGACATTTTACATAATTCCTAAAGTCCATAAATCTTTGTTAAATCCCCCGGGTAGACCAATAGTGTCAGCCATTAAGGGTCCACTTGAAAGAATAGGCAAACTTTTGGATAATATGCTCAAAGATATGGTCTTTGGACTTGATTCTTTTGTCAAAGACACAGGAGATGTCCTAGGACATCTAGCTGAACTCCAAGTACATGAAAATCTCCTTCTAGTAGGAATCGATGTAGAATCACTTTATACATCAATCCCTCATGAATGGGGTATTAAAGCCATTAAGTCATTTCTTGATAAAAATTTTCCAAGATGCGGACCACAGAATGAATTTGTGGTTGACCTACTTATTTTTGCTTTAAAGAACAACTTTTTTCAATTTCTGGATAAATATTATCAGCAGATTAACGGCACCTCGATGGGTGCCCCATGGGCACCAGCCTATGCATGTCTACACCTGGGCCTATGGGAGGAGGACCTGGTATACACCTCGCCAATGTACCTGAGCCATGTACACACCTGGCTCAGGTACATTGATGATGTGTTAGTACTATGGAGAGGAGACGAAACCACATTAAAAGAATTTATCTCCATCCTGAATCAAAATGATCGTAATATTAGACTCACATTTACATTTAGTCACGAGGAGATCTCCTTCCTGGATCTGGCGATAGGCATTAAAAACTCCACAATCAGGACACATACTTTCCGAAAGGAAACATCTGCAAATACACTATTAAGGGCAGATAGTCACCATCCTCAATGGCAGAAAAATAGCATACCCATAGGACAGTTTCTCCGCATTAAACGAAACTGTTCTAGTGCGGAAAGCTATAGACGAGAGAGCTCAGATCTATACGCCAGATTCAGAGAGCGGGGCTACTCGCATAAACAACTAAGGAGAGCGAAACAAAAAGCAGCAGGTCGTGATAGAACGTCACTCCTACATAGACCTAAGCACAAACAAAAAACATCCACTGAGTTCCAACAGGACACGGGTCCGGTACGAATTATTACCGAATTTGGAACACAGTGGGAAATAGTGAGAAAAATAATAAACAAACACTGGGAGATCCTCCTCAACACCCCCGGCATAGCTAAAATAGTGGGCCCCGAACCAAAACTAGTGGCCAAACGTGCACGTAATCTAGGTGATGAACTCATTCAATCAGAATACACAAGGAATCCAAACACATCCTGGCTGTCAGAATTCCCCAGAACAAAAGGCATGTTCTCTTGTGGACACTGCCAAATATGCCCACTTATACACAGAACGGACACTTTTAGTGATTCCAGGGGTGAAAATACATTTAAAATTAAAAGTTTGATCAACTGCGCAACAACAAAAGTCATATACATGATTACCTGTCCTTGTGATAAGAAATACATAGGAAAAACCAAGCGCCAGCTCAGGATCCGCATTGGAGAGCATATAAGGGAAATAGGGGAGAAGAATCCAGAGAAACCAGTAGCAAAACACTTCGCAAAATTTCATCAGGGTAAGCTTGCAGGTATGAAGGTTAAAGGTATCTATGCCCTAAATCTGTCCCCACGTAGGGGTGACTTTGATCAGATTTTACAACAACGGGAAAAGAGATGGATATTCCGTCTCGGTACTCTCTATCCGATGGGCCTTAACACAGACCTCAACCTCCAACCTTTTCTAACCCTATAAAAATAAGTTATTTAAGAATGAAAAAGAGCAGGATAGAATCTAACAATGCATTAGGATATTTTACACATAATATATATATTTCTAGATATAGAAACATCTACCTTAATGCATTTTCCAAAGCGACTGTAATTATGTTGTCTATACCCATATCCTCCTTTTTCCCTCAATCTACCCTTCCCCTCCCCCCGCAAGAGGCATTAGATGTTGTCAGTCGATTTCTATGTAGATGCTAAGACATTTATCTCGATCGGTCTATGTGTTGATCAATTATGCCTCACATAGGATCTCAGAATTTATCTGGGATCCTTTACAAAAATACCAAATGATATTGGCAAGAGACTTTCTTTGATCTACACATCTTCCGACCACCTTATGTAGGCCATTACTAAGTATTCCAGAGCCAAATAAATATACATATGGCTCTGAAAGGGAAGTACCTGTCTGTTAATGATTAAACCAATAGTAATTGTTATCACCAATATGACCATTATGGACATTACAATGCAGAATGGAAAACAGACTCTAATGGATCTTTAGAAATGAATATATATGACTCGCACGAGTACTATTCTGCTTCTAAAGTATAAAACCCAAAACAACTACCTAAAGTAACGGAAATATCCACACACATGGGGCAATCCTTCACGATTGAGCGATCTGCTCAAAGTGGTGGGCGTAAACGAGGACCGGACACCAATAAGAAGGAGCCCTCTGACACCATCACAACGTCCAGAAGAAGCTACACACCCCCTTGTGAAACGCGTCGACGTCACTGTCCTTTAGAATGAGAAAACATATGTGGCTTTATTTTATTCACAGTTGAAAAACATGCATATCTTCTTCAATGATGACACGTATGAATTGATATTTCAGTTTTGCACATGCTGATTTCCCTTTGTATCAGTCAACTGCTGCGGTGGTCTGATAAGTCAGGTTTCCAGTTTTATCTGACCATGTCAGCCATGACGAGGTCAAATGATGGTGTCACATTCCCCCCAGTGCAGTCATTATTTTACAAAATTAACAAATAGCTCAGTTGTGAGTGAAACCTTCATATGGCTTTTCCATCAAATTCACTACAATAGATCAAGATTTCATACTTATCTGCTTGGTGCAATGGTTTTGCACAACGCAGCACCCATTCTGTTCTTTTTGGGTCCCCTGCCGGTGATCCTGGCTCCTCCCCCTTGCCTTTTGCAAGCATTCAAGCAGGCTCACTTCCAAACCACGCCCCTGTGACTGGACATTTTCCATTGACACAGAGCGTGGCTCGGCTCCCACTCATTTGCCTCATTAGCTCACTGGTTGTGATTAATAGCAGCATGAGTGAATGGCTCCCACTGCTGTGTAAGCCAATGAGAAGATAGAGAGACAAGAGAGCCTCCGCTTTCATGCACATTGAATATCACTGGATTGAGATGGGGCTCAGGTAAGTATAAGGTAGGGCTGGAGTGCTGCACACAGAAGGTTTATTACCTTAATGCACAGCATACATTAACGTAAAAGGCCTTCTGCCTTTAGAACAACTTTGAAGTGTTTTTTAGGGAGACACCTCCTCTGCGTCGATATGGCAGGTAGGGCTAGCTCAATCCCTTATATTCTGTAGCAGGAAGAGCCTGGAGCAAAGGGTGATAAGAAGAGGCTACCCCCATTATAATGTCATGTAAGCTTGTAGCCTTAGGAAGTGAACCCTTCGGGGTAGGCCTGGAGAAATCACCTATGGGGGAACATACAGTGAGGGCAATGAAAGAGTAGGGTGGTCATCTCATGTTAATAGTGGACTTGAACTGTTCAGTAGACATGTGCATTCGTTTTCGTCCGAATGCATTTTCGTCCGAATTTCAGGTATTTTCGTTATCGTTTTAACAAACGATAACGAAAGTGCAGGATCCGAAAAACGAAAGATCCGACATAAACAAATGCTTTATTTTCGTTGTAACAACAGTTCGATATAGATAGGAGATTCGACGCTGACAATAACAATCTGTGTCCATTGAACATGTGGTCGAATGTGCCTAAACTTAACTGTATTAGTCCTAGATTATTCTACATAGAGAGAAAAGATTCGACGTAGAAAGGAAAGATTCGACGTAGAAAGGAAAAATTCGACGTAGAGAGGAAAGATTCCTGCTGGAATTGGGTGGAATTGCAGCTAAACTATACAGAGTCATACAGTTTAGCTGCTCTGTCGAATCTTCTTTGAACATTCGACAGACACCATAAGCCTTCAATGATAGATTCGACCTTAATTCATTTGAATTTTCGGACGAATGCAATTTTTAACGAAAAACGAAATAAATAAAAACGAATTTCGGGAGTAACTAAATAAATTTATTTTTCGGACGAAAACGAAATTCCGAAACGAAATATTTCAGTGTGCACATGTCTACTGTTCAGTGTACTGATGTGGGGACTAAAGAGTCAGAGGTGAAGGCTGTTTAGGCAAAGAACTGTGTATTATGGTTCTGGAGGTGGGCCTCAGGCCCTGGAGAATGTAAGTGACCAAGTTGGTGGAGTTCCTCCACGTTACAGGTGGGTGTGTTCCTATCGCAGGAGGACAACGGGGGGGGGGCACCCTTGGCCAGCATGGTCATTTCTGGCATCGAATCAGGGCCCTGCATACAATGTATGTATAGTCAAAACTTACATTTTTTTTAAAGTTTTAGACGCAGTAGGGAGGGTTCAAAACCATGTCAATAATTTTTTGCCATCTATGTCCCAGTGGGGAGATTTCCCTGTTAGAAAAAATCTCCCCAAAACGAGGGACATTAAGCTGGTCATACGTTGTTTACATTTTTTGGCTCTTTCCTGAAGAACCAGACAAAATGTTTCTAGTGGGTGGTTCTGTCAGCTCCCTCCCAACACCCTTCTATTGAAAAATGGAAGGAGCAGGGAAGAAAATTGTCGGCCAAACAATGGCTATGTCTGATCTGATGCAGCTACTGGTCAGGTATTCTAATCTGACCAGTAGATCATAAGCTCAATAATAACATGCAATGCCAAGCTGCAGTTTCCAAAGCGAGCAAAGTCCTTTCTTGTATTAGGAGAGGTATGGAGAGGTATTAGGAGAGATATCATTTTGCCCCCCTGTACAAATCATTAGTAAGTCCTCATCTGGAATATGCAGTTCAGTTTTGGGCACCAGTTCTTAAAAAAGGATATTGGGGAACTGGAGAAAGTGCAGAGAAGGGCAACCAAACTGATAAGAGGCATGGAGGAGCTCAGCTATGAGGAAAGATTAGAGGAATTGAATTTATTCACTCTTGAGAAGAGGAGATTAAGGGGGGATATGATCACCATGTATTAATATATAAGGGGTCCATATAGTGAACTTGGTGTTGAGTTATTCACTTTAAGGTCAACACTGAGCACAAGGGGGCACTCTTTACGGCTAGAGGAAAAGAGATTTTATCTCCAAATATGGAAAGGTTTCTTCACAGTAAGCCCCCATACACACGGTCAGAAAATCCGACCACAAAATCTGTCGGATTTCTTCCGAAGGACTTTGTCGGAAACTGGTGTTGCATACACACGGTCGGACAAAGTTATCGGAAAATCTGATCATTCCGAGCGTGATGACATTCATTTGTTACGACGGGACTATGTTCACGTTAGTAGCCAATAACTTTGGTCTCGTAATTTGATCTGAGCATGCGTGGCACTTTGTCCGTCGGAATTCTCGACACACGATCGGAAAATGTCCGATCGGATTTTGATGTCGGAAAATTTGAGATCCTGCTCTCAAATTTTTTCCGTCTGAATTTCCGACGGAAAAAGTCAGATGGAGCCCACACACGGTCGGATTTTCCGACAACATAATCTGATCGGACTTTTCGAGTCGGATTTTCCGACCATGTGTACGTGGCATAAGAGCTGTGAAAATGTGGAATAGACTCCCTCTACGGTTCTGGCCAGCCCAGTAGATTGCTTTAAGAAAGGCCTGGATTCTTTCCTAAATGTACATAATATAACTTGGTACTAACATTTGTAGGTAAAGTTGATCCGGGGAAAATCCTATTGCCTCTCTGGGATCAGGAAGGAATTTTTTCCCCTGCTGTAGCAAATTGGATCATGCTTTTCTGGGGTTTTTTTTCGCCTTCCTCTGGATCAACTGTGGGTATAGAATGGGTATATGGGATTGTATGATATTTTTTATTTCTTTTTTTATATTTTTTATGGTTGAACTATATGGACTTGTGTCTTTTTTCAACCTGACTAACTATGTAACTTTGTAAATAAGGCCCCTTTCACACTGAGGCGTTTTTCTAAAAATAGCGCCTGTACAGCGCCTGAAAAAATCCGGCCCCATTCACTCCAGTGTGAAAGCCGGAGGGGGTTTTAACCCTTTTTCGGCCGCTAGCGGGGGTTAAAACCGCACCGCTAGCGGCCGAATACTGCGGCTAGAGCAACGGTAAAGCAGCGCTAAACATAGCGCTGCTTTACCGTCGCCGCCGCTCCCGCCCCAGTGTGAAAGGGGCCTAACAGTTGCTGGTGCTGGCTACGAGAATACAATGGCCTCAGCAAAGGGTCATCCATGCTATTTAACGTGGATGGAGGAATCTAATTTTTTTTCTCATCTAATTGTCTGGACAATCAGTAGCTAGTGGATGAATTAGCAGACAGTGGTGGTGGTCGCTAAGTAGTTGGTAAGATGGATGAGTCTAGATAAGATAAATAAGTCTGTCCTTGTCTCCCAAATATGTTCCTGAGTTGTCACCCCAAACAGTGTCCATTTTAACATATATTATATAGGCATGGTCCACTGTTGTTATCCTCAGGTAACTCACCCTGAGAAATCCCATCCAGCCATTAGCAGGCTATTGGTGTTCTCAGCATCCGGTCTCTTTGTTAGGACTTGCCTCTGTTTTAACTAATCTAAGGCTCACTATACACTATCAACCTGATTGTGCAATCTCCTTTGGATCTATTATCAATTATGTTGTGCCGTGGTCTGCCCGATTTGCTACAAATTAACCACTCGCTGACCACCCTGTATCAATTTTACCCCAACAGGGCGGCAGTTGTGATCATGTATCATGTATCCAGCTGTTCCGAGTAGAAGGCGTGAATGTGTGTCTCCGGCGGATCGCTCCAGCTGTGATTATACACAGCGGGAGCCAATCAGTGGGTACCGTGGATTTGATGTCCACAGACACCCACTGATCATCCTGCAGAGACACAGAACGGCAGTCTGCCTATGTAAACAAGGCAGATCGCCGTTCTGACAGGAGGAAAGGCATGGATTATGTGTCTCTGCAAAGCAGGAACTATGATCCATGTCTTCCCCAAGTAAGAGCACCTCCCGCACTGTAGTAAAACCCCGGCTAGGCACATAGTTACCCTTTGTTTGCCTCTGATGTTAACCCCTTCCCAGCCATTATCATTAGTACAGTGACAGTGCATATTTTTTTAGTACTGATCACTGCATTAGTGTCACTGGCCCAAAAAGTGTCAAAAGTTACTGTCCGAATGTCCGCCGCAATTTCGCCGCCCCCCTTTAAGCTGCCGATCGCTGCCATCACTAGTAACATAAATAAATAAAAAGGAATACATATAACCCATAGTTTGTAGTTGCAAACCAATCAATGGTTATAAACACTTATTGTGATTTTTTGTTTACCAAAAATATGTAGCAGAATACATATTGGCCTAAATTGATGAAGAAATTTGTCTTTTTCAATTTTTTTTTATTGGATGTGTTTTATAGCAGAAAGTAAAAAATATTGTTTTTTTTTTTTTAAATTGTCTGTTTTTTTGTTCATAGCGCAAACAATAAAATAGATGCACAGGTGATCAAATACCACCAAAAGAAAGTCCTATTTGTGGGAAAACAAGGACATACATTTTATTTGGGTACAGAGTCACACGATGTGCAATTGTCAGTTAAAGGATATGTAAAGGTTCGGATTTAAACAAAAATAAAAAATAACAAGCATGTCATACTTACCTCCTCAGTTGGTTTTTCACAGAGTGGCCCCGATCCTCCCCTTCTGGGGTCCCCCAGCGGCGCTCCTGACTCCTCCTCTTCTCGAGTGCCCTGTTGGAGACCCGCTCTCCCTCGGTGCACTCGTGCGGGCATGATCCTGAGTCCTGATGCTGCATCTATTGACACAGACAGCAGGACTCAGCCCTGCCCCCGACTCCCATGCCATTGGATTTGATTGACAGCAGCGAGTTCAGGTAAGTAAAAGGGGGGCTCTGGGGGGCAGCTGCAGCATAGGAGGTTTTTCAACTTAATGCATATAAAGCATAGAAAGCATTAAGGTGAAAAAGCTTGAGGGTTTACAACCCCTTTAACCACTTGCCGACCGGCGCACGACGATATACGTCGACAGAATGGCACGTACAGGCAGGAGGGCGTATATATACGTCCCTCCTTTAGCCTGTCCGTGCCATCGGGAGCGCGCCGGGAGCGGCGCGCTCCCGCGCCGGTCGGGACCCCCGTGAGTCCGGCCGCGGTCCCCGCGGACTTGATCGCCGCGGGGACTCCCGCGATCGTCTCACGGACCGGCTGAACGGGGAGATGCCGAGATAAACAGCATCTCCCCGTTCTGCCTAGCAACTAGTGACGCCGATCTCTGCTCCCTGTGATTGGAGCAGAGATCAGCATTCACTAGCTGACAGCCACGCCCCCCACAGTAAAAAACACACCCCTAGGCATACTTAACTCTTTCACTGCCCCCTTGTGGTTAACCCCTTCACTGCCAGTGTCATTTATACAGAAATCAATGCATTTAAATGCATTAATTGCTGTAAAAATGACAATGGTCCCAAAAATGTGTCAAAAATGTCCGATGTGTCCGCCATAATGTCGCAGTCACAAAAAAAAATCGCAGATCTCCGCCATTAATAATAAAAAAAAAATTATTAATAAAAATGCTATAAAACTATCCCCTATCTTGTAAACGCTATAACTTCTGCGCAAACCGATCAATAATCGCTTATTGCGATTTTTTTTACCAAAAATATGTAGAAGAATACGTATCGGCCTAAACTGAGGAAAAAAAAAACGTTTTTTTATATATTTTTTGGGGATATTTATTATAGCAAAAAATAAAAAATAATGCATTTTTTTCAAAATTGTCGCTCTATTTTTGTTTATAGCGCAAAAAATAAAAACCGCAGGGGCGATCAAATACCACCAAAAGAAAGCTCTATTTGTGGGAAAAAAAGGACGTCAATTTTGTTTGGGAGCCACGTCGCACGACCGCGCAATTGTCAGTTAAAGCGACACAGTGCCGAATCGCAAAAAGGGGCCTGGTCCTTTGGCTGCAAATTGGTCCGGTCTGAAAGTGGTTAACCGGTTCAGATCCATGTTATAGCCGAATGACGGCTACAGCGCGGATCTGCTTTGCCAGGAGGTCATCTATTGATGTCTTCTCCTTTCAAATCTGGCCACGCCCCCCCCCCCCCCCCCCTGAAGGGGGCACGCAGCGCGTGCTGTGATCACCCGAGTCCCAGCCCCTTACCATGTGATCAGCTGTCAGTCAATGACAGCTGATCACGTGATGTAAACAGAGGCTCGGTAATTGTTTTTTTTTCTTCTCACACTGACAGCATGAGAAGAAAAAAAGCTAATCGCTGGCTTCTGTTTGCAGGGACATCGGTCCCGAAGAAGAAGGGCCTCTGTGCCCACCAATACCAACTGCCAATGCCAGAAATCAGTGCCACAAATCAGTGCCCACCAATCAGTGCCCACAGTACATCAGTGCAGCCTATCAGTGCCCACAAGTGCCACCTAGCAATGCCCACCAGTGGTGCCAATCAGTGCCTCATCAGTGCCACCTCGCAGTGCTGCCTATCAGTGTCACCTACCAGTGCCGATCAGTGCCCATCACTGCCAGCTATCAGTGCCCATCACTGCCACCCAATAGTCCCCATCACTGCCAGCTATCAGTGCAACCTATCAGTGCCAGCTATTAGTGCCTTTCAGTGACGACCATCAGTGCCACCCATCAGTGCCACCCATCACTGCCCACCAATGCCACCTATCAGTGCCCACCAGTGCCACCTATTAGTGCCCATCAGTGCCGCCTTATTAGTGTCCATCAGTGCAGCCTTATCAGTGCCCATCAGTGCAGCCTATCAGTGCCCATCAGTGTAGCCTCATCAGCATACATCAATGAAGGAGAAAAAGTATCTGTTTGCAAAATTAAAATAAAAAGGTTTTGTAATTATTATTTTTTTTAAATCAGTCTTTTTTTAATTTTTTTAACAAAAAATTAAAAACCCAGAGGTGATCCAATACCACCAAAAGAAAGCTCTATTTGTGGGAAAAAATTATAAAAATTTCATTTGGGTACAGTGTTGTATGACCGTACAATTGTCATTCAAAGAGTGAGAGCGCTAAAAGCTGAAAATTGGTCTGGGCAGGAGGAGGGTTTAGGTGCCCAGTAAGCCCAGTAAGCAAGTGGTTAAAGTAGCGCAGTGCCATATTGCAAAAAAATGGCCTGATCAAGAAAGGGGGTAAATCTTCCAGAGCTGAAGTGGTTAAATGCACTGTTCAGGTTTGTCTTCATATTACATAGTTTTGGTACAGCTATAGGAAGTTGTACAGAGATTGTACAATCAGATTGCATAGCGCATGGCGAGCTTATAGGTTTCTTTGTTTATGTATTGCCTGACAATATATTTACCAAATAATGAAGAATACAAATGTGACAGTGTCCCTTTAAGGACATTTAAAACCCTCTGTATAATGTTGGTGTCTTTTAATCTGTACCTTTTCGACTCAGCCATGTACTAAATGTCTATACCAATAACTATTCACTTTTATTACCCACCAGACACCAGATTCTTAATGATATAGGTCTAAAAGTCTGCATGTCTCCACTTAGGGAATGTAATTCATGAGTTACCTGTCTATTCAAAATGTCATTGGTCTCATAAAAGAAGCTCAGGGGAAAAGTCATAGAGCAATGGAGGCAGGAAGCAATGGAGTGATTCTAATATTTAAGACAAGTGTCTCGTTCCTGCATTCTCAAGAGCAGAAGAACAATAATATATTTTAGGTTTATTCAATAATAGAAAATAAGCATTGACTTGGAAGAGACGAGTAAAGGTAAAGAAAAAAATCTACTAACAAATAAAAAAATGACTAAACACCTTTTATTTGGTTGTCACGTATACTGTACATTGTGAGGTTGGCTGTAGACGTAGTTAAAAGCCCAACTCCTGTGACCCGTTTTCAGGATGAAGTCCGCTGTCTGCTGATTTCACAGAGCTGGTCCAGGCTGGGGCAAGATCGCAACACTGGAATCGGTATCCGCCAACATGCCTGGATTGGCACCTGGCTCAGGATCTCAGCGAGTCACTGAGAGCCTGAACCGGTGTTCTATCAGATTACCGCTACCAATCAGATGCAATGTGCAATGGAAGTGACGTTTCGACCAAAAAATACTTGCTATGCCTTCCAACATGCGTTCCACGGAGCTATGCATTCCAAACACTTTATGATCTGACGGGTAGCGGTAATCTGATAGAACACCCATGCTGACATCTTACTACACCCAGCTATGTCTTGAATTTCAGAGTAATTTTAGCAATAAAAAGAGCGTACATAAATAAAGTATATTGATATCTGTGATGTTGTTTGGATGTTTAATTTTTGAAAGCCTAAAGGTTTAGCGCCGGCCAGTGTGGGGTGTACCAACATGGCCTCCGCCACCTACTGCTGGCGTCAAAGCTTCTTTCAAAATGTAACATCAAAACAGTATCACAGATATCAATATACTATATTTATTTATATACGCTAACTTTATTGCTAAAATTATTTCAAATTCAAATTTCACAATCATACTTAGGTAGGTGGATGCAGAATCGGTCAGATGCTGCATCTGTCACCCGCTGACTCTAATGCCTTGTACAGACGGTCGGATATACCGACCACAAAATCCATCAGATTTTTTCCGACGGGTTTTGGCCGAAACTTGTGTTGCATACACACGGTCGCACAAAGTTGTTGAAAAATCCGATCGTTCCGAACGAGGTTACGTACAAAATGTACGACGGGACTACGTAGAGGCCAGTAGCCAATAGCTTTCATCCCCAAATTTATTCTGAGCATGCGTGGCACTTTGTGCGTCGGAATTCTATACACACGATTGGAAAAAGTCTGATCGGATTTTGTTGTTGTAAAATTTTAGGTCCCGCTACACCCCACACACGATCGGATTTTCGGACAACATAATCCGATCTGACTTTCCCCGTCTGAAATTCCGACCGTGTGTATGGGTCATAACACTGAGAACCAAACAATCTAACACCCCCGATCTTTCACAATGGTAGGGGGCACTAAAGTGCTAAAAATATTCAGTGAAATGTCACAAACATTAGATAAACCTTTGCAATTCCAACTTGATATACATGATAAAGTGTACCGTGCTTAATAAGTGAATATACAGTCAACATAAATCAATAAATCCTTCAAAAGTCCATAAATTCTTCTGTGATATTTAGCCAAATCATAACATCATCACCATGGGCAGTAATCTTTGCAGTTGCACCCAGTGTGTGTGGTTGAGATTTCCTACTCTCCAAAATTACATGACCTCTTTAACTAAAAAGAAGGTTGGATCAAAGTGATACTAAAGGATCGTTTTTTTTTTTTTTAAATAACAAACATATCATACTTACCTCCACTGTGCAGCTCGTTTTGCACAGAGTGGCCCCGAACATCCATTTCTAGGGTCCCTCGGCGGCTCTTGCGGCTCCTCCCCGCATTAGATAACCATCTTGGAGAAGAGCCCTCCTGAGGGGGTTACCTTGCGGGCGCACTCTCGAGTACAGCATTCGACTCGGCCCTGCCCGCGTCGCACGCGTCATTGGATTTGATTGACAGCAGCGGGAGCCAATGGCTGTGCTGCTATCAATCTATCCAATCAAGAGCTGGGAACCCGTGGAGAGAGGGACAGCGGAAATGCGCCAACAGAAATTCAGGGCTCGGGTAAGTAAAACGGGGGGGGGGTAGGGGGCTGGTGACTGCACTCTTAGGTGAACCCACTTACCAGCAGTAGTGGGTCAGTCAGGTTTGTATAGGCCGAACGCCTCAGGGTTAAGAGTTGGCAGGAAAGAGGTCACTCCAAACGGAGTAGTTGCACTCCTCGCCAGTAGTGATCCAACCGGAGTTCCAGGATTCAAATAGCTCTGAAAAATGCATGGGACCTCCACCCAATAAGGGAGCCATCTGGAGGCCGATGGTAAGTGCAAGATATGCTCAATCAAACCGGGGAAGAGATAAGAAAAAATGGAGAAGCTCCATATGGTGCAGGTCAAAAACCGTGAGGTGTATTTTAAAAAGTACAGTACATGGTGGTAGATAAGTACAAAAATACTGGTGATCACGAGTTATAAAATTCTAAAAAGAAATGTGGGAAGCAAGTGAAGCGATCCCTACGCGTTTCTTCCCAAAGGACTTCAACTGGGGCAAAGGTTTATGCTGAGCAGTGCAGGGTGTACCAACATGGCCTCCGCCACCTTCCTACTTCTGGCGTCCAGCTTCTTTCAAAATGTAACATCAAAACAGCATCACAGATATCAATATACTATATTTATTTATAAACGATCACTATTGCTAATATTATTTCAAATTCAAGACGTAGCTGGGTGTAGTAAGATGTTCTGCTGGGTGTTCTATCAGAATACGGCTACCCGTTAGATCATAAAGTGTGTGGGACGCATAGCGCCATGGAATGCATGGTGGAATGCATTGCGCATGTGCAGTAAGTTTATTTGGGGTTGGTACATCACTTCCGTTACACAATCTGATGGGTTGCGGTAGACTGATAGAACACCAACTGCTCCCGTCCCCTCCACAGCTCAGCACTCCATTGAGAGAGAGTGGGGGCAGAGCCGAGAGCGTTGGCTGACAGAAGCTTCTGTTTGAGTTTTTGTTACAAGGATAGAGCGTTGTCACCCTATAACAGGAAGTGCCTGGACAAGGACCTTCATGGAACGATCTCCGGTTATTATTTTAATGAAAGCCGCAGACTTAAAAAGATTGAACGTGACTTTTGAAGTGACATTGAGATTTTTTAGCAATCTCACTAGCTCGCGGGCAGTACAAAACAACAAAATAGTTTATTGCGAAATAAATAAATACTGTACCTGTTGACTCTTGCCTAAAGTCTTTGGCACAGCCTGGAAATTATGAATATTTGGAAAGAAATACATCTCATGAGACTTAAACATGCTGTGCGTCTTGTTTCATATTCAAAACCTTTCTTCTCTCGGGTTATAAATGGAACACAATGTGACAAACGCTCTGAATGAAGATGACAGACGGGGAAGGACAGAGACAGAGAGAGCAAGGGAGGGAAAAAAAAAAAGGTTTTATAATTAATTTTAAAAGGTGCCATCATTTCTTCCCGGCTGGCATTCAATTTTCTGTGCATTTCACTTTTAAATGCATTACTCTTGAGTCCAAAATATTATGGTAATTTCAGAAGCGACTTCGTTTTTTTATTTTTTTACCCAGCAGAGAACGCACGGTATAACCGCTGATGAGCGCAAGTTCCACATGACAAATGGTGCTTGAAGTTTTCATGTCCACTAATTCAGTTTTGATTAGTACATGAATGGATACTGTAATATAGATGACATTTTTCAGGGAGAATGACCATCTGATTTCTAACACATAATGTAGTCTGCCTCAGCGCCATTTGGTCTTTGAAGTAATTTCACATTCTACGCTAATAATGCAATAAAAGCCATATTGCCTGATTTTGGATGCAGTTAACTATGAAGATGCATCTACAGCTGAAAGGTATTAATGGACCACCCTGTCCTATTTGGATGGAGATTGTAACCTGGAAAAAGTAAATGAGACTTTAATGTCAGGAAGCATCAATAAAGACTTCGCCAATGCCATAAAATATTTAATAACTATTAAACAAAAGGCGAAATGGGCTGGGCAGTAAAAGAGATCAAATAAACCTTGTTTTATCCTTCTTAGTAGAATTATCCAACACAACTAATATTGTGCAACACAATCATGATGGAAGGACACATGTGTGATAGTCAGCATGGACGGACACCCCAAAAAAGTTTTTTAAAAAATGGATCAATTCCCCAGGGTTTTTTTTTTTAGCAGCAAGATAATTATAGAAAAAGGATTTGATTAAAATCTTTTATTGTATCAAAAAGTGTATTCAAATTCACAATAAGTTTAAAATATGAGCACTGGTTATTGACATATAAACAACAACATTGACCATCATTCCTGGAAAAATTGTACCGTGTAGGTCGTTGTTCACAATACATTACAACATTACAACATTGCTATACACATGAATACCCAGCGCGTTTCGACCCCTACAGTCGCAGTCTTCTTCAGGGGGATTTTTATTCTGAAAAAAACGTATGAAGAACATTTCTTATTTAGAACACATTAACTGTTATACTGCGGCAGGTTGGGTCCCCTGGGCAAATCGCCGTAGCTGTACTTCGGACGCTTTAAGACCACTAGGGGGCACGCGTCCACCGGGCACCCGCGATCGCTCCTGAGAGAGACAGAACAGAGATCTGTCAATGTAAACAGACAGGTCTCTGTTCTGTCAGGAGAGAGGAGACAGATCTGCTGTTAATACTAAGTATGAACAGTGATCAGTCTCCTCCTCCAGGCAGTCCAATCCCCCATAGTTAGAATCACTCCCTAGGACACACATTCAACACCTTGATCGCCCCCTA
The DNA here is from genome assembly GCA_028564925.1 of Lithobates sylvaticus. Classification (NCBI taxonomy): domain Eukaryota; kingdom Metazoa; phylum Chordata; class Amphibia; order Anura; family Ranidae; genus Lithobates; species Lithobates sylvaticus. The sequence goes on from CM053030.1 coordinate 507,974,189, forward strand.
GTGTTAAGCCCTTCCCTGAAATAAATTGAATGAAGAATAAAAAGTTAATATTGTGAGAAAAAAAAACAAATTAAATTTTGTGAAATGATTGTGCAGCAAAGCTAGTGTTCCTGAAGTGAAAAATAAGATGAATTAAAGAAACCAAAAGTGACAACAAAAAACAAAAACAAAAAACAAACAAAAAGCAAAAAAGGAACCACAAAACACATTTTACCTTTACTAATGAGAAAAACTTTGTCTGGTGACCAACGATTAAGATGTATAATGCCAAAGAAGTAAACACAATAAAAACCTGTTGGTTTATAGAAACCAATAAAAAATATATTTTTAGGGGGGGTTTTCACTGTTCCTATATGTTATAATCTTTTTTAAATTCCTTTTCCCAGACTAAAAAATATTACTCCTAACAAGCAGTAAATAAGTATTTAAACAAACCATCACTGACTTCTGTAGCTGCAGATACTGTGGAATAATTAATCTTCAAACAATCAGGACAGAAACTCCAAAAAGTTGTATTTTAGTCAGTTTCTAATAACTTACAGCCCCTGCTATGTGTTTACATTAAATTAAACCTTTTGCCAAATATTAAAAACAAGATATTGTTGGTATAGCCGCTAACCCACCAGCCATAGTCATACCTCTTTTTCCCCATACCTCTCTTTCTCAGCACCTTGAGGCGATTCAGTTCGCATTGTAGCGCTATACAAATCATTCATTCAACCCCAAATGTGTGGGGAAATAGGGGATTTTAGCATGTTAAAAAACAAGAAAAACATACAATCATGTACAAAAACAAAGATAAATAAAATCAGCAATATTTATAATACACCGTTAAAATCTAAGAATTGTTTCTAAAACCATGTGGTAAATGCTTCCAATCCTTATGAATTCTTGCCACATTTTGATACACCCGACCGGACTACCAGCACATTTTGTGCTAATGATATTGGCTTCATATATGGGGCTACTCTTGTCCTCTATTATCCTGCTAGTGAGCCTGTGTGTGATGGCACGGCCCTCTCTGGGCTGAATTTTGCCTGCTGGTTGGCACTTTTTTCCCCTCTTTGCATTCCAACTACCATTGTCTAATTTGGACTATCATTCGTTGTAAGAAGTACTATCACCATAAGGATTCTCACATACTGCCAGATATTTCTTCCCACCAGCATTCTCCTTTGTATTAATATTGGGTGTTAAAGCTGTAAATGCGAAGTGGATACTAGAAATGCGTTGATCCTGTCACCCTCTGTTTACCTTCAAGCGCTTTGCTGGTTGTATAACAAATTTCACAAAGCTTGATTTGAGAGGGGCATACAATCTCGTGAGGATTAAGGAGAGTGACGAGTGGAAAACTGTGTTTAATACCAGAACAGGCAATTATGAGTACCTCGTAATACTGGTCTTTGTAACGTCCCGGCAGTGTTCCAGGAATTTATTAACGATGTCCTCCGAGTTATGTGTGGTGGTTTATCTCACTGATATCCTCATATTTTACAAGTCCCTGGAGAGCCACCACACAGTCTGTCGTGTGCTTCAGAAAGTAAGAGAGAACAATCTCTACTGTAAATTGGAGAAGTGTGAATTCCATCGTGAACAGGTTAAATTAATTTACACTGCTGGTTTTTCGATGGACCCAGAGAAACTTTCAGCAGTCCTATAGTGGCCCCGACCGTGGGTTTACATCCTCTGCAGCGTTTTGTTGGCTTGCCAACTGTTATTAGAAGTTTATTCGTAACTTCTCATCTCTGGTCAAGCCCCTGACTTATATGACCAGAAAGGACGATAACCCACAAAGTTGGTCTCTGGAGTCCATTAAGACATTTGAGAGTCTCAAGGCTGCCTTTGTTTCTGCTCCTGTGTTGGCACATCCTGATCTTACGTTACCTTTTATCCTTGAGGTTGATGTTTCTGAGACTGGAGTTGGCGCCCTTCTGCCTCAACGTCCTACCTCTGAGACCTCTATGCATCTTTGTGGCTACTTTTCAAAGAAATTGTCACCTGCAAAGTGCAATTATGATATTGGTGACAGAGAGCTGTTAGCGATCATTTTAGCCCTGAAAGAATGGAGACATCTCCTCGAAGGTACCACTGTGTCGGTTCTAATTCTTACTGACCATAAGAATCTCACATTCTTGTCTGAGGCTAAATGCCTCTCTCCCAGAAGGGCGTGATGGGCTCTTTTCTTGCTAATTTCAATTACATTGTCTCATTCTTACCCGATACTAAGAATGTAAGGGCTGACGCTTTGTCACGACAATTTTCCTCCACTTCCAATATGGAGTCGGTTCCGGTTCCTGAGATTCTTCCTGATCGTATTCTGGCTACAGTTCGCACCAGTCTCACTTCTCCTTTGGGTGACAAAATTTGTGCCGCGCAGGTCCATGCTTCTCCTGAGAAACCTTGTGACTGCTGCTTTGTCCCAGAGAGTCTCCGTACTGCCGTGCTCCAGACTTACCATTCTCCCAAGGCTGCTTGGAAGAATCAACTCTTTTGGGCCATTTCCCAACGATTCTGGTGGCTTAGTCTACGTGCTTTCATAGCCTTCATAGCTGCCTGTTCCATGCATGCTCAGAGTAAGACTCCACGACACCTTCCAGTGGGTCTCCTACAACCCATACCCAATGGGGAGAGGCCCTGGACCCACCTGGCTATGGATTTCATTGTGGAGCAAGGGCAACACAGTTATCCTTATGGTGGTTGACCTGTTCTCGAAAATGTCCCATTGTATTTCACTTAAGAAGTTGCCCACTTCTAAGGAACTGGCATCCATTTTTGCTTGGGAGATCTTTTGCTTACATGGGCTACCCAAGGTGATTGTCTCGGACAGGGGTAGTCAGTTTGTGTCCCGGTTCTGGTGAGCCTTTTGTGCACAGTTGGAACTTCAGCTTGCTTTCTCCTCTGCGTATCACTCGCAGTCTAATGGGGCTGAAGAACAAGCCAATCAGTCCTTGGAGCAATTCATACGTTGCTATATTTCTGACCATCATAACAAGTGGTCAGACTTCTTACCTTGGGCACAATAGTGCCTTGATTTCTGCTTCCCGATTGTTCCCGTTTATGGCTAACTATGGTTTCCAACCTTCTATGTTGCTTGACTCATTTGTTCCGCAGAGTATTTCTGCGTTAGAGGAGCATCTCCGTGGTCTTCAATCCACTTGGGCACTTGGGCACAAGTCCAGGAGGCTTTGCGACATGCTAATGATAGGTAGAGACTCCATGTATGGAGTCTGTGGAGTATGAAGTACAGTCCATTGTTGACGCCCGCAGGTTCCGTGGGCGCATACAGTACAGTACAGTAGTAGTATATAGGGTACGGTCTGGAAGAACTCTCTTGGGTCTCATCCTTAGACGTACATGCCCCTCTCCTCCTCCGTGATTTCCATAGATGTTTTCCCCTCAAGCCTGGTGGTCCTCCGAGGGGGAGGGGTCATTGAGGAGGGGGTACTGTAATGGCTGCGCTCAGCCCTTCCTTCTCAAAGCTGGCCGCTCAGCTGTCGGCTAATTGCCAGCTCCTTCCTCTCCACGGTGACTCACCTGTTGATGATATCCTGCTCGTCAGTCCTGCCTACTTAAGCTGTCCAGCCCAGATGAACTCTGCCCTCGCCTTGGTCACATCTCTAGAGACGCTCTCCTGTGTTCCTGTTAAAGACTTGCTTGGCTGACATTCCTTCTGGCTCCAGATCCTGCTTGCTGTTCTACTACGTACTACGTTCATCTCTGGCTCCCTGATGTTTTGGCTTATCTAACTACCTGTTCCGGTTCCTGAACTCTGGCTATGTTTTGACTACGTTTACTCTGTTTACCTTTTTATTATTATTATTATTATTATTAATAAACAAGTGTGATTTAACTGTACTTCTGTCTCAGTCTGATTCATGGTTTCTGACAATAACCTGCCTGCTTAATCTAAATGAAGCTATCTCTCTGTCCACGCCAACAACACTACACATGGCAGCCAGTTAAGCAGCCCTATATAGTGTGGGGCGTGGACTTAGTCCCCCTGAGCCATGATTGGCTAGCAGAACGCTCTGATTGGCCAAAACATGCAGATCAGGTGCATGCTTTGGCCGATCATCATACAGCAATGCACTGCAAACTTGCAGTGCATTATGGGGCGTTCCGTGGTGCTCAAATTTTCCACGATTTTCGATTGCAGCAATCTCTGTAGTAACAGTGCCTACTACAGCGATTTTCAGCTTCCATAGGATGAATGAATTAATGATTTGTATAGCGCTGCAAATGCGAACTGAATCGCCTCAAGTCGCTTGGTCCCACAGGTATAACACATACAGTACATACAGTAATTATAGTGATCCAAACTGGACAAACATTAGTAAGTAAAAACTGTCATACTTGAAATTCAGGTTTAAAAGCAGAACATCAAATTTCACAACCTGGGTTTTGCCCAGAAGGCTTCCTTGGGGTGTAATGATCCTTCAGCTGCTACCTCAGATTGTTTAGTGCTCTACTAACATGGCCAAAATAGAAACTATTAAATATATAAAATATTCATATGCAATAAAGAGAGACAGATTGTATTCTATTAACTAAATAATAATATCGGTATAGTGCAACTTCTATTCAACTAAAAGTTGTATCCAGAACTTAATTTCTAATTATATCTATTTAAAATAATAATAGCTATTTAATTTGTAATATATATATATATATATATATATATATATATATATATATATATATATATATATTGTGACATTATGAAAGGATTGATGGAAGTTATGTTTCACCTTGCATGCGTTCATTTGCAGGGTACTAAGGTGGAATCATACTTTAGGTACCTTCAACATTGTGTGATTTAAATGTGCTAGTAGACATCACTGGCTTATCTCCTTTCTGCATATGCACCTCATTTTTGGTTTGACTTTTTAATATTCTAGATACGCTCTATCCCTATTTTGTACACCCCTTTATTCTCATTTTAGAACAGCGCCACTACCCCTTTATAGTGTTTTATATAAGGTGGAATCCGTTCCGGGTTTTACCAGCCACCTTAGCAGGGTTGGTTCCGGATCAGATTTTAGGGTCCTGGGACTCAGGAAGCCAAAACCTGAGAGAGCTACTGATGGGAAGTTTGCTTTGTGAGAAAGGAAAAAGGTGCTGAAAACATATTAGCAGCTTTGTACGCACTACGACTTGGAAAAAAGGTGTTTTTTTTTCATAACTTACAACTAAAACATGCTTTGAAACTTCAAGGTATGGCCCCAACCGTTCTTTTCCATAAAATCCCTATTTTGGATAGTATAGTTGCTGATTAGCATAAAACAGAAACAATATGAGAAGTCCACGTATATACATCCATAGATGAAAAATACAGTCACCTTGATATAGGAAAATATGGTTGTGCAAAGAGAAGGAAGAACGGAAAAGGCCTGCTCAGTGTTCCACACGATGATCTCAGTTCCGGTGACACATAATTGGGCTGACTCTAAATCTTTCCTTTTGTGATGTTCCGACAATCCCACTCAAAGATAATAAAAATGCTCCACATGGCATAAAATCCAACGATTTATTTGAAGTCACATATACAGATCATGGTAAAAACGCCGGCCAGCATCGCTGTCTTACGAGCCCGGAAGCTTGGGCGCTTGTGTGTTTGTTTATGTCGGCCAGCATTTTTACCATGATCTGTATATGTGACTTCAACTAAATCGTTGGATTTTATGCGATGTGAAGCATTTTATTATCTTTGAATGGGATTTTTGGAATATGGCAAAGGGAAGATTTGCCTACAGGTCTGTTGATTGTAAGGTGGAATATCATCCAAGACCCTGGTGGGGTAATCAGCCACAGGCCTTACTGGCCCCTTAGAAGGCTCAGTACTGCTGGTAAGCAGGTATTTTTATCTTTGGTAGTGGTCTTTGTGGTGTCCAGTCACTATTTGGGTCAGTCCGTTTGTGTGTCACCGGAACTCGAGATCCATGTGTGGAACAATGAGCAGGACTTTTCCAGTTCTTCCTTCTCTTTGCACAACTATATTTTCCTATATCAAGAGAACTGTATTTTTCATCTATGGATGTTTAAATGGATTTCTCATATTGTTTGTTTTATGCTAATCAGCGCAACTCTAAATAACACAAAAGGACTTATTTCTAAAGTCTATATGAAATTACTATCTGAACTGCTCCTTAAATTTCCAAATCCATGCAGACAACAATGGGAGATGAATATTGATGTGGCCTTTGAGGATATATGGGACCAAATAATGAAGAACGTGCAGCTGGTCTCGATATCTCCTATGCACAGAGTGACCCAACTTTTTATTTTGTAGGGTATATAAACGCCAATAATTTAGAATACGATGAGGCAGTGGCCATAATGAGATTGTTTTTTGTGGCACATAAATTAATAGCCTCTCGATGGGTATCACCTAACCCTCCTACCCTTGGGGACTGGGTACAGGAAATGGATAAACATGTACTATTTGAGAAATATATTTTTCCTGACGCCTTAATGGCAGGGGTTGTGACTCTGCCCCCACAACCTGACAGGATTGGTTTAACTATAAATTTGAAGGGGAGACACCCCGCTGCATTCTCCTTTTTATCCTCACCTGACAGGTTGTATTAACAGGTTTCTCCTATTTTACAGATGAAAAAGCCTCTTACCGTATTCGCCCCAGCAGGTTCAAGCCTCTCCTGTTTGGAAGTCCCTCCTGTACAGTCTCTAAAGGAGCTTCTATGGAGGGAACCTCTGTTCTGGTGGTCTCAGGGGGCATCTGGATTCTGGCACTAGTAAGCTTTAAAGAAGCTTCATTTTCTGCAGTGGACTCCAACAATCTCTCTTTCTTTCCATATTTCCTTTTGAAAGTAATTATTTATTTTTCTTCCGCTGGTCTGCTGGTTCTTGCTGTCCTCCGCTGTACTGTCATGGCCACCGTTCGTTTTTTCTCCGCCCTGTGCATATGCAGAGCCAGGTAGTAGCAGGCTATCACTGTGCCCTTGTCCAAGATGGCGCTGGAACGCTCGGGACGCTTCTGCGCATGCGCAAGAGCATCATCTAGCCGCCGCAATGGCGCCATTTTTAAATACAGAGTTTTTTCTCTCTGTATCCCTGTACATTCACATAAAGAAGCTGTACTGTTCCTGGATCTCCACAAATTGTTCAAGCTTCAGGTAGGTCGCACTGGGCTCTCAGCTTTTAGCCTTCTTTTAAGAAAAAAAATAAAAAAAAATATATATATATATTTAAAAAAATAATGCTTTCTTTTTCTACATCCTCAGGCTGCCTTTGCTTTTTCCCTATGGAGTCCACTGCCCACGCAGACCACCATCAGCAAACTAGGTAAGAGGTCATACCAGCATAGGTAAGTATTGAAGAAGGGGAGGAAAAAAGAGTGCCAGACCACTAAATGCTGCATTTTTTTAGCAGCACTACCAGATCAAGAGCCGCAAGTTCTAGGCATGGGAGAAGATCAAGCCATGCTTCAAGCAGGAGGTCCTGCAGAAGCCGCTCAAGATCCCCATCTCGCCATTGAAGACATAGCCACTCACGTCACAGCTATTCACGCCACAGCCCTTCCCGTCATAGTCGATCACACCGCAGGCGGTCTCCTTCATCACACCGCCAGAGCCGCCACATCCGACCTGCAGCCAATGCTTGCTGGGTATGCGGCGCTCTGGCCCTGCCAGATAAACTAGCCTGCCGCTCTTGCTTCAATGAAGCTACCAAGGAGAAGGAATCAGACGTAAGGATGGCTACAGAGCTCATAAGAGAGTCAGTGCGGGAGTCCATACTAGAAACAACAGCGCCCATAATGGACAGAGCTGCTCCTAGTACATCATCAGCAGACCCCCATCACACTCAAGCGTCAGAATCCTCCTATGAAAATGAAGATCAAGAAATGTCAGCAGGGTTTGATTTTTCTCTAGTTGAGCCTTTTGCATAGTCAGTCAAGGAAGCGATCGGCTGGGAAGAAGATAAGGCAGAACCACAGAAAATTCGGAAATATTTCCCAAATTTAAAAAGAGACCCGAAATCCATGCCGTTTATAGGAGAACTCGAGGATCTCATTAAAGACGAATGGGAGAGATCTGATAAGCGATCTAGTCTTACCAACAGACTGGCCAAAATGTACCAAATGCTCCCATTGTCGATTCCTCCTTGATGCGTCTCGCCCACCACGTCACACTACCAATCGAGGATGCTGTTTCGTTTCGGGATGTTCTCGATCGGAAAATGGACCTGGAGTTGAAGAAAGCATATTCCACGGCCGGGGGTGCCTGTAGGCCTGCAATTACCACAGCAGCAGTGGCTAAGGCCATCTCAGGATGGGCGACTAGGATAGAAAAAGATCTGCAAGATGGAATTGAAATGGAAAAGATAATCTCCTCTCCAGAAATCAGACTGGCAGGTGACTTCGTAGCAGAGGCTTCAGTGGATATTATAAGATCCTCAGCCAGGGCAATGCTAGCCTCAGTAACAGCAAGAAGGGACTTGAGGCTTAAACCATGGATGGCCGATACTGCATCCAAAACAAACAGGTGCAGAATTCCATACGATGGCTCAAATCTGTTCAGAGCCTAATTAGACTCTGCCATCTCCAAAGTAACAGGAGGAAAGTCGGGTCTGATTCCCTGCGATAGGAGACCCAAGACTCAGAAAGGGCCGTCTTACAGACACAATCTTCCAGATAAATACAGGGAATCTAGATCCTACTGTCCTGGTAGGGAATTTAGAAGACTGGAAAAACGCAAAACCTTCTTTCCTGAGGATGCAGAAGTCCAAGACTACCCCGGCAGGGGAGCAGCAGAAATCGTTTTGAAAATTCACCCGCCCACCCGGCTCAGGTGGACGCAAGGCTCAAAAACTTCATTCAAATCTGGACGAATCAAATAAAATATCTATGGACACTGTCCACAATCAAATTTGGACACGAATGGAAATTCATAAACAGACTCCCAGGAAATCACTTCCAACCAGATTGCCATCCTCACTAACCAGAAGAAGTCTGCTAATAAGATACGTAGCAGAATTGAAACAAAAGGGAGCAATTCTGGAGGTCCCATCATGTCAGAGGGGGAAAGGATTCTACTCCCCTTTGTTTCTAGTGAAGAAAAAGACAGGAGACTTGCAACCCGAATTGGATCTCAAAAAACTCAAAAAGGCATCAAAGTGGAGGCTTTCAAAATGGAAAGTCTCCAGTCCATACTTCTGGCAATAAATCTGGGCGACTGGATGCTATCAGTAGATTTATCGGACGCCTATCTTCATATCCCAATTCATCTGGCCTTTCAAAAGTTTCTCACATTCGCCATCAACCAGTGTCATTTCTGATTTCGATGCCTCCCATTCGGCATCTCCTCGGCACCCAGGACATTCACGAAGGTCCTGTTACCCTTGGTGGCATTCCTCAGAGAAAAGGGATTACGAATCCACCATTACCTAGATGATATCCTACTTTTAGCAGAAAATCAGGAGACGTTGATCCTTTATCGAGAAATCCTACTTACAACTCTCCAGAACTTTGGATGGTTAATCAATTGGAAAAAGAGCAGTTTGCAACCCACTCAAAATATGTTTTTTCTGGGAACAGATGTGAACACCAAATCAAACAGGGTACAACTCCCACAAGAGAAGGTTCAGCCCCTAATACAGAAAATGCGTAAACTGTTGTCAGCAAGTCATCTACCAGCCAGAGCCTGTTTGAGTGTGCTGGGGTCCATGTCCGTAACCATACCCATGGTGCAATGGTCACAATGGCACATGAGAGTCCTGCAGAACTCCTTTCTCAAGCAGTGGGATGGAGTATCAATGCATCAGACCATTCTCATCTCCAGATCATGCTTTCCCTGTACGTTTTTTGCTAACACTGCTTTTTCACTTTTGGTTTCCATTTATTTTTACTTTCCATTACACACATAGTTTTTTGTTTCTTTACTTATTATTCAATCCTCTCCCACTTTTCACATATTGCTACAGTCATGACCACTCAGCTCACACCTTGACCCAATTTAACACACACACACACACATACACACACACTCACACACGCACACACACACACATATATACACACACACACACATATACCCACCCAGCATACACATTTGCCACACTCCCTTTCTTAATTTTAATTTTATCGTTATTTTTATTTATACACTATCATTCATCACATTTTTTCAGATCACTTTAGTCTGCCATTTTGGGCTACTTTGGTTCCCTCACTTCCGCACCGGCAATTTGTGTCATGGGTCCTCGGGAGGCTTGTTGGATGTGCCCCGTTTGCACGTCACTGCAGTCACCTCAGCTCCCGGGGAAGACTACATGGGGACCTCGATTGCATGGTCACGGCATCCTACCCTACCCAATCTGGTAGTGGACACGCCCGAGTAATCTTGGAAGATGCAGACCAATAGTCCCTCTAGACCCCGAAGTAGTCACTTCAGATGCCTGCCACAGCAGTTGGGGAGCCCACTTTCAAGATCAAGCAGCCCAGGTCCGATGGCATTTCCAGGCACAGGGTGTAGTTTTCGAACATACTGGAACTCAGGGCGGCTTTCTATGCTCTCAGGGCATTTACACCGGTCCTAAGGGGAAAGAATGTGCTTATCCGGATGGACAACAGAGTGGCAGTGTCCTCTATTCAGAAACAAGGAGGTACCAGGAGTGTCACTCTGATGGAGGAAGTCCGTCCCATCTTGGAATGGGCTCAAATACACCTAGCAGACTTGAGGGCAGTATATGTCCCAGCGGCACAGAGCATGTTAGCCGACTACCTGAGTCGAGAGATGCTATCGAACAACGAGTGGTCCTTGAGCCCCCAGGCCTTCTCCCTCCTTACAGAGGCTTGGGGAATGCCAGAAATCGACTTAGCAGCCACAACGGTGAATGCCAAATGTCGAAGGTTCCTGACGACAGGTTTGTTTCCATCAGCCGAGGGGGTGGACTGTCTGATTCACCTGTGGAACTTCAGGTTGGGGTACATATTCCCTCCAACTCCACTAATTGCGAGGTTCCTGTCCAGGCTCCGGAGATCCTCAGTGACAGTAATCTCGGTAATTCCACTTTGGCCGAGAAGACCATGGTTTACAACCCTCTGATAATCCAGTTTCTGAGAGCATGTCTAAAGATTAAACCCCCCAGGAAACCAGCATACCAGCATCTTCCCATCATAGTCAGTAGTCCTCGATGCCTTTTCCAATCCTCCGTTTACTCCATCTGAATCTATTTCACTGTGGGACCTGACTCTGAATCTATTCTTCCTCCTCGCAATAACATCAGCAAAGAGAGTATTCGAGATCCAAGCACTAATGACTTCGGAGCCCAACTTAGTATTCTTTCCTGACAGAGTGGTTCTAAGACCTTCAGACCGCTTCATACCTAAAGTAGCGACTTCTTTCCATTACAACCAAGGCATCATCCTTCCATCCTTCACCGATGATCAAGGTGAACCTCATCCGCTGGATGTTAAGACTACCATCATTAACTACCTAGCAGCTACTACCTCTTTCAGAAAGATGGATTCTCTCATGGTCATTCCCCATGGAAGCAGGCGCGGGCAGCATCCTCACATACTATTGCATCCTGGTTAGTAAGGTCCATTAAGAAGGCATATTCCACTCAGCATCTGACGATTCCTGAAGACATCAGGGCTCATTTGACTAGGGCAATGGCTACCTCCTGGGCAGCGTATTGCAGGGTCTCACCAGAGACAATATGCAGGGCAGCAAAATGGTCCTCCAGACACACGTTCATTTACCACTATAGAGTGGATTCTGCGCACTTGTCCATGGCAGACTTCGGTAGATCCGTTGTTAGAGCCAATTCTTCAGCATTATAAGGAATAAATATTATTTTCTTGCACCCACCCGACTGGCGAGTTATTTCCCAGTGTGTGCTGCCATGAAGGCGTCAGGAAAACGGAAAATTGTATACTCACCTTTCCGTAATTTTCCTTTCCCGACGCATCTTCATGGCAGCACACAGTTTCCCACCCCATTTTATGTGATGATAAATACAGAGAATGCAGCGGTGTGTCTCCCCTTCAAATTAATAGTTAAACCAATCCTGTCAGGTTGTTGGGGGTGGAGTCACAACCCAGTGTGTGCTGCCATTAAGATGCGTCAGGAAAGGAAAATTACGGAAAGGTGAGTATACAATTTTCCGTTATCTTAACCACTTCAGCCCCGAAAGGATTTACCCCCTTAATGACCAGGCCATTTTTTGCAATATGGCACTACGTCACTTTAACTGACAATTGCGCGCTGTACCCAAACGAAATTGATGTTCTTTTTTCTCACAAATAGAGCTTTCTTTTGGTGGTATTTGATCACCTCTGCAGTTTTTATTTTTTTATGCTATAAACAAAAAAATACAGACAATTTTGAAAAAAATATATATATTTTTTACTTTTTGCTATAGTAAATATCCCAACAAAAAATGTTAAACAAATTTCTTCATCAGTTTAGGCCAATATGTATTAAAAAAAAGATTGCAATAAGCGTATATTGATTGGTTTGCACAAAAGTTTATAGCGTCTACAAAATAGGGGAAAGATTTATGGCATTTTTGTTTTTTTATTTTTTTTTTACTAGTAATGGCAGTGATCTGCAATTTTTAGTGGGACTACGACATTGTGGCGGACACATCGGACACTTTTGACACTTTTTTGGGACCATTGACATCTATTCAGCCATCAGTGCTATAAAAATGCACTGATTACTGTGTAAATGTCACTGGCAGGGAAGGGGTTAACACTAGGGGGCGATCAAAGGGTTAAATGTGTTCCCTCATGTGTGTTTCTCTCCCCTGTCAGAACGGGGATTTACATTCACAGATCCTGTTCTGGCTCTCATGCCCGCGGGTGGCCGGCGGACATCGTATTCCCCGCTGTGCATGGCGGCGCGCACGCGCCTAATATGGCTCTTAAAGGAGCCGACGTACCAGTACAGTGATTTGTGGGAATGAGCCGACCTGCAGCCGTATAATGATGGCAGCTGGTCGGCAAGGGGTTAAACGTAATGCATCGCAGAAGTTTTATAAAATATAGAAAAAATGGATAGACGTCCCATGTTCCAACTTAGGCTAAAAATGGAGAGCAGGGAATACTTGCATCTCTGCTCTCTGGTTTTCATGAATGCTGCCTCTCCTTTCCTTAAAGGGAATCCCGTTTTTTCAACTTAATGCATCCTATGCGTTAAGCTGAAAAAAACATCCAATGCTTACTGGCCCCCAAGCCCCCCCCCCCGTTTACTTTCCTGAGCCCTCGAAAGTCCCGCGTTGAGAACGCGCTGGATTTCGGCACGGTCTTCTCGGCTCTTCATTGGATAGCCATTGGCTCGCGCTGCTGTCAATCAAAGCCAATGATGCAAGCGCTTCTCCCAGGGAGTTATCTGAGACGGGGAGCAGCTAGGAGAGCCGCCGAGGGACCCCAGAAAATGCCATTCGGGGCCACTCTGTGCAAAAGAAGCTGCACAGTGGATGTAAGTATGACATGTTTGTTATTTTTAAAAAATCTAAATCAAACCTTTATTATCACTTTAAATTAAAAATACTATTAACAACATGAGCGTAACGGTTGCTCTGGGATATTGTACTAAGATTTAATGTTGGATGAGATGGGGAAGGGGGAGATAGAGAAAGAAGGAACATTTTTTTTATTATCTCTTTTTCGCCTGGTTGTTTCTTTCTCTTCCCTCTCTTCTCTCTCTAGACTACATTTTGAGAGAATGGACGATAAACAACCTAAAAAATACTGTTAATGATGCTGATTTATCTGCTCAATGTTTTTCTTTCTTTATTTTTTATCTATAATTAAAAAACAGCATTCAAAAATAAAATCTGATTAAAAAAAAGTAATGTTTGGGTCAGGGCCAAAGGTCAAGGTCAGGGCCAAAGGGCAGTATTTTTTTGGACAGAATTATTATTTTTTAAACTATGGATAAAAAAAAACAAAATGTGCACTATTGTTTCTGGGCTGTACTATGGGTACAAACAACAACTAACATACACATATGTGGTATCACTGCGGTCATCAGGAGCAGAAGAATTTATTGTTCTTTAGTGGAAACTTATGGTAGTAGAATGAAATATACAGCTACATTTTTTTAAATGATTGTTTTACTATTTTGGCCCAATTTTTTCTTTGATAATAAAAATAAAATCAGGAGATATTCATTACCATTTACCACCAAATGTGGTAAATTTGTCCTGAAAAAAAAAACAAGGTATAATCCACCTGGAACCAGGTATGATGATATGTACAGTTTTACTAACACATGTCAAAGTTGCAAAATTGTGCTTGGGCATTAATATTTGTTTTACTCTTTGAAACAAATGGGTTAATCTTGAACATACGCTTTTCATAGGGTTAACTTTGACAACTTTATATTGTAAGACAATATGCTATAAAATGGAATACCCCTTTTACTATTTCTGATAAATTAAGTGTTACGAATCATATTTGTGTTTCTGCGTTAGTACACAAGAACCCATGGCTATTTCTTCAAATTTGCACAAATGTCACTGACGTACATTGACATCGTAGTTTACGATATTTTCCTAATTGATCATATCACAATGCAAGCTCTCAATTACAATGTAAACCAGAAATCATTAGGAGTGTCTGGCAAACAAATCAATGTTCTAATTGAAAAAGGCTGACGTGTCAATTCACAATATAATTCTATCTGGCATTTTGTATTATCAAAATATATTTTTCAATGCACTGAAAGTGCAATTGGATGTTCATGCAAGCATGGGCAATGAAATGCAAAATTTTATAGTCATCATTCAGCTTTATACCAATATCTATCTATCTATCTATCTACAGGGGGTCCCCGGGTTACAAACAAGATAGGGACTGTAGGTTTGTTCTTAAGTTGAATCTGTTTGTAAGTCGGAACAGGTACATTTTTTAAGTGTAGCTCCAGACAAAAAATCTATTTTTACGTTTTTTAGATAACATAGAGAAGGGTTATCACCCCTGTAGCATTTGTTTTGCTGTCTGTGCCCCTGTTCAGAAGATTTCACCTCACCTTCTGTCCCAATGACAATTGGATTTTGAAAATGTTGGGTTGTTAGGGAAACATGGACTGGTGATAAAGCATCAGTAGACACCTTTTTCCCATATTAACTCTTATGCCCCGTACACACGGTCGGAAATTCCGACCACAAAATCCGACAGATTTTGTCCGACACTGGTGTTGCATACACACGGTCGGACAAAGTTGTCGGAAAACCTGATCATTCTGAACGTGGTGACGTTTGCTGCGTACGACAGGACTACGTAGAGGCTAGTAGCCAATAGCTTTGGTCTTGTAATGTGATCTGAGCATGCGTGGAACTTTGTCCGTCGGAATTCGCTAAACACGATCGGAAAAAGTCCGATAGGACTTTGTTGTCGGAAAATTTGAGAGCAGGAGATAAAACTTACTTTGTCCGTTGGAGCCCACACACGGTCGGAATTTCCGACAACATTGTCCAATAGGACATTTTCCGGCTGAAAATCCGACCGTGTGTACGGGGCATAACAGGAGTGAATTTCCCTTCCTAGGGGTGGATTTCCTCTCACTTCCCGTTGTCTCCCTTCGTTTGTAAGTAGGAGTTGTTTGTAAGTCGGATGTTTGTAAGTAGGGGACCCCCTGTATCTATCTATCTATCTATCTATCTATCTATCTATCTATCTATCTATCTATCTATCTATCTATCTATCTATCTATCTATCTATCTATCTATCTATCTATCTATCTATCTATCCAGACTCAGCTGGTAGTGACAGCAGTAAACCATGCATGAGAGAGGGACACCCAGGAACAGTCCAAGCACAAACACAGCTTTATTGCAGAAAGACTTTGTATAACAAATCCATGACATAAAACAAATAAAATGTCTGCTTGTTCAAGTCACTAACTAAACTCATGTCAGTCCCCGACTAACACGGCGCCCCCTTTAAAGCATAGCTCCCAACTGTCCCTGATTTGGAACAAAGTCCCTCTGTCCTTCTTTCCCCCTCATTTGTCCATAATTTTGGTCTGATCAATACAGTTGTATATACTGTAAAATGTATTATTTATCTTTCAAGAAGTGTTTCCCAGTGCTAAACCTTTCAATTTCTGAATTGCTGCATTTGCAAATGTTAAAAGCCTGTATAAAGGAATAGTAGTGGTAAAAAAAAAAGCACTTGAGGGTTTACCTAATAATTTTTTTGTATAACCCCCTGCGTGGCGTGGGGGTGGGTCCTATGCCTACAAACTTTTGCTAATAGGTGTCCCTCGTTCTCATCTCAAAGCTGGGAGGTATGCTAATGGGTTCCCCTAGAACAGGGGTGCTCAACCAGTGGCCCGGGGGCCACATGTGGCCCGCGGAGCCCTCTGATGTGGCCCGCGACTTCCTGCTCTGGGATAGAATAAAAAGAATACTGTTATTAAAAGGTCAGTTTATTACTAAAATCACAGTGTATATATGGGCATATCTTTTCTACAGTGGTTACTGGGCTGCTTTCAAACTGATCCGCAGGTGCAGAGCAATTTACCTGCGGGTTACCTGCACTGAGCCATAGGCTTCTATTATTAACTGCAAGTATGGTGAGCTTTCTGAAAGTGCACCAAACCTACAGAATATAAATAGAAGTCTATTGCAAACTGCAGGAAAGCAAAGGTACACTGCGTTGCACACGTGGTGCAAGTAAACCTCAGCGCATCATTGTGAAAGCAGCCTTGGACCCCTTTCACATGGTCAGTCCGACATTCCGAACAATTGGACCCGCTATTCACCTCTAAGTAGTGGCAGACATAAACCGACTTGTGTTCTACCTCCAATACGATCCGCTAAAAAGTATGGTTGGGCACCCCTGCCCTAGAACAAACAAGCAGCACTTTTACCAATTTTAGTTTTCTGCCAACAGTCAGCCTTTTCGCCCAGCAGCTCCCACAGCAGAGTGAGAGAGAGCAATGAGCAGAACTCAGAGCAGGAACAATTAGGTTGAACACTAAGCACAAAACACATAGCTAGAGAGAAGTAGAGTAAAGGGAGGGGGTGGGTGGGTGGGAACGCAGGGGAGCCCCCGAGTCCTGCTGGTGCGACTATTGACATGGACAGTGGGACACTCGGCCCAGCCCCCCACTCCCGTGTCACTGGACTTGATTGACAGCAGCGGGAGCCAATGGTTCCTGCTCCTATCAAATGTGTCCAATGAGGAAAGAGACAGTGGCTGGATCCCCTGCGCTTGTGCACATTGCTGGATCGCCTCAGCTAAGAAAATGGGGGGTCTGGGTGGAGCTGCAGAATGCATTAAGGTGAAAAACTTTGAGGCCTTACAACCCATTTCCGGGGACATTCACGAATTTCAGCCCCATGTCCCAGGCTTAGGCTGTCCCGGCAAGTTTCCTGGGAAGTCAGTTTTCTCCTGGGCAGGGGCCAACCGGACTGGAGTGTCTGTTCCCCCTTAAAAAAGTTTCACTGCTTCTCCGTCACCTGGCGCAGCCCAGTGAGGCCCTAGAGGGGGGCGATTGCCGCACCTAGATTATGCCTTGCCTCCCGTGTGCCCCCGCCCAGTAAATTAGCATAGTTGCCAACTGTCAGCCGATGCTAAACTGCATTTTAGCAGCTGCTCCCTGTGCTGCTGGGTGGGTTTACAATCACAGGTCCCTAGATGAGCAGTGTTGCAACCAATAGCATTGCTCATCTAGATGGGAGGGCGGAGCTACTGATGAGTTACTCCACCTTTCAAGGTTGGGCTCAGCTCTTCCTTCTCAAAGTTAGTTGCTCAGCTGTCGGCTAATTGCCAGCTCCTTTTTCTCCACAGTGACTCACCTGTTGTTGATATCCTGCTCGTCAATCCTGCCTACTTAAGCCATCCAGCTCAGATGATCTCTGCCTTCGCCTTGGTCACATCTCTAGAGAGGCTCTCCTGTGTTCATGTTAAAAACTTGCTTGGCTGACATTCCTTCTGGCTCCAGATCCTGCTTGCTGTTCTACTACGCTCATCTCTGGCTCCCTGACACTTGGACCGGCTTCTAGTAGAAGGTATGGCACCATTCTCATCATGGAGTGCACACACAGGACTCTGGCACAAAGCTCTGCAGAAACAGCTGAAGATAAACACCAACACTGTCTGTGTCACACACACAGTCTAAGCCAGTATCCTAAAAGGGGCCTGATGCATAGACAGGGGGGGTGGCGCCCCTGATTCTGCTAAAACTTTTGTGAATTAGTACCTTCTGGGAACTTAAAGATGATTGTATGTTGGTGAAAATAAAAAAGTATCAGGGACAGTACTCCAATTAATATAAATGATTGAAACAGAAAAAATGTAGCTGGAGTTAGGTTTTGAAGTCTGAGCACTAGCTCATTCTCTTGCGCACCGCACTGCGATGTGTGGCATCATGGTAGTCACAGGAGTGTGTGGTGCTGAGCTTTGATTTTGGCAGTAAAGTCAATAGTTACATAATTGAATACTCCAGATATTTATGAAGCCATTGGATATCAAGCACAGGAATCCAGGTACACACTTTGCAGTCATATTGTAATTGTAGTAATCTTGAACATCACTGGTTTGCTTTGACTATTGACAATTTCAGTTGGGAACGTTTTACATTTATAAGAAAGGAACAAAAAATAAAATTTTAATGCAAACTTTAGTTGGTCAGTCAATGCACGCCTTTTATGTTTTAAAACAACTCAAGGTCTATGACTGAGAACAAATAAAACATTTTTGTAAAGATAAAAGCGCAGTAGAAAATTGGACTCGGAGTGGCTGTCTAAGTGGCCCGTGTCTGCAGTTCAGCGAGCGGCACCATTCCCCATCAAAATGCTGACAACAAATCACAGACACCGAACATGCTGTGTATCAAAGTCCCGTAATGTGCCAGCCAGGCTCTCCAAGGTCAGAAATGCAGTTTATCAAAATCTTATTTATAGCATACAATAAATTTACTCTGCTCTCCGAATCCATGAATATTTCTGATTTTTGCAGAGATAAACACCATTGGCTGAGAATGTTTAGCTTGTCTGCATGTCAATGACATACCGCTATGGGCTGAATGCTTGTTATGGTAAACTGAAGACATTTAAGGGGAAAGCAGAGGCCAACATTTACATTTGTGGAAAATATAGCAACAGTTTTTTATTTTATTTTGTAAAATCAATGTTAATGAAATCCAGTTGAGTGTATACAATTTGTAGAGGAGTTTAGAACAATATAGAACAATCTATGTAGTAGAATTTTGATTCTGTGAATCATTAGTGAGGAATCAATGGACTTGGAGTAGATCCAAGTACACAATCTCTTTAGTTTTAGTTATAGAAACATACACAATAGGCATTTAGCTCCGGTGCATGGGGCTCTGGGATTTAGCTGGCATAAATGTCCCATCCAGCCCTGCTGCTGGCAGCCCGTCAAACTCTATGAGAGCCCAATAGCTGCTGCAGCTGGATGGGTCTGGACTGTGCACTTAAGCTGTATAAATGTTTAGGGCAGTATGTGCCCAGGGACGAATTCCAGGGATGAAGACTTGTTGCAATCAGGGCATTTGTCCCAGGGTACATACTGCCCTAAACGTTTGTATGGGTAGGTGCACCACCCAGCCCTGTCCATCCACTGCAACTAAAAGACTTGCATAGAATTGACAGACTGACAACAGTCGGGCTGGATGGGACACTTATGCCCTCTGCCTGCAGCTAAACGCCCAGTGTCCATGGGGCCTAAGGCCTGATTCACACCTATGCATTTTTAGTGCTTTTTGCATTTTGCAGATTTGCACTAGAGTCCATTTAACATGGTTTACTAGGGAACACGTTCTGTAGTGCAAATCTGCAAAATGCAAAAAGCACAAAAAATGCATAGGTGTGAATCAGGCCTTAAGCTGGATTCACACCTATGCATTTTTAGTGCTTTTAGCATTTTGCATATCTGCACTACAGAACGTGTTCCATAGGAAACCATGTTACATGGACTGTAGTGCAAATTTGCAAAATGCAAAAAGCACTAAAAATGCATAGGTGTGAATCCAGCCTTAAAGAGAACCTCTTCTTTGCCCATATATGAGCACAGCAGGTCAGAGATAACCAACTTCTCTCCCCTACCACTTGGCTATCACTCAACAATTAAGTAGGGATTCAACGGCCACAGCAGCCTTTTGTTAATAAAAACTAAAACAAAATGTAAATAAATAAGAATAACACAACAATAAAATTCTGATAAGGTTTCCAGTTCTCAAGGGCACTATAGAATCAAAACATATTCCCTGTGTGTGATACAACAGTTAATATCATTATTAAACAAAAAATTATTTAAGACATTATTTTTAAAAAGTTTAAAAGATTTACTGACAGAACACATTTTTACTGACTATTAATAATAGAAAACATGCTAGCATGTGCAAAAAAGCCTCTGACAAAAATAGTCAGACACACCGTGCAATCAACAAAATACACAGAAAATTGCTGCGCTAAGGCCCCTTTCACACCGGGGCGTTTTTCATGCGGTGCAGCGCTAAAAATAGCGCCTGTTCACCACATGAAAAAATCCGGCCCCTTTAACTCCAGTGTGAAAGCCGGCGGGCTTTCACACTGGAGCGGTGCGCTAGCAGGATGACAAAAAAAGTCCTGCTAGCAGCATCTTTGGAGCGGGATAGGAGCGGTGTGTTCACCGCTCCTATACCGCTCCTTCCCATTGATTAGAATGGGAGACCGCGGTAAAACCGCGGCAATACCGCGGGGGGTGTTTAACCCTTTTTCGGCCGCTCGCGGGGGGTAAAACCGCACCGCGAGCGGCCGAAAACCGCGGTGAAAACTACGGTAAAGCAGCGCTAAATATAGCGCCCCAGTGTGAAAGGGGCCTTAGGGTAACCTGATCAAAAACACATTAATATAGTAAAAAATAATTTTGTGACAAAAAGTAGATTAAAAGTCCATTTAAAATGTGCAAAGGTGGTAACAACAGTCCCAATCAGAAGATGCATGCACCGTTGTGTAGTAAAAAGGTATCAGAAAATGTCTATGTTCACCACATGGGCCATCATCAGTAGTTAGATGGACTCTTACCAGAATCTATGGACTCTATCACGGAGCAGATTAGCCTAGAAACAGTAGCATAGTGTTTGATGCCACCACCCAGATAGTTACATCAAATCCTCATGATATCTCAGATTCAGCAGTAGTATATTGGATATACCTGTATATAGCAACGATATTGTTGCTGTCTTCTCATGGACAAACAGTAGACTTTTTTTATTGATTCTTTGGCAATTGATCCCTCAGTGGTGTCACCCTGTCGGTGCTCTCGGTCTATTCCCAGTGTGGGGCCCAGCCACCCCATAAACAGCTCATGGGAGCTGGGAGGAGGTGAGAGGCCACCAGCTGTCTGTGGTGTGGCTGGACCCCGGACTGAGAATAGATCGGGAGCACTGCTAGGGCAACACCGCTGAGGGATCAATTGCCAAAGAATCAAAAAAAAAGGAGGTCAACTGTTTATTTCTCCATGAGAACACTGCTTCGGGCTTGAAGTCAACATCACATGAAGGAAACCTGCAATATCATTGTTGCCATATATATCCAATATACTATTTGTGAAACTGAGATATCATGAGGATTTGATGTAACCACCTGGGTTTTGGCATCGAACTCTACGCTACTACTTGTAGGCTAATCTTACTCCATGATAGAGTCCATAAATTCTGGTAAGAGTCTATATAACTACTGGTGAGGGCCCACATGGTGAACATAGAGGTTTTCTGATACATTTCACTACACAATGGTGCATGCATCTTCTAAATGGTACTGTTGTTTTTATCTTTGCACATTTTAAATTCACTTTTAATATACTTTTTGTTACAAACGTATATTTTTTACTTCATTGATTTGTTTTTGATCACGTTATCTTTAGCGCAACATTTTTACTGACAACTTGAAATATGGAAAACCTCCTATTGCAAGCAAAAGAAAAAAAATACAATACCCAAAGCAAATAAATTGACTTTGTTTCTTGTAACAAAAACGGAGCCTGATGAAATGGTTAATTTGGTGCTTTTCACTGATGTCTATGATGTCTAGCCTACTGAGAACTGATAGTCTAGTCCAGGCCTCAAAATTTGCACTCGCCTGCTCGCAGTTGGCGAGTGAATTTATCAGCAGTGCGAGTATGGAAAGGGCTGTGCTGGTATGTATACAGTCCCCCGCCCCCCCGCCGCACTGCGAGTGCGGCCAGTTCACTATGCAGCTGCCTGGGACACACATCTCTGCCCCGCACAGGCTCGCAGCGCAAGCTTTGCAAAAAAAAAAGTTTACAAGCCAGCGCCGCCCCTCTCCACCCCCGATACATCCCCGCACTGTTACAGGCTAGTACTGCGGGAGCCAGCGCCGCCCCTCTCCACCCCCGATACATCCCCGCTCGGGACCGCCCTCTACACCTCCCACACTCATCTCTGTCCTGCACAGGCTAGCAACAAAGCAGAGCTTTGCAAGGAAGTGTGCCAGCCAGCGCCGCCCCTCTCCACTGTCCACATATTGCGCCGCCCCTCTCCACATCTCTGTCCGCACAGGCAAGCAGAAGATTTTTGAAAATAAATGCACCAGCTGGCGCTGCTTAGGACCACCCCTCTCCACCTCCCGAGGAATGCACTGATGCCTGACCCCCTGGCAGGACAATGGTATGTTAATGTGACATTCTGTGAATGCTGGATTGGGGGGGGGGGGGTTAATTGGAGGCATAGGTCTGAATCATCCCTGCCCCCAATCCATTATACCTATGCTTCCAATTCTGACCCCTCCCCCATTCTATCATACCTATGCCTCCAATTCCGCCCCCCCCCATTCTGTCATATCTATGCCTCCAATTCCGCCCCCCCCCATTCTGTCATACCTATGACTCCAATTCCGTCATAGGTATTACAGAATGGTGGAGGAGGGGGGGCGGAATTGGAGGTATAGATATGACAGAATGGGGGGAGGGGGGGCGGAATTGGAGGCATAGGTATGATGGATTGGGGGCGGAATTTGGGGGGAGGGGGCGGAATTTGAGGCATAGGTATAATGGATTGGGGGGCGGGGGGCTGAATTGGAGTCATAGGTATGATAGAAATGGGGGGGGGGGCGGGAATTGGAGTCATAGGTATGATAGAATGGGGGGGGAGCTGAATTGGAGTCATAGGTAGGATAGAATGGGGGGGTTGCTGGGGGGGCATTGGAGGCAGAGACATACTAAGAAGAGGGATTGTAGGTATAGAGGTGTGCTAGGGGAGAAGGGATTGGAGACATAGGTGTGATGGAGAGGGGAGGCATTGGAGGAGGCGTTGAAGGTAGAGGTGTACAGTGATGGAGGTAGAGGTGTACTGCGGGAGGCGTTGGAGGTAGAGGTAACAGGTGGCGAGTAACTCTTAAGGCCTGGCTAGTAGCTCAGGACCTGAAATTTTGAGGCCTGGTCTAGTCTGTTCTTTTCATCCTCTCTTTGTTGAACAATTAATCATACCTGGGATCTTTTTTATGTTGGGATATGTTTAGATTTAGCTTCAAGGTCACTTTGGGGACAATACATTGTGTGGGGGTACCTAATTCCCTTATATTTTGTGTGGGATAATGCATGACATGCTTTAAAAGGGGTTGTAAAGTCAGAAGTTTTTTTTTTTTTTTAATGCATTTTTTGCAAAACCTTCTGTGTGCAGCAGCCCCCTTCAGACCCCTCTAATGCTTATGTGAGCCCCCTCTCGATCCAGCGATGTCCACGACTGCCCCAGCCATCGGGGTCTCCCTTCCTCATTGGCTCCCGCTGCTCTCAATCAAAATCAGTTAGCCAATCAAGAGAGAGAGGGGGTAGGGCTGAACCACAGCTCCATGTCTGAATGAATACACAGAGCTGTGCCTGGGCTCGGGTGCCCCCATAGCAAGCTGCTTTCTGTGAGGGCACTCAAAGGGAGGGAGGGGCCAGGAGAGCCGAAGAAGGACCCGAGAAGAGGAGGATCCAGGCTGTTCTGTGCAAATCCACTGCACAGGGCAGGTAAGTATAACATGTTATTTTTATTGAAAAAAAGGAGACTAATCTAATTAGTATTATTTTAGTGTTGTGGACATATGATACACTTTTGGCTCCTGGTGAAGTGAACCTTGTCCAGGAAACGTGTTGAGCTGTAAAATTGTGCATTGGATCATCTGACCTTGAAAAATGCACTGTCCTGTTAATATATGATTAGTTCTAGCTTGGCTCAAAAGATTTCTATATCGAAAAGATATAATAAAACGTATTCAGTGGAATATTTAATAAACCAAAACGTTAATTTTTTGGGTTTACCTCCTACACTTTATGTCTGATAGCACACAGAATAACATTTTTGATTATACATTTTTCTACTAAATTGTTCAGTGTTATAATGAGATGTTCAGTTCAGTTAATCCTTTCTTATTTTATATAAATATATATATATATATATATATATATATATATATATATATATATATATATATATATATATATATATATATATATATATATATATATATATATATATATATATATATATATCATTTTTAATAACTGTAAGTAAGAAATCTTACAACATAAAATAAAGATTTTGTCTTATGCCGCGTACATACGATCGGACTTTTCAACGGACTAGGTCCAACAATCTTTCCGACGGACTTTGCAGCGGAGGTCCGCCGGACTTTCAAACGTACGGACTTGCCCACATACGATCACTCCAAAAGTCCGACGGATTCGAACGTGATGACGAACGACTGGACTAAAATAAGGAAGTTCATAGCCAGTAGCCAATAGCTGCCCTAGTGTCGGTTTTCGTCCTTCGGACTAGCACACAGACGACCGGATTTTTCGACTGGACTTTATGTTTTATTTCTAGGTCCTTCTGACTTTTGGGAAAGAAAAGTCCGCTGGAGCCCACACACGATCGAATTGTCCGACAGATTCCGGTCCGCCGGACCAAGTCTGCCCGAAAGTCCGATTGTGTGTACGCGGCATTAGAGTAATGCCCATACACACGGTCGGAAATTCAGGCGGAAAATGTCCGATCGGACCATGTTGTCGTAAAATCCGCCCGTGTGTGGGCTCCATCGGACTTTTGGGAGATCCTGCTCTCAAATTTTCCGATAACAAAATCCGATCGCACTTTTTCCGATCGTGTGTAGAGAATTCCGACGGACAAAGTGCCACGCATGCTCAGATCAAATTACGAGACCAAAGCTATTGGCTAATAGCCTCTACGTAGTTCCGTCATATGCAACGAACGTCACCACGTTCAGAATGATCGGATTTTCCGACAACTTTGTCCCACCGTGTGTAACACCAGTGTCGGACAAAATCCGTCGGAAAAAATCAGACAGATTTTGTGATTGGAATTTCCGACCGCGTGTACGGGGCATTAGAGTTACACTTTATCATTTTATCATGATTAGGTTGCTGTCTAAAAGTAAAACAATATATATTATAAAGCTGTAAAAAATGTAATGATAAACCATGATAAAATAAAATAAAATGTTTCTTTATATCAGTCTAAAATGTTTCTCATTACCAATACAAAGAGATAAAAAATAACTATTAATCTTTTAACTTTGAATGAATAATAACACTTTCAATTAACTTTAAAGAAAATTGCAACTATTTTTGGCTGTAATAAGTTTAATTTTCTCATTTATTTTTAATAACTTGGCAGTACTAAGCACCATTTAGTAAATACCATATAATATTATGTTTTAATTACTACTTGCAGTTAAGTGATAGGAATTAATTAAAGCAAGCAATGGAAACTTTAACAATATGAGAAAGTTAGAGAGAAATAATTGAGGTGCAAATCATTTGAATGCAGTAGTGTCACAGACAAACGATAGCAAAAAAAAACTTTCTTCATATTTAATCATCAGCAGTAAGCTTGTTATTTAATCATCAGTGTATAGTTAATCAGTATGAATAAAAAGTTAACAAAAAATATAACAATGAAAAAAGGCTAAAAAGCAGTTATATAATTGACAGTTTGAGTCAGAGTTACTAAGTTTATTAGCTAGACTGTTGAACTGATTTTCTAAATGCAAAATCGAAGAACATACAGGAACCCATATAATGAATTAGAATGCCCTTGTTTTTCGTTAGCATAAAGCACACATCTCTGCAGTCATAACAGCCCAATTCAAAGCAAACCCTATTCTTAGCTTACAAAAGCAAATAAAACCAACACATTTCGGGAATTAATTTTAAAGCTGACCTCCTTGTAGTTATAAAAGACACACATTAATGCAACTCTACATTTATTACAAGCAGTGTAAGTACATAAATTGGACTTTATACCATATCAAATTTCTTATTTACATAAGGATGTTGTGAAGCATGTCCATGCAAACAATGCAAAAATAAAAATTCACAAAAAATAACGAAAATAGCAACATTTATTATTACAAAAAATCACACTCTTAAAACCATGAGGTTGGAAACACCCCAAGTCATAAAATCAAATAATGACTTTGTTCCGGATATATACTTTATATACCAAAGTTTGCAACTGACTGTACATCAAATAGAAGATGATACATATCAGGCAAATAGCCCTTACATAATAGTCCCAATACAGTACCGTATTTGCCGGCGTATAAGGCGACTGGACGTATAAGGCGACCCCCTAATTGTCCAGCTAAAACGTTGGTTTTAACATATACTCACAGTATAAGACGACCCCCTTCCGACTAGTCTGACTAGTAGTTTGGGTAACATGCTGAAGCAGCAATAAGTCTGTGCAATTTAATCACAAGCTTTGTGAAGCAGTGCTGTGATGGTAAATACCTGATGTAGGGTCAGGTGCCTGATGGAGGGTCAGGTGCCTGATGGAGGGTCCGGTGCCAGATGGCCAGATGGAGAGTCGGGTCACTTCCGCCCAATGGTCTTAGGGGAAAAAAATGTTTGTAAAAAAAAAGATGGCATTTATTTATTACATTTTTTTATTGCATTTTAGTGTAAATGTGAGATCTGAGATCTTTTTGACCCAAAATCTCACATTAACCACTTCAATACCCGCGTATAGTCATATGACGCCCACAAGGTGGATCTACCATCCTGGGTGGGCGTCATATGACGTCCTCGGATTCCAGGCCACCGGCGGCACGCGCGCGCGCCCGCGTCATCGCTCGGGACCCGGTGCGAGTGCCCGGCGGCCGCGATGTCCGCCGGGCACCCGCGATTGCCCGTTAAAACAACGGGACCGGGCGGGACCGTGGAGCTGTGTGTGTCAGCGGGGAGGAGACCGATCATGTGATCCCAGTACAGAGGATCACATGATCGGTCTCCTCCCCTTAAGTCCCCTCCCCCTACAGTTAGAATCACTCCTATTAGGGACACACATTAACCCCTCCAGCGCCCTCTAGTGTTAACCCCTTCCCTGCCAGTCACATTTACACAGTAATCATTGCAATTTTATAGCAACGATCGCTGTGTAAATGTGAATGGTTCCAAAAATGTGTCAAAAGTGTCCGAAGTGTCCGCCGCAATGTCGCAGTCACGAAAAAAAAATCGCAAATCGCCGCCATTACTAGTAAAAAAAAAAAAAAAAAAAAATTCAATAAATCTATCCCCTATTTTGTAGACGCTATAACTTTTGCGCAAACCGATCAATATACGCTTATTGCGATTTTTTTTACCAAAAATATGTAGAAGAATACGTATCGGCCTAAACTGAGTAAAAAAATTGCTTTTTTTTAAAAAAAAATGGGATATTTATTATAGCAAAAAGTAAAAAATATTGTGTTTTTTTTCAAAATTGTCGCTCTTCTTTTGTTTATAGCGCAAAAAATAAAAACCGCAGGGGCGATCAAATACCACCAAAAGAAATCTCTATTTGTGGGAAAAAAAGGACGTCAATTTTGTTTGGGTGTAACGTCGCACGACCGCGCAATTGTTAGTTAAAGCGACGCAGTGCCGAATCGCAAAAAGTGCTCTGGTAAGGAAGGGTGTTTAAAAGCCCTGTATTGAAGCGGTTAAATAGGTCCTGTCATGCTTTTTTTCTATTACAAGGGATGTTTACATTCCTTGTAACAGGAATAAAAGTGACCCAAATTTTTTTTTAAAGAAATAGTGTAAAAATAAAAAGTAAAACGCCCTGTCCCGCCAAGCTCGCGTGCAGAAGTGAACGCATACATAAGTTGCACCTGCATATGAAAACGGTGTTTAAACCACACATGTGAGGTATCGCCGCGATCGTTAGAGTGAGAGCAATAATTTTACCACTGGACCTCCTCTGTAACTTAAAACTGGTAACCTGTAGAATTTTTTAAAGGTCCCTATGGAGATTTTTAAGTGTCAAAGTTTGTCGCCATTCCACGATGCCTGACATGTTGGGTATCAATTTACTCAACGTAACATTACCTTTCACGATATGAAAAAAATGCTGTCTTATTTTTTAATTCAAAAAAGTGTTTTTTTCCCCCAAAAATTGCGCTTGTGAGAACGCTGCACAAATACGGTGTGACATAAGGAATTGAAATGACCGCCATTTTATTCTCTAGGGTGTCTGAAAAAAATCTATGTATAATGTTTGGGGGTTATAAGTCATTTTCTAGCAAAAAAAAAACTTTTAAATCTCAAAAGAGGCTCTGTCCTTACAAAACCTGACAGCACAGAAACATACCCGTTGAGGGCTAACAACATACTTATTCTTATGGACTGAGTGGTGTCAGCCCTACCTAATTTCCTTTTGCACATTTTTGTTTTTCTTTTGAAACCCTCCTACTCTTTCCTCTCTAGCACATAAAGACTAATCGTTCTGTAGGAGCAAGATAAGAAATAGGAGACCTCAATTACTCTCTTTGAGAAAATACAAGTAGTAAGACTTTTAAATGGACTTTTAATGGTATATTCATCAGACCAAAAGGGAGCAAATTACAAGAGCTCATTATTAGGGTTTACATATACATATATATTAACCCCTTCACACCAGCGGTACGCATATATGCAACCTCTCTACGGGTGGGCCTTAACTCAGAGCTGCCGATTATATGCGTACTAAAATTAAAGTAAATCTTTAATTTATTATTCTAAAAATAATGATACTAATAATAGTTATTATTATAGTTATTAATATATAATAGTTATTACTAGTAATCATTGTAATTATTATTCCTTTAAACAACCTATATGACCTACTATAAAACAAGTAATATATAAATAAAAACTTTAATTTACATGATTACACGTTAATATTTTAATAATAAAAAAAGCCCTGAATTTTAAAACAAATGCATGTTTGTCCTGATTAAAGCCCACTTTCATATGTAAATACGTTCCATTGATAGAAGACTAATTATGGCATAGATGAAACAGAGGCTTTGAGAACAATATTTTGAATAGCGTACCTGAATACATTTTAATCACATCTCAAGCTTTGAAATTATAAATGATTAGCACTTCATAAAAATATACATTAAGTTACTAATTATATATGTGTATGTAGGACTGTTCACAGTAGTTTAAATTTAAATTTACATTTTAACCGATAGAGCCACACATATTAATTCAGATCATTTTCTGTCAATTAGGTATACTAGTAGTTACAGATCTTAATGACTGGTGTTCATAACTTGTTACATGGCTTTGAAAGGAGGTTTGCACTTAATTAAATATCTTTTTTTAAATTGCTACATTTTGAGTTCTGCTTCAGAACAAATCAAATAGCTGGATGGTTTTAACCACCTCAATACTGGGCACTTTCGCCCCCTTCCTTCCCAGACCATTTTTCAGCTTTTAGTGCTCCCGCACTTTCAATGACAATTGCGCGGTCATGCAATGCTGTACCCAAATAAATTTTTATCATTTTGTTCGCACAAATAGAGCTTTCTTTGGTGGTATTTATTCACGACTCCCTTTTGAATTTTTTGCGATATAAGCGAAAAAGAGTGGAAATTTGGAAAAAAAAACTATATTTTCTTCTTTCTATTTTAAAAGAAATCCAATAAAATTGAATTTTGTCATAAATTTAAGCCAAAATGTAATCTGCTACATGTTTTTGGTAAAATAATTGGCGTTGTATAATAATTGGTTAGTGTGATCACGGACACATGTCCGCAAATGATCATGTACAGATGTGCGCAGGTGATCACGGACATATGTGTGCAGATAATCATTGGGACATGTGATTTTAGTGGGACATATGTGGGGGACATGTGTTTTTATTATTTGGGGACATGTGTTTTGGGGACATTGTGTGGGGACATCCGTGTTTATACTTTGTGGTGTGTTGTGTGTTTACACTAGACTGGTGATCAGTGAGTAAAAAGCTGTAAAAAAACAGCACATACTCACTGATCACCAGCCGGCTGCAGCGATCCGCTCTCCTCTCCTCACCGACGACTTCCGTGTGAGGAGAGGAGAGCCGATTGCCTAGAAACCCGCTTTGTGTTCACATCACATGACAGCTGTGATTGGACACGGCCGTCATGTGATCAGAAGGGGCAATCACAGAGCCCTCCTGCCGATCAGAGATGCGCCGTGTCTGGGTGACACGAGCGCATCGGGATCGCACCGATGTGTGGGCACGCGCGCACGCGATCACCCTCCTTCCGAGGGAAATTCCTGAACGTCCACTCAGAAGGAGAGAGTGCCCACCTAGCCGTTTATATGCATTGGCTGGGTGGGAAGTGGTTAAATACCATATTTATCTGCTTTTGTTCCCCTGAAAATAGGGGGGAAATCGTGGGTGCGTGTTATATGCCGACAGTGTACCTTAGAGGGGGACAGGTGCCGCTGGAATTCACCGAGCCGCCATCTCCTCTCCACTCGGTTCTCCACTCGGCTCCGCCACCGGAATTGGACCAGTGTTCTGTCTATCACAGGAGCTGATCCAATGCCGATGGTGGAGGTGGGACTGTGTGATTTCCTGCAAGAGATGAGAGATGGTGAGCTGGATTGATAGGGTAGATGGGCGCAGATCAGGCTGCAGATGGGCGTAGATCAGACTGCAGATGGGCACAGATCAGGCTGCACTGAAGCTGCAGATGGGCACAGGTTATGCTACATTGATGCTGCAAATGGGCACAGATCAGGCTGCATTTATGCTTACTGACCATTATTTTGCTTCAAAGTGCTTTTTTTTTAAAAAAAAATGTTTTTCCTGAAACTTCCCTCTTAACCACTTCAATACTGGGCACTTAAACACCTTCCTGCCCAGACCAATTTTCAGCTTTCAGCGCTGTCACATTTTGAATGAAAACTGCGCGGTCATACAACTCTGTACCCAAACTAAATTTTTATTATTTTGTTCCCACAAATATAACTTTCTTTTGGTGGTATTTGATTACCTCTACGGTTTTTATTTTTTGCTAAACAAATAAAAAAAGACTGAAAATTTGGAAAAAAAATATGTTTTTTTTTGTTTCAGTTTCAAAACTTTGTAAATAAGTAAGTTTTCTCCTTCACTGATGGGCACTGATGGGGCTGCACTGACGGGCACTGATAAGGCGGCACTGATGGGCACCGATGAGATGGCACCAGTGAAGTGGCACTGATGAGGTGGCATTGATGGGCACTGATATGTGGCACAAATTGGCACTGATAGGTGGCACGGATTGGCATGGATAGGCGGCATGGATGGGCATGGATAGGCGGCACGGAGGGGTATGTATAGGCGGCACGGATGAGCATGGATGGGCACTGATAGGCGGCATGGAGGGGCACTGATTGGTGGCTCGGATGGGCACTGATAAGTGGCACAGATGGGGACTGATAGGCGGCATTGTAGTGTATTGTATTGTACTGATGGATGCCAATCAGTGCCAAACAATAATGCATGCCAATCGGTGATGCCCATTGTGGGCACTGATTGGCATCCATTGTGGGCACTGATTGACATCCATTGTGCTGGGCATCCCTGGTGGTCTGGTGGTGTCCCTGGTGGTCCAGTGTGGGCATCCTTAGGGGGGCTGCGCTGATAATTGATCAGCACAGACCCCCCCTGTCAGATCGGCTCTCCTCAACTCGCGTCTGACAGACGCGAGTGAGAAAAAGGCGATCAGCGGCTCTTCCTATTTACACTGTGATCAGCCGTGATTGAACACGGCTGATCACGTGGTAAAGAGTCTTCGTCGGAGACTCTTTACCGAGATCGTAGTTGCGGGGTGTCAGACTGAGCGGGGCTTCGATCTTGGCATGCCAAGCGGAGGGGGGGACGAGCAGGGCTTCGATCCCATCACTGGACCCTGTGACAGGTAAGTGTCCGATTTATCAAAAGTCAGCAGCTGCAGTATTTGTAGCTGCTGACTATAATTTTTTTTAACTAGGAACCCCGCTTTAATGTAATGTGTGCCTAGTGACAACTAATACAAAAATACTGATGAAATCTCAAAAAAACCTTCAACAGGCAGAATCCCAAATGTATGAAATGGTGTGTGCTCCCATGAAGGAGGGGGAACCCCTCTGAAACGTCCATAAATTGTCTTGCATTTCAATTAGTGAACAAAATCAGGATTCATTTATAATTTTCACTTTTGTGACCAGAGGTCATTGATGCCGAGATGCCCAAGCCAAAATTAGTCATGCTGGCATGCTTTAGTTAACATTATAATAACTCTATGGTTGCATACCTAAATCATATTTATATTTTTCAAATACATACAATGCCTTTATTGTGTACACTATTTTAACCTCTTGCCTCCCACATAACGCATATGTGTGATGGTAAAGAGGGTGGGCTTTAATGCCCACATGTCGCTTATATGCATACATGGACAGCCAAGGTTTCTGTGCTGAGAGCGTGATCACTGCGCTCTCCCAGCACAGTGACTGCATTGTCATAGACAGCAACAGTAATGATCGTGGCAGGATCAACTCCTCATCATGTGACCACGATGACAATCAACCACAGTCACATAGTCATGTGATCAGGCAGTCCTTCCCATCCCCTGGATGGGAACATGGTTTTATTAACCCCTTTACACTCAGCCCTGGCATCCTCTTAACAGAGTTAAGAGACTGTCAGATCACATGACTATGCGAACGTGGTTTATTGTCATCGTGGTCACATGATAAAACCATGTTCCCAGCGAGTTATCCGATGACTCTGGCAGCTGTAAGTTAAATGTAAACAAAAGAATGCCGTCAATTAAAAATAAAGAAATAAAAACAGTGTGGGGTCCCCCCCCCCCCATCCATCCATACCAGGCCCTTCAGGTCTGGTGTGGATTTTAAGGGGAACCCCATGCCAAAATTGAAAAAAAAATGCATGGGTTCCCTCCAAAATCTACACCAGATGCTTTTCTGAGCATGCAACCCGACAGGCCAGGAAAAAGGGGGCAAACAAGCGCCAGACCACATCCCCTCAAAATGGGATAAATCACCTGGTACCCATGTTGATGAGGACAAGGGCTTCTTCCCCACAACCCTAACTGGTGGTTGTGGGAGTCTGCGGGGGGGGGGGGGGGGGGAGTTATCGGAATCTTTAACAAGGGGACCCCCAGATCCTGGCCCCCCTCATGTGAATGAGAAAGGGTACAATTTACCCCTTCTCATTCACCCAAAAAAGTGTCAAAAATAAGCAAAAACACAGAGACAGTTTTTGGAAATTCCATTTATTTAAAAAACAATTAAATAACTAAGGGACAGGGCCACCCGATGCCATCACCGGGTGACCCTGCCCACTTGCTAAGTCATCATCCCAGCATGCCCCAGCCGATGACATAAAAAGGGAGCACTAGTTACCGGCCTTTGGCTTGTTTACTGACTTTGCTTCTGCTTGATTCCTACCTGCTATATCTGCTACTGGACCCCGGCTTGCTCACCTCCGGTGGGGCAACCCTGATGGCCACTACCTGGTTATAACACGCAGGAAAACCTATATCTCTGCCATCAGAAGGATCTGGATTGGACAAAAGAAAAGGAACAGCCGTAGTCAGTACTAGTGTTGAATGCAGAAATTAAGCTTCTGAAATGCATGATGCACAAACGGAGAAGAACATTTCCTGCTGTGTGATGTCATCACATTCCCAGCTGCTCAATAATTAAAGTGGAAGTCCATGATTAAACTAAAATCCCTGCATCTTTAGATGCCCACGATCTAACACTAACCTATCTTACCCTGTAAAGAAAAAGTCAGAATACAGTGCCTTGCAAAAATATTCACCCCCTTGGCTTTTTACCTATTTTGTTACATTACAGCCTTTAGTTGAATGTTTTTTTTTTTTTATCTAAATTTTATGTGATGGATCAGAACACAATAGTCTAAGTTGGTCAAGTAAAATTAGAAAAATATATACATAAAGCAATTTTTTTAGAATGGCCAATCGGCGCCTGCACGCCCACAGAAGCTAGTGCACGAACCACCGCACTGGGCAGCCGAGCCACCTTGCCGCAGTATAAGTGCGGTGGCTGGTCGGCAAGTGGTTAACCGCTTAGCGACTGCCCATTGTAGATTTACTGCAGGGCGGCCGCTCTGCGCCAGATCATGTACCTGGTACATGATCTGATACTTATGGGGCACGCGCACATTTGGACACAGGGGGAGCCAATCAGTGGATCCAGCACACGTAGTGTCTGCAAGGACCCGCCGATCATTCAGGAGAAAGGCAAGACAAGGCAGACTGCCGTTCTGTGGAGAGAAATGTGCTGATCCTTTGTTCTTGCTAAGCAGGAACACAGATCTTTTCATTCCCCAGTCAAAGCACCTCCCCCACAGTTTGAAAGCACACCCAGGGAACACATTATCCCTTATATCGCCCCTGATGTTAACCCCTTCCCTGACACTGTCATTAGTAAAATAACAGTGCATATATTTTAGGACTGATCACTGTATTAGTGTCACTGGTCCCCAAAAAGTGGAAAAAGTGGCAGTTAGGTGTCCGATTTGTCCATGGCAATATCGCAATCCCGCTATAAGTCGCTGATTGCTGCCATTACTAGTAAAAAAATAAAAATATACCATAGTTTGTAGACGCTGTAACTTTTCGGCAAACCAATCAATATACACATATTGAGATGTTTTTTTACCAAAAATGTGTAGCAGAATACATATTGGCCTAAATTGATGAAGAAATTAAATTTTTTAAATTTTTTTACTGGGTGTGTTTTATTGATTTTTTTTTTCAAAATTGAAGTTTTTTTTGTATATAGCGGAAAAAATAAAAATCGCAAAGGTGATCAAATACCACCAAAATAAAGCTCTATTTGTGGGGAAAAAATGACAAGAATTTTATATGGGTACAGCCTCGCATGCACGGGCAATTGTTAGTTGAACTAACACAGTACCGTATCGCAAAAAATGGCCTAGTAAATCTTCCGGAGCTGAAGTGGTTAAGCTCAGTAAGTTTTAACATTTGCATGCACTTTGTGTTAAACATGAACTGGACATAGAACTTGAACATTGCAGTGGTGACCATTGGCATCCCCAAAAACAGTGAGCAGTGCTGGGTAGGTGAAGGGGAGCAGGGGAGCTGAACTGCTTGGTGAATGACTAATGCCCTGTACACACGACCGGACTTTCCGGCAGAATCATTCTGTCGGACATTCCGATCGTGTGTGGGGTTCATCTGACTTTTTCTTACAAAAATTTCTAACAGACCTAGAAATAGAACATGTTTCAAATCTTTCCGCCGGTACCAGTTCCTATCGAGAAATGGACCAGCTACTGGCTATGAACTTCCTTTTTCTAGTCCTGTCGTACGTCATCGCGTTCTAAACGATCAGACTTTGGTGTGATGGTGTGTAGGCAAGTCCGTTTCGGCGGAACTCCGTCGAAACTCCGTCGAAAAGTTCTTTGGAGTTCAATCCGACAAGAAGTCCACTTGTGTGTACGTGGCATTAGACAACTATAGTGCTTATGCTTTAAAATTTGAGGATGAATTGCTCCGCAGTGCCCACAGCTACAAAAAGTTTTTTTTCCAAATCTCATTCTGCTTGGTAATATACCATATATACTCGAGTATAAGCCGACCCGAATATAAGCCGAGTGTCGGGGAAATACCAGGCCTCTCCGCCGGGTTCCAGGGTTGCGCACGCGCGGTAAAGCGGCGCAACGAAGGTTACAGGTACGCCGGGTAACGGGTGCGCATGCGCGGGTCCGCGGCACTCGGGTATCTGTCACAACCCAGCCTGTACGCCTCACCGCTGTGCGCGGTGCTGACAGAAGACGAGTGCGCATGCGCACTCGTCCGGGTATCCCACCTGACCATTTACCTGGCC
Organism: Lithobates sylvaticus; assembly: GCA_028564925.1. Classification (NCBI taxonomy): domain Eukaryota; kingdom Metazoa; phylum Chordata; class Amphibia; order Anura; family Ranidae; genus Lithobates; species Lithobates sylvaticus. Next base: position 508,010,295 of record CM053030.1, read on the forward strand.
TATAAAAGGCCTTCCCTGTCCGCTTTCAAATTGCTGGTTTGTTGTCTCTTTTGAGTCCTGTCTCCAGTCCTGTATCCTGTATCCTGTATCCTGTATCCTGTATCCTGTACCCTGTACCCTGCATCTACCTGACTACCAGTGCCGACCCGGAATCCGTCTGACTACCGCTGCCGCTACTCTCCTGTGTTTGAACCTCTGGCTTGCTTCCTGGATTCCTCTACTGCTTGATTACCTGTGCTTGACCCTCGGCCTGTCTACTGGATCTTCCGTGAGTTACTTACCTGTGTTTGACCTCTGGCTTGCTTCCTGGATACCTCTTCTGCCTGATTACCTGTGCTTGACCCTCGGCCTGCCTACTGGACATTCTCTGAGTTACTTACCTGTGTTTGACCCCTGGCTTGCCTTTTGGACACCTCTACTACCTGATTACCTGTGCTTGACCCCCGGCTTGCCTACTGGACATTCTCTGAGTTACTTACCTGTGTTTGACCCCTGGCTTGCCTTTGGACACCTCTTCTGCCTGATTACCTGTGCTTGACCCCTGGCTTGCCTCCTGGACATTCTCTGAGTTACCTACCTGTGTTTGACCCCTGGCTTGCCTTTGGATACTTCTATTGCCTGGTTGCCTGTGTTTGACCCTCGGCCTGCTTGCTGGACTATCTCTCGCTCAGTGTTCTGGACTTGTAGTTCTCTCATGCTCCCGAGGGTCCTCCTTCAGTATATGCTTGGGTACCTCTGCAACCTCTACCTGATCACAGCTCTGCCAGGTGTCTACTCCCAGTGCAGCTTCAGCCTCTCCTGGTCAACAACGCTACTGCACACCACCTGCTACACTCCTGCTGGCAACCCGTGCATCTTTGAGCCCGGTGTCCTCTGTACCCACTCCAGAGGCATCGTGCGCTTAGTCGCAAGGGGAGCAGCTCTCAGCATATCGGCCCGGGTGAGTACCTCTGACAGTACAAACCAGCCAATGTCCGAGGCCGACAGAGCTGGTTCACCCCTTGAGGCCTTATGCCAGCAGGTGACAACCCTTACCCAGGCTGTACAACGCCTCCAAGATGGATACTTTCAGATCGAGGGGCGTCTTCAGCATCTGACTTTATCTCCAAACCAAGCGGACCAGTCACCCCCTGTAGCCAGCACCTCCACTCTTCTATCAACACCTGGAGGTGCTCTCCCTGCCTATGATGTGTCCCATCCTGATCCCAGGGTCCCCACACCTGAACGTTTTTCCGGGGACCGAAGGAAATTTCGCTCTTTTAAAAACTCCTGTTTGCTACACCTAGCCCTACAACCCAGGACCTTCCAGTTGGAATCCACCAAAGTGGGGTTCATTATCTCTCTCCTTTCTGATGACCCGCAATCCTGGGCACACCATTTGATGGAACAAAAGAGCCCACAGTTGAATTCTGTAGAGACTTTCTTTTCCGCTATGGCAGCACTCTACGAGGACTCCCAACGCACAGGTACGGCAGAATCTACCCTGCATACCCTATCCCAGGGGAGAAGACCTGTAGAGGACTATGTAGTGGATTTCCGCAAATGGGCAGCGGATACTGACTGGAACGAATCAGCCCTAAAATACCAATTCCGTTTTGGGCTATCCGAGGTATTGAAGGATGAACTGGCTCGAGTAGAGATCCCAAGTACCTTCACGGATCTCTGCCAACTTGTTATTAACCACTTGACCACTGGGCACTTAAACACCCTTAATAACCAGACCAATTTTCAGCTTTCGGTGCTCTCACATTTTGAATGACAATTACTCAGTCATACAACACTGTACCCAAATGAAATTTTTGTCCTTTTTTTCACACAAATAGAGCTTTCTTTTGGTGGTATTTAATCACTGTTGGGTTTTTTATTTTTTGCGCTATAAAAGAAAAAAGACTGAAAATTCTGTAAAAAAAATGAATTTTTCTTCGTTTCTGCTATAAAATTTAGCAAATTTTGTCATTTTTCTTGATAAATTTTGGCCAAAATTTATACTGCTACATATCCTTGGTAAAAATAAGTACAAATTGGGGTATATTATTTGGTCGTTGTGAAAGTTTTAGAGTCCACAAGCTATGGTGCCAATATCTGAAAATTGATCACACCTGAAGTACTGACGGCCTATCTCATTTCTTGAGTCCATAACATGCCATAAAAGTACAAATACCCCCCAAATGACCCCTTTTTGGAAAGAAGACATTCCAAGGTATTTGGAAAGAGGCATGGTGAGTTTTTTTGAAGTTGTAATTTTTTCCCACAATTCTTTGCAAAATCAAGATTTTTTTTCTTATTTTTTTTTTTTCACAAAATTGTCATATTAGCAGGTTATTTCTCACACACAGCATATGCATACCACAAATTACACCCCAAAACACATTCTGCTATTACTCCCGAGTACGGCGATACCACATGTGTGAGACTTTTACACAGCGTGGCCACATACAGAGGCCCAACATGCAGGGAGCACCTTCAGGCGTACTGGAGCACCCAGGACAATTCTGACATTTCTCTCCTACATGTACAAATCATCATTTATTTGCTAGAAAATTACATAGAACCCCAAAACATTATATATGTTTTTTTAGAAAAGACCCTAGAGAATACAATGGCGGTCGTTGCAACTTTTTATCTAGCACGGTACTTGCGCAGCAATTTTTCGAACGCGTTTTTTTGGGGAAAAAAAAGTTTTGTGCTTTACAAAAAACAAAACTGTAAATTTAGCCCAATGTTTTTGCATAATGTGAAAGATGAAGTTACGCCGAGTAAATAGATACCTAACATGTCACCCTTCAAAATTGCATGCGCTCGTGGAATGGCGCCAAACTTCGCTACTTAAAAATCCCCATAGGCGGCGCTTTAAAACTTTTTACTGGCTACATGTTTTGAGTTACAGAGGAGGTCTAGGGCCAAAATTATTGTTCTCGCTCCAACGTTCGCAGCGATACCTCACATGTGTGGTTTGAACACCGTTTTCATATGTGGGCGGGACTTACGTATGCGTTCGCTTCTGCATGCGAGCGCACGGGGACAGGGGCGCTTTACATTTTTTTTATTTTTTTTATTGTTCATTTTACTTTATTTATTTTAGTTTGACACTTTTTTTCCCCCCAAAAATTTTTTTGATCACTTTTATTCCTATTACAAGGAATGTAAACATCCCTTGTAATAGGAATATGGCATGACAGGTCCTCTTTACAGTGAGATATGGGGTCAATAAGACCCCACATCTCACCTCTAGGCTGGAAAGCCTGAAAAAAAAAAAAAAAACGATCCTGGCTTTGATCGTAGCGAGCATTGCAGGGTATCGCAGAATATCGCAGGGTATGGCTGGGTATGGCAGGGTATGGCATGGCAGGGTATGGCAGAGTATGGCAGAGTATGGCAGGGTATGGCAGGGTATGGCAGGGTATGGCAGAGTATGGCAGAGTATGGCAGAGTATGGCAGGGTAATGGCAGGGTAATGGCAGAGTATCGCAGGGTAATGGCAGAGTATTGCAGGGTAATGGCAGAGTATCGCAGGGTATGGCAGGGTATCACAGGGTATGGCAGGGTATCGCAGGGTATGGCAGGGTATGGCAGGGTATGGCAGGGTATGGCAGGGTATCGCAGGGTATGGCAGAGTATCGCAGGGTATGGCAGAGTATCGCAGGGTATGGCAGGGTATGGCAGAGTATGGCAGAGTATGGCAGGGTATGGCAGAGTATGGCAGGGTATGGCAGAGTATGGCAGGGTATCGCAGAGTATGGCAGGGTATGGCAGGGTATGGCAGGGTATGGCAGGGTAATGGCAGAGTATGGCAGGGTATCGCAGAGTATGGCAGGGTATCGCAGGGTATGGCAGGGTAATGGCAGAGTATCGCAGGGTAATGGCAGAGTATCGCAGGGTAATGGCAGAGTATCGCAGGGTAATGGCAGAGTATCGCAGGGTAATGGCAGGGTATGGCAGAGTATGGCAGGGTATCGCAGAGTATGGCAGGGTATGGCAGAGTATGGCAGGGTATCGCAGAGTATGGCAGGGTATGGCAGGGTAATGGCAGAGTATGGCAGGGTATCGCAGAGTATGGCAGGCTATCGCAGGGTATGGCAGGGTAATGGCAGAGTATGGCAGGGTATCGCAGAGTATGGCAGGGTATCGCAGAGTATGGCAGGGTATCGCAGAGTATGGCAGGGTATCGCAGGGTATGGCAGGGTAATGGCAGAGTATCGCAGGGTAATGGCAGAGTATCGCAGGGTAATGGCAGAGTATCGCAGGGTAATGGCAGAGTATCGCAGGGTAATGGCAGGGTATGGCAGAGGGTATCGCAGGGTATCGCAGGGTATCGCATGGCAGGGTATCGCATGGCAGGGTATCGCAGGGTATCGCATGGCAGGGTATCGCAGGGTAATGGCAGGGTAATGGCAGGGTAATGGCAGAGTATGGCAGGGTAATGGCAGAGTATGGCAGGGTAATGGCAGAGTATGGCAGGGTAATGGCAGAGTATGGCAGGGTAATGGCAGAGTATCGCAGGGAATGGCAGAATATAGCAGGGTAAGGCACAGTATTGGAGGGTATGGCATTTTACTGCTGGGTATCCATCCATCCATGCTCAGCCATCCCTCCATACCCTGCAATACCCAGCAATACACTGCAGGCTATTGCTGTGTATTGCAGGGTATGGAGGGATGGCTGAGCATGGATGGATGGATCGGTGGTGGCAGAGCAGGCTGTGGGCACTACAGATCCCGCCCACAGCACTGCTGCCACCGATCCCTCCCCCTCTCCTCTCACACTGTACCGATCGGTACAGAGAGAGGAGGGGATAGGAACCGGCGTCATCAAATGACGCCGGTTTGCTTACATGTGATCGCTCCGTCATTTGACGGAGCGATCACGTGGTAAACGGCCGCGATGAGCGGCCGTTTACCGTGATCCGTGATCCGCCGGGTCCTCTGGACCCGGCGATCACGGATGTTCTCGAGTGCGCGCCCCGGGGGGCGCGCAAGAGGGGAATTCCGGGAGGACGTCATATGACGCCCTCCCAGAGTTAAGCAACCGCCCTGTAGCCGTCATTCGGCTATGGGCCGGTTGTAAAGTGGTTAAGCTTGACCGTCGATTACGAGAACGACGGGCAGAGAGACTGCAGAGCCCTCGTCCCACCTGGACGATGCCCCGGGTCCCCCCGGCACCTGCTCCTTCTTGGAACTCTCGCTCCCCTCCTCATGGGGAACCTATGCAACTGGGCCTGGCACGGTCCCCCCTATCTGCCGAAGAAAGGCTCCGTCGTCGTCAAGCCAACCTCTGCCTCTACTGCGGGGGCACGGGGCACTACCTACAGAAATGCCCCATAAGACCCAGTAAGTGTCCTTCTGGGTCCCTCTCAAGTTCACACTCTGTTGGAGTTCCGCATTTTCATCTGTCTGTTCCACTCTCCCTACAGGTAGCGGGAGAGTCTTTCCAGCTGGGAGCCATCCTTGACTCCGGAGCCTGCAGTTGCTTCATGGACCTGACCTTGGCACGACACCTGAACCTCCCTTTAACTACCAAGAAACAACCTCTTCAAATCCAGCTGGCTGATGGCTCTCCACCCTGCTCAGGACCGGTTACCCAGGAAACCGCTCCCATCCTGACCTGCACCAAATCAGGTCATCAGGAACTTTTACGTTTTGACATTATCCACTCTCCCATGTTCCCCATCATCCTGGGGTACCCCTGGCTACTGGCTCACAACCCTCGGATTGACTGGGTCAACAGGGAAGTGGAGTTCTCCTCCCCTTACCGCTTGCAGCACTGCCTTCCGGATCAACCCGCAGTACCTCTTACTCATCTTGCCATGCAACCCAGTGCCAAGGACCTGCAACACGTCCCAACACCCTACCAAGACTTCATGGACATTTTCGATGAAAAAAAGGCCGAAGTTCTTCCCCCTCATCGTTCATATGATTGTCCGATTGATCTCCTACCAGGGGCTGAGATTCCCTTCGGAAGGATTTTCCCCTTGTCCGAAACTGAGCTTGAAGCCCTACGGGTATATATTGACGAGAATCTTGCTAAAGGGTTCATCCAACCATCTTCTTCGCCCGCAGGGGCTGGGATTTTCTTTGTTGAAAAAAAAGACGGTTCCCTCAGACCCTGTGTGGATTACAGGGAACTCAATAAAATTACTATCAAGAACAGGTACCCACTCCCACTCATTCCCGAACTTTTTCAGCGGCTCAGGACTGCCAAGGTGTTTACCAAGCTGGATCTTCGTGGGGCCTACAATTTAGTTAGAATACGCTCTGGGGATGAGTGGAAGACGGCTTTTAGGTCCAGATTCGGCCATTTCGAGTACCTGGTCATGCCGTTTGGACTTTGTAATGCCCCAGCTACCTTCCAGCACCTTGTCAATGACATTTTTCGTGAGTATCTGGATAACTTCCTCATTGTATACCTTGATGATATCTTGATTTTCTCTGATTCCCTAGAAGCCCACCGTCAACATGTCCGGAAGGTTCTTCTCATTCTCCGCAAACACGGGCTCTACGTCAAAGGAGAGAAATGCGAGTTCGAGACTGATACCATCCAGTTCCTGGGCTTTATCATAACCACCGGAGGAGTACTGATGGACCCCCAAAAAGTGAAGGCCATCCAGGATTGGCCTGCCCCCACAGACAAAAGGTCAGTCCAACGTTTTATCGGCTTTGCCAACTTTTATAGACGGTTCATTCAGGGATTTTCTGCCATTGTGTCCCCAATCACCCAACTGACCCGCCAGCAAGTCAAGTTCCAGTGGACTCCCCAAGCGCAGAGCGCTTTTGAGAAGCTCAAGGAACTCTTTTCCTCTGCACCCATCTTACAGCACCCTGACCCTGAACTCCCTTACGTCCTAGAAGTGGACGCTTCAGATTCTGCTTTGGGAGCGATCCTATCGCAGAGAAGTGGCCCAAAGGCCCTCCTCCACCCGGTCGCCTTTGCCTCCCGAAAACTAAATCCCCCTGAAAAGAATTATGATGTAGGCGACCGGGAATTACTTGCGATTAAGTTCGCTCTCGAGGAATGGAGATACCTGCTAGAAGGAGCTTCCCAACCCATCCTCATCTTCACTGACCACCGCAATTTGGAGTACCTCAGGGCTGCAAAACGCCTTAGACCCAGGCAGGCCCGCTGGGCCTTGTTCTTCTCCCGATTTAATTTCCACATCACTTACCGTCCTGGCTCCAAGAATGGCAAGGCGGATGCTTTATCCCGTATGTTTCTGGACACTGAATCCTCTAAAGAACCTGCTACTATCCTGTCCGCCCACAATTTCCTCCATGCCATTCAGCCTGACTTGACCACAGCCCTCAAACAGGCTTCCAACCAGTTCTCATCTCCCACATTACCTTTTCTTGAAAGGAAGCAGGATCTGCTCTGGGCCCATGCCCAAATCTTTGTTCCTCCTCCTGTCAGACTCCAAGTCCTGCAGACCCTTCATGACCACAAGATGTCCGGCCACTTTGGAGTACAGAAAACCGTGGACTTGGTAGGTCGATCTTACTGGTGGCCGGGCTGGAGGAAGGACTGTCAGGAATACATTCTCTCTTGCAACACTTGTCAAAGGAACAAGGGGGCCAACACTAAGTCCTGGGGTCTGTTACGTCCATTATCTGTTCCGGAACGTCCATGGAAGGAGATTTCCATGGACTTCATCGTGGACTTACCCTCCTCAGATTCCTTTACCACGATTCTGGTTGTCATTGACCGTCTCTCAAAGATGGCTCACTTCCTACCCATGAAAGGTACCCCCTCGGCTTCTGCTACCACTGACATCTTCATCAGAGAGATTATAAGGTTACACGGAGTTCCAGCTAACATCACCTCAGACCGAGGGGTACAGTTCACCTCCAGGTTCTGGAGAGACCTCTGCAAATCCCTTGAAATCAGGACTTCCATGTCTTCAGCATACCACCCCCAATCCAACGGTCAAACTGAACGCACTAATCAGACCCTCGAGCAATACCTGAGGTGTTTTTGTTCTTACTCCCAAGATGACTGGTCAGGCTTACTACCCTACGCGGAGTTTGCCTATAATAATTCTTTGCATTCTGCCATTAATCAGACGCCCTTCTGGGCAAACTACGGTTATCACCCTTCTTTTCTTCCAGATTCCATTCCAGATGTCCCTACTCCAGCTGCACAGGACCTAGTCAAAAGTATCCAAGACAACTTCCTCCGGATCCAACAGGCCATGAAGGAAGCACAGAAGGGTTATGAGGTACAGTACAACCGGGGCAGGAAGGAATGCCCGCCTTTCCAGATTGGTGAGAAAGTTTGGTTATCAACCGCTAATTTAAAACTCCCTTGTCCTTCTCGGAAATTGGGTCCCAGGTTCATCGGCCCCTTTGAGGTCAAGAGAGTGATCAACCCAGTGGCCTTTGAACTAGATCTCCCCAGTTCCTATAGGATTCATCCAGTTTTTCATGCCTCTTTGCTGAAACCCGTAATTGCTAATTCTTTCCCTGATAGGCAGACGCCACTTCCTCCTCCCATCACCATCCAAGGAGAGGAAGAATTCGAGGTTGAGAAAATTCTGGATCTCCGAAGAAGAAGAGGTCAGGTTCAATATCTTGTTAAATGGAAAGGGTATCCCCCAGAAGACTGCTCCTGGGAGCCATCCGAAAACATTCATGCCCCTCGCTTAATCCGAGAATATCACCAAAGACATCCTGAAGTGGGCATCCGGAGGCTGCCCTTAGGAGGGGGGCACTGTCAGGGAAATACCAGGCCTCTCCGCCGGGTTCCAGGGTTGCGCACGCGCGGTAGAGCGGCGCAACGAAGGTTACAGGTACGCCGGGTAACGGGTGCGCATGCGCGGGTCCGCGGCACTCGGGTATCTGTCACAACCCAGCCTGTACGCCTCACCGCTGTGCGCGGCGCTGACAGAAGACGAGTGCGCATGCGCACTCGTCCGGGTATCCCACCTGACCATTTACCTGGCCTATAAAAGGCCTTCCCTGTCCGCTTTCAAATTGCTGGTTTGTTGTCTCTTTTGAGTCCTGTCTCCAGTCCTGTATCCTGTATCCTGTATCCTGTACCCGGTACCCTGTACCCTGCATCTACCTGACTACCAGTGCCGACCCGGAATCCGTCTGACTACCGCTGCCGCTACTCTCCTGTGTTTGAACCTCTGGCTTGCTTCCTGGATTCCTCTACTGCTTGATTACCTGTGCTTGACCCTCGGCCTGTCTACTGGATCTTCCGTGAGTTACTTACCTGTGTTTGACCTCTGGCTTGCTTCCTGGATACCTCTTCTGCCTGATTACCTGTGCTTGACCCTCGGCCTGCCTACTGGACATTCTCTGAGTTACTTACCTGTGTTTGACCCCTGGCTTGCCTTTTGGACACCTCTACTACCTGATTACCTGTGCTTGACCCCCGGCTTGCCTACTGGACATTCTCTGAGTTACTTACCTGTGTTTGACCCCTGGCTTGCCTTTGGACACCTCTTCTGCCTGATTACCTGTGCTTGACCCCTGGCTTGCCTCCTGGACATTCTCTGAGTTACCTACCTGTGTTTGACCCCTGGCTTGCCTTTGGATACTTCTATTGCCTGGTTGCCTGTGTTTGACCCTCGGCCTGCTTGCTGGACTATCTCTCGCTCAGTGTTCTGGACTTGTAGTTCTCTCATGCTCCCGAGGGTCCTCCTTCAGTATATGCTTGGGTACCTCTGCAACCTCTACCTGATCACAGCTCTGCCAGGTGTCTACTCCCAGTGCAGCTTCAGCCTCTCCTGGTCAACGACGCTACTGCACACCACCTGCTACACTCCTGCTGGCAACCCGTGCATCTTTGAGCCCGGTGTCCTCTGTACCCACTCCAGAGGCATCGTGCGCTTAGTCGCAAGGGGAGCAGCTCTCAGCATATCGGCCCGGGTGAGTACCTCTGACACCGAGGCACCTCATTTTACCACAAAAAAATGGGAAAACGTATTGACTCTAGTATAAGCCTACGGCGAGAAATGCGCAGCTACTGTAAGCCCCCGTACACATGGTCGGACATTCCGACCACAAAATCCGTCGGATTTTTTCCGACGGATTTTGGCCGAAACCTGTCTTGCATACACACGGTCGCACAAAGTTGTCGGAAAATCAGATTCTTCGGAACGAGGTGACGTCGAACACGTACGACGGGACTACGTAGAGGCCAGTAGCCAGTAGCTTTCATCTCCAAATTTCTTCTGAGCATGCGTGCCACTTTGTGCGTTGGAATTCTCGACACACGATCGGAAAAAGTCAGAACGGATTTTGTTGTCAGAAAATTTGAGATCCAGCTCTCAAACTTTTTCCGACGGAAATTCCGACCGAAAAAGTCAGATGGAGCCCACACACGGGTAGATTTTCCAACAACATGGTCCGATTGGACATTTTCCGTCTGAATTTCCGACTGTGTGTGGGGGCATAAGTGTAAAAGAGGGTCAACAATGCCCATTTGCAGCCTCACTGAGCCCATTTGCAGCCATAGGTCCCCCGAACTTCAAACTTGGTAGTTAAGGGTTCCTAGATGCCCCCTATCTGCAGCCAAAATTTTGGGACCCAAAGGGGGTGTATATGTTGTAGTGCTAGTTCCACTGGGTTTGCACACCAAATTTGGGGTTCCTAGCACTGGGTGACCCCGAGATACAGGGCCCCAAAGTCAGGTCGGAAAATGTCAAGCACTTTTCTGCAGCAGAGAATTAAATTTTCCGAAACTACTTTGGGGCCCCGTATCTCGGTGCTAGAAACCCCAAATATGGATATGTTGTAGTGCTAGTTCTGCTGGGTTTGCACACCAAATTTGGGGTTCCCCAAGATACGAGGCCCCAAAGTCGGGTCGGAAAATGTCATTCTCTGCTGCAGAAAAGTACTTGACTCGAGTATAAGCCGAGGGGAGCACATTCAGCACAAAAAAATGTGCTGAAAAACTCGGCTTATACTCGAGTATATACGGTATGTGAATATTTAAATGTCCATAACTTGGGCACATGTTGACCAAAATGATTAAGAAGAAGTTATGACGCTGAACCTTAGAGTAGGTTTAACATACATAAAGCTGTAAATCACACATATACTGTATCTATACTAAAAATTATATTATATATAATATATCAATTTCTTGCCTTTCTTCTCCTGAGCTTCCAAAACAAAACTTTATATTTTGAACTTTTCTAAAACTTTCAATGCCACTTATGACGCCAAACCTAGTCATTGGGTGTTATTTGTGACTTTTTTCTTTCTTTTTTTTTGTTTTGTCTGTTTTGCGCAATTTCTTGTTACTCAAAATGTAAAAAAATCTCAAGTGAGTTAAAAGCAACAGCTTTTGTTTTGTAAAGGCTTCGAGCTCCTTTCATATTACAACATATTATCAAAGCTTTAAAAGCTGTTTGAAGGTGTGAAATATATAATTTCACCTCAAATTGAAGTTTTCTTGCAAGGTATTAGATGAAGTTTTAAAACTACTTCTGTCTGTGATTAGAAATTAATAAGGATTGACATCAAAGTTTTTGCAAAGGGCCTGTAATTATAGCCGTACAATTGAACAAGGGGAATGCAGAGGGGGCAATTGACTACTTTGCCAGTCAGACCTTTTCTAAAATTACATGAAATGTTTCCAATTTCATTTCCTTGAGCTAATCAAAAAGGGCTCTGCTGGAAAGAAATAGAGGGAAGGCAAGTATGCTGGATTGCTAATCCTCTATTTGCATTAAGACACCCACACGCTCTCCTTTTCTGATAGTTTTATATTTTTGGTATGTGAACAAGCTGTTATTAAATGTGAAAAGACTGAAAATGCATGATTAATGGCTATTAATCGCTATAGCTCATTACAAAAGAGGGCTGGGAGGCTTGTTCTGTGACCAAACAATTTAGGAGGTATGGACTATGGGAATATTGTGTTCATCTAGGGCAGTGATGGCCAACCTTGGCACCCCAGATGTTTTGGAACTACATGTACTCATGCACTCTGCAGTGTAGTTGAGCATCATGGGAAATGTAGTTCCAAAACATCTGGGGTGCCAAGGTTCGCCATCACTAATCTAGGGTCATCTGGTGTCTTATGCCCTTTACACACGATAGGATTTTCCGACAACAAAATCCAAGTGATTTTTTCCGACGGATGTTGGCTCAAACTTGTCTTGCATACACACAATCAGACACAGTTGGTCGGAAATTCCGAACCTCAAGAACGCGGTTACATACAACAAGTACGCCAAGCCGAGAAAAATGAAGTTCAATAGCCAGTGCTGCTCTTCTGCTTGATTCCAAGCATGCGTGGCACTTTGTCCATATAGTGAACTTTGTGTTGAGTTATTCACTTTACGGTCAACACAGAGGACAAGGGGGCACTCTTTACGTCTGGAGGAAAAGAGATTTCATCTCCAAATACGGAAAGGTTTCTTCACAGTAAGAGCTGTGAAAATGTGGAATAGACTCCCTCCAGAGGTGGTTCTGGCTAACTCAGTAGATTGCTTTAAGAAAGGCCTGGATACTTTTCTAAATGTACATAATATAACTGGGTACTAACATTTATAGGTAAAGTGGATCCAGGGAAAATCCGATTGCCTCTTGGGGGATCAGGGAGAGATTTTTTCCCCTGCTGTAGCAGATTGGAGCATGCCCTGCTGGGGTTTTTTTTTGCCTTCCTCTGGATCAACTGTGGGTATAGAATTGAGTATATTGGAATAAATGTAATTAATTCAGGTATATAGTTGCATGTCTGAGTAATTGTTGGCCAAACTATCACAGTACTTGAAGCTTAAAAATGGCCTGTAATGAAGGGGTATGAAGGGGTATATATAGGCTGGTACTCAAGTGAATAAATATAGTTTAGTCTACTTTGGTTGAGAAAAAAATACAATCACCTCTGAGTGATCCATTCCATATGCAAGGATTGTAACAGACTTTGTAGCAGATTCCTACCTTTTGCTGCTCTGAAGAAATAGCTGTTTGGTTCACTGTGTCCTTTGTAGACTGATTCTGAATGTGAGGGTCTGGTTCATTATAACAACCTCCAGGTTGCCATATTGCATTGCATTTTATAAAACAAATCATAGAGGCTGCATATTGAAGGAAAGGTAATTTGTAATCATTTTAAACTATAGCATGGCTTGTCTAAGAATTGTATATGTTACATCATTTTTTTTGATTGTTTATTTGCTATATTTTGTTTCCACTGAGCTAAGCTGGCATTCAGATGCTCCTAAGACATTTGTTTAGTCCACACCAAAATATAGAATAGCATTTAATATTCGTGAGAGTTAACCTCACCCCACACTCTTATGGTCACTCTCTACCATAATTCTTACTTCTTGCCAGCCTTTGAAGAATTATGATGGTTCCTGTGTTGGTCAAACCAAGGATTTTGTAGAATCTATGACTTAACTAACATAAGGGGATACAATCATTCCTTTCCCTCCAAGCTTTCCACAAGGTCCCCCCTTCTGAATTATTTTGTTACCTACAGTTCAAAAATGTTGTTCAAAGTGCTCTTAAACATACATCTTTATCTTCACCCCTTTCCATGGCACCATCTGAGCCCCAGCGTTTTGATGCTCCATTGGGGAAAAGTGCAGTTTTCCTAATATACTCTTCTCTCCTAGAATCTGATGATAACTACCTACCCATATATGTAACCAGGTGGGAAAGCGATTTGGCTTCCACTTCTTAAAAGAACATTGGCTCCAAATCTAAGACTCTACAGCCCATGGATCTATCAGTTTTGCTCTGGTGGAAGCCCTTTAGAATTGCAACAGTTTCTAAATCAGACATTCTTAACCTTTTTACCCCAGAGGAAACCTTGAAATAATTTTCAGATCTCAGGGAAGCCCAGTAAGATTAGTCCATCTGGGGTAATTGGGAAAATGCGCTGGTTTATGGTCCCTCAGAGTTATCCTTTAGAGTAATTTATAAAATGGCAATAGTTTCTAAAGCAGACATTCTCAGCTTTTTGTATGCCAGAGGAACCCTTGAAATAATTTTCGGATTTCAGGGAACCCTGGTAAGATTAATCCATTAGGGATCATTGGGAAAATGTGCTGGTTTATAGTCCCTCAGAGTTATCCTTTAGAGTCATTTAAAAAAACCTCAATAGTTTCTAAATCAGACATTCTCAACATTTTGTACCCCAGAGGAACCCTTGAAATAATTTTCAGATCTCAGGGAACCCCGGAGATTAGTCTATCGGGGGTCAATGGGAAAATTACCCTTACATTAGTAGTTGTAAGTGGGAGGAATGCCACCCCTACAGGGATGGTTACAATAACTAGACAAGTGCAATTCGTTTAGTTCCTTCATTGTTTTTTAACGAATTTCGACAAATTTGTTAATTCGGAAACATCCAAATTAACGAAAACCTGTTTAACAAATTTTTCTGAATATTCATAAATTCGTAAATTTGAAACTTCGTAAATTCGAAAAACCAAAAACTCGAAAATTAGAAAATCTGAAATAATAACTAACTATTAAATTATAGGTATTGGAATTTCCTTTCAAATTTGGCTGTTAGTGAATGAATATGAATTTATCTGAAGTTACGAATTATCCGAAATAATGAATGCCATATCTAAACGAATGAAACATAACAAATTCATAATAATAAATAACAATAATAATATTAATAATAAAAAAAATGTATTATTATTATTTATCATTAATTCGATCGGTTTAAATTTGGTTAGATGCGGCATTCATTCAGATACATTTGTATTCGTTACTTTCACTAACAGCCAAATTTGAAAGGAAATTCCAATACCTATAATTTAACAGTTAGTTAGTTAGTTAGTCATTATTTAGTTATTATTTAGAATTTTCAGAATTTTCAGAATTTTCAGATCAAAATTTTCACATTTTTGAATTTACGAATTTTCGAATTTATGAATTTTCAAATTTACTATTTTATGAATTTACGAATTGCGATCATAATGAATTACCCCGAAAAACAAAAAACTTAAACAAATAAAACGAAAAAGAACACATTTTTCGGCAGTGCACATCTCTAACTATAACATGCTTGCAGTCATGCTGATGGCTCTGTTAAGTAGCGTTGGACCTGGGCACCATCAGATCGAAGGTCAATTAGCCACACCTCAAAGAATTCTAAGCCCCCGTACACACGGTGGGAGATTCCGACCACACAATCCGTCCGATTTTTTCCGACGGATTTTGTCTGAAACTGGTGTTGCATACACACGGTCAGACAAAGTTGTTGGAAAATCCGATCGTTCCAAACATGGTGACGTTCGTTGCGTACTACGGAACTACATAGAGGCTAGTAGCCAATAGCTTGGGTCTCGTAATTTGATCTGAGCATGCGTGGCACTTTGTCCGTCGGAATTCCCTACACACGATCGGAAAAAGTCTGATCGTATTTTGTTGTCGGAAAATTTGAGCGCTAGAGCCCACACACGATCGGATGTTGATAAATGTTGATTATAAATTATATAAAGCTTACATTACCTTCTTCAAGCAGAATTTAATCTTTCCCTCATGTCACATCAGAAAACATGACAGTATGAGGGATATTTACTAAAACTGGAGATTTCAAAATCTGATGCAGCTCTGCATGGCAGCCAATCGGCTTCTAAATTCAGCTTCTTCAATTAACCACTTCACGACCGGCGCACACAGATATACGTTGGCAGAATGGCACGTACAGGCAGCAGGGCGTATATATAAGTCCCTCCTTAATGCCTGTCCGTGCCATCGGAAGCGCGCCGGGAGCGGCGCGCTCCCACCACGCCGGTCGGGACCCCAGTGAGTCCGGTCGCGGGCCCCGCGGACTCGATCGCCGCGGGGACCCCCGCGATCGTCTCACAGGAAGGCTGAACGGGGAGATGCCGAGATAAACAGCATCTCCCCGTTCTGCCTAGCAACTAGTGACGCCAATCTCTGCTCCCTGTGATTGGAGCAGAGATCAGCATTCACTAGCTGACAGCCACGCCCCCCCACAGTAAGAAACACACCCCTAGGCACACTTAACCCCTACACTGCCCCCTTGAGGTTAACCCCTTCACTGCCAGTGTCATTTATACAGGAATCAATGCATTTGTATAGCATTGATTGCTGTATAAATGACAATGGTCCCAAAAATGTGTCAAAAATGTCCGATGTGTCCGCCATAATGTCGCAGTCACAATAAAAATTGCTGATCACCGCCATTACTAATAAAAAAAAATATAAATAAAAATGCTTTAAAACTATCCCCTATCTTGTAAACGCTATAACTTCTGCGCAAACCAATCAATAATCGCTTATTGCGATTTTTTTTACCAAAAATATGTAGAAGAATATGTATCGGCCTAAACTGAGGAAAAAAAAAGTTTTTTTATATATTTTTGGGGGATATTTATTATAGCAAAAAATAAAAAATAATGCGTTTTTTTGTTTATAGCGCAAAAAATAAAAACCGCAGGGGTGATCAATAAACCACCAAAAGAAAGCTCTATTTGTGGGAAAAAAAGGACGTCAATTTTGTTTGGGAGCCACGTCGCACGGCCGCGCAATTATCAGTTAAAGCGACGCAGTGCCAAATCGCAAAAAGGGGCCTGGTCCTTTGGCTGCAAATTGGTCCGGTCTGAAAGTGGTTAAGCTTTGACAAAAAACCTGGAAGCTGATTGGTTTCTATGCAGAGCTGCACCAGATTTTGCTCTCCAGTTTTAGTAAATCAACCCCTATTTGTCATTAAGCTCCGCTTTCCCAGGATGCTTTTAAAGTTTGTCAGTTGGCCAGACTGTACTTGTAAATGTCTTCCAGCAAGTTGAACAATGTCTATGAGAGAATAATTAGTGGATCTCATTAGGAGATAAAAACTGCAGTAATTTCCCTAATTAATAGCCCTGTAACAGTAATAGCTTTGGTATTAGCAAAATGTTGTGTCATTTAAGAAAATGAACTAAGGTTTCAGAAAATGATGATGAAAACCTGTTCTCATTGATTAATGTTTTTTTTTTTGTTTGAAGTGTTCATTATCAACAACATTATTGTTTAAATATGAATCTCAAGCAGATATAAAATAAGAAAAAAACATTCACCATTGCAGTTATGTAATCACTGAGGAAAATCATTAAGGCGGAGGTCCGGCCAAAAAAAAATAAAATAAAAGCCAGCAGCTACACATACTGCAGCTGCTGGCTTTTAATAATAGGACACTTAGTGCTGGTTCACACCGGGGCGACTTGTAAGGTGACAAGTCGCGCTTCGTTCTGTACTATGGAACCGTTCTAATAGGAACGACTCAAGTCGCTCTGACCTAGAAAAAGGTTCCTAGACTCCTTCTGCAAATTACCACAGCCGCAAAGCAGACCATCGCCAAAGCGTGGAAGTCCTCATCATTAATGCTTTCTGAAACTACGAATAGAATACATCAAGCCATGATCCTCTCGAAAACAGATGCCATATCCAACGATACCATACCTAAATTTGCGAAAATATGGAGTCCTTGGGTGACCCACTTTCTTTCTCCTAATTTTGACACTTTTTTACTAAGACCTTGGTAACGATATCATTTTGTTTTGAATAACTTCTAAATAGATACTATGTATATATTGTTACTAAGAAATCCCCGGAAACCTCTACTAATCCAGACTTTTTTTTTATTTCCTCTTCTTATCTTTACTTTCCTTTTAGTCTTTTCTGCTCTCCTTATTCTATCCTGTCTTCTCCTATTTATTTTTACATAACAAAATCGTAGCGAAACATTCACTTTTATAATGTTCAATTATAATACAATAATAGTTAGTAAGCTCTAATGTCATATTATAAGTAACTGAATCTCGTAGTAATTAATATTATTTCTTTATTACATATTACTCTAAAAGTTAAAAGTTTAACAACTTTTAAATTTTTTGTTGCTCTTGATTATATAATTGTTAAAATTGATTGTAACAACTTAGTCTTTCTAAAAACATATAGCCTACTTAAATCTTTAAATGCTTGTAACTACAAGAAATACTAAGATCTGATATGTAAATTCAACTAATGCTACCATTTAATGCAATCAATATTTTGTTAATTGTACCAATGTTTATATTTTCTAAATCAATAAACAAATTTGACAAGAAAAAGGTTCCTCTACTACTTTGGGACGACTTCAGGGTGACCTGCATACAGAAGAGTCATTTTGCAAGCCGCCGCTGAAGTCGTGTGCAGATCGCCTTGCAAAGTTGTGCTGCAAGTCGGGCTGCTCCTGTGTGAACCAGCTCTTACCTGTCCTAGAGCCCAGCGATGTTGGCACCGCAGCTGATGTTTCCATCAGCTGTCGGGTGCTGCCGTCGCCATTACAGGTAAGGGTACCCAGCAGTGTAGCCTTTTCGGCTTCACGCCTGGAACCCTACTGCGCATGAGCGAAGCCGTGACATCAATATCCACAGATGAGGCTCCCGGAAGTGGGAAAAGATACTTGTCAAAGACAGTTATGCTGTCCCCCTCCCACCGAAAGGTGCCAATTGTGGCACCGAAGGGGATGAGGAATCAGATGAGCCGAAGTTCCACTTTTGGGTGGAACTCCGCTTTTAAGTATATTTTAAACACAGCTAGTTCTGGTACCTCAATATATATTGATTTCAGCTTCTTGTGGTCTCCTGTACACTAGCAGTTTTTTAGAAGAGGCAGGGCCAGGAGCTAAATGGAATCTGCAACAGTGGACATGTGGCGGTATTTAAAAATCTGATGGGAGGAGAGAGCAGAATGAGCAGAGAGATGGCTCCTTATGCCACGTACAAACGATCGGACATTTCGACAACAAAATCCATGGATTTTTTCTGACGGACGTTGGCTCAAACTTGTCTTGCATACACACGGTCACACAAATCTTGTCGGAAATTACAGAACGCGGTGACGTACAACATGTACCACTAGAAAAGGGAAGTTCAATAGCAAGTGTGCCACCCTTTGGGCTCCTTCTGCTAATCTCGTGTTAGTAGAAGTTTGGTGAGAGACGATTCGCGCTTTTCAGACTCATGCTTTTCAGATGGTTACTGCTGTTCAGTTTGTGCTTGTGGGTTCGTATCTGGTTTTCAGTGCGTGTAGTCAGTTCGCATTTGTTTTTCAGTGAGTATTTTATAGTACGTATTTGATTTTGCAGTGCGTTCTTGTCTGTTGGTTTTTGATTTTCAGCTCGCTCTTCTCAGGCCTTTCTGTTTTTCAGTGTGTTCTGTTAGGTCGTTCTGACCAGCCGACCGTTTTAATGCCATGTTGCGGTTACGTACTCATCGCAGAGTTTGTGCTATGCAGGGGCTTGGTGTTGGGGTTCTTATTACTTTGACCCAAGCCCAGTCCATGAACAGGAGGAGTTCATGGACCAAGAATTGGTTGCTCCAGCAAGACCAATTCTCGCACATGCCTTTGTTGCGGGAGATCCAGGAGAATAATCCTGATGCTTTCAGGAATTATCTCCGGATGACCGACCCCGTTTTTGACCATCTGTTGGCTTTGCTGTCCCCTTATATTACCAAGCAGGTAATAGGATGCATTAAGGTAAAAAAAAACACAAGGGCTTACAACCTCTTTATTAGGACATCGGTACCTCTTTAATGTTCTATTATCACTGGCACTTTTTCTAAAAACCTATTTTTTTCGTTCAATTCAGCTGGTTGAACGATAAAAAAATTATGTATATATGGGCTGCCTTAGGCACTTTTTTTTCCGTTCAGCCATGTGAAGATCACAGCTATATATTTATTTGAAGTCATGTATGTTGTTAATGGGAGAATGGTGCCCTCATCCCTATCATCAATATACAAAAAACAAAAGAACCCTCTATATGGGGACTTTTATGGGCATAAAGGTATTCACGTATAAAATTTGTAACAAGCTTTATTATACATCTTTAAAATATTTCAATAATAAAAAAAAAATGCGGCTGCACACAATTTGCATAAGAAAAAACACAAAGTTCTGTCAACAGTTACGTCATGAGGACAGAGATACCCAACGCGTTTTGAAGTATATTCATTTAGTTTTTTTCTTCAGTGGTAATCAGATACATTTATCTCTAACAAAATGGTACAGTTGAGTATCATATGTATACATATGTTTATACACCACCGTTCAGAAACACTGTTCAAAGAAGGAGGCACCCAACCACAGGCATCCCCTGCCACTGGAGGGACCAGGGGAAAAGCACCACAGGTCCACACCAGCTCTTCAAAGTTTGTTACAAATTTTATACGTGGATACCTTTATGCCCATAAAAGTCCCATATAGAGGGTTCTTTTGGTTTTTGTATATGTATTTGAATTACATTTATTAAGTTTTATAATATACTTATATACTTTATATTATATTGCATTTAATATTATATTTATTTTTATATATTTTATTTATATTACCTGGAAAAACAGTAGATAATTTTTTGAGAACTGGTGTCCAAAACTAATATTATATTTATTTTTATATATTTTATTTATATTACCTGGAAAAACAGTAGATAAATTCAGCTGGAAAACTAGGATCTTCAACCCTTTCAAAACTGTTTTGTAAAATTGGCCCCATAGAGAATTATAAAAAAATAATATATATATTATATAAATAAATGAATAAATTGAATAAAAAGTAAAAGCAATATAAAAAATATGAAAGATATCGAAAAGAGAATTCTGAAAAAAAAAAAGCAATTTGATGTGTCCTTAGAAAAATAATATATTAAATAGCATTCTTTTTTTACTTTGTCAGTGCTTTAACATGCTTATTGTTGGTACAGCTATTTAAAATTGGCATATGAACAGCTATTTATTAATATCTGCCAATAGTTGACTCATGGAGTCGGCGGCAGTGGACATAGACAAGAGGAGCCTGGGTAAACTTCCGTACTTTAGTAAATCTGCCTAATTATCCCTTCTGTCACAAACAGGTGCAATGTAAAAACCAAAAGCAATTTCCTGCACGTGTTGTTGATTGAAATGAGAGCAAATTAGAGTATTTATCCCACAATAAGCAGGTGATTAACAAGCAGGCGTTTTATCTCAATGTGAGAGGCTGTTGGAAAATATTGCATCCTGAAAATCCAGCAGGTTATAACACAGCAAAAGACTGATGTAAAATGGTGGCTCCCTATAGCTAGAAGACTATATTTATGAAGCTGTTGGGGAAAGTAAAGGGAATGGTGTAGGCCAAAGGATCAATTTTTCTTGTAGTGGAACTTGCCCCCACCGAACAGCTCCGAACTTTAGAACCAATGTTCAGAAGAAAAGAGTGAGTACTGATCAACCCACAACCTAAGTGTCTTCCATCTTACATAGTTACATAGTTAGTCTGGTTGACAAAAGATACAAGTCCATCCAGTTTAACCAATAAAAGGGGGAAAAAATATATATATATATATATATATCCTAAAAAAATAATTGGTCATAACAGCCTGCCTCTTTACAAAGATTGTTATGCTAATAGGAGTTGTCCGCAAAAATATGACAAGGTCTGGTCCAAATGGCTAGCGGACGCCTCCACAGCCTCGAATTCACACCCTTCTTAACCCATTATCTTCTGCTAATGAATAAGAATCTGCAATTGTGAATGTAACATATATTTCTGAGATGCACGTTTTAGCCCCACGCTGTCCTCCTACCCACAAAGCCAGCCTGCTGAGACCACCATGATGCCTTAAATTCTCTGCCGCGTTTCATGTAACTGTTTGCCTTATACCATAATTCTGTACGTACCAAAATTATCACTCGTCATGACCAATGTATGTTGTTTTTCTGTTAAGTGTTTTAAAACTCAATAAACAGATTTGCAAAAAAAATTATAAAAATCAAACAAACCTATATACACAATCCTATACCCACAGTTGATCCAGAGGAAGGCAAAAAAAAACCCAGCAAAGCGTGAACTAATTTGCTCCAGCAAGGGAAAAGATTCTTAAAATCTTTTCCTCTAGACGTAAAGCGTGCCCCCTTGTCTTCTGTGATGACCTTCAAGTGAATAACTCAACACCAAGTTCACTATATGGACCCCTTATGTATTTGTACATGTTGATCATATCCCCCCTTAATCTCCTCTTCTCAAGAGAGAATAAATTCAGTTCCTCATAGCTGAGCTCCTCCATGCCTCTTATCAGTTTGGTTGTCCTTCTCTCCACTTTTTCCAGTTCCCCGATTATCCTTTTTGAGAACTGGTGCCCAAAACTGAACTGCATATTCCAGATGAGGTTATACTAATGATTTGTACAGGGGCAACATTATGTCTCTCTCTCTGGAGTCCATACCTCTCGTAGCCTCCCTTGCGGTATTCCTGAGTCTGGCTCGGGGTGAGATTTCAGTACCAAAAGCGGTATTCCCGAGCCAGACTCGGGATCGCATCACAGGATCCATGTAGAGGTTTACTTACCTCGTCCCCTGGATCCTGCGATGTCTCCCCGCTGTGATCTGCAAGCCGCCATGTTTTGCTCGATCTGTCACAGTGCCGGGCTCTGTTCCCTGTGAGCGTTGCGACGCACGGGGATGGAGTTCGGCAACAAATTCAAAAAGAAAAACACAGTATAGATACAGTATACTGTAATCTTACAGATTACAGTACTGTATCAAATAATTACACACACCCTTTGTCCCTAGTGGTTTGTCCAGTGTCCTGCATGTAGTTTTATATTATAAATACTATTCTTTATACCAGGAAACTGGAGATTGTCTATAGCAACCAAAAAATGTCCGTTTACGTCACAAGTGCTTTTAGACCAGTTATAAAACAGCGATAATAAATTAGAATCACTTGCAGAATTGAACCATAGTGATTTGTGGGGAAATTCGTCATCAAACACTAAGCGTAATGACAGCGACAGTTCTGCAAACTTTCAGTGTTTTTGATTTGATTACATTATTGAAAATTTTTTATTATTATTATATTATTATTTGTTATAATTATTTATTATATATATATATATATATATATATATATATATATATATATATATATATATATATATATATATTATAATTTATGATTTCGTATTTCAAACTTTATCATACCCGGGATGTTTATTAGACTCTGGTTTGGATGGATTTAAGTGAATTATTTCTAAGAATTACAGGCCTACAATATAAAACGCCAAATTTCCATGTAAAATAATGGTACCGCTTTCAGCACCTAAAATCTGAAATAATCATACCGCCAGGGAGGTTAATACAAGAGGGACTTTGCTTGCTTTGGAAACCACAGCTTGGCATTGCATGCTATTATTAAGCTTATGATCTACCAAAACCCCCAGATCCTTCTCCACTATGGATTCCCCCAGTTGTACTCCCCCTAGTATGTATGATGCATATTCTTAGCCCCCAGGTGCATAACTTTACATTTTTCATTTGCCACATAGTTGCCCAATTAAACAGTGCATTGGGGTTGGCTTGTAAATTGGAGACGTCCTGTAAGGATGTTATTCCACTGCATAGCTTGATGTCATCTGCAAACACGGAAATGGTACTTTTAATCCCAGACCCGAACAGAAACGAGTATGGCCACACTTTGTATGTTTCAGTCTCTAAATAAACGTTATCGATCCAGACAGACTAAATGTCTCCAGGTTGGAATCTCCCAACTAACACATTTCAATTTTGATGGACACTGATCAAAGCCATGACCCAAGGGCCTTTCAACTTGCTTTGACTACCACTTCCATCAAACACATTGTAACTGTCTGCTTGTTACTTTAAACATTTGTTCAGCACTGACTGACATGTGGAACCTTTATGCCTTCCTCTTGTTTCCCTAGGGAATGTTTTGATCATCAGACCCTTCCTGTTTCCTCTAGTTTTGGAGAAAAGGGGCTCTTGTGATTCAGCATTCAGAAGCAAAGCAAGTCAGCAGTATCGAGTGGGAAGGCGATTGTTTATTGAAGTTTTCTAAAGTTTAAAGTTGCACCCCTTGGCAAGCGGAGCAAGGTATGCAGTAAAGGTGCATTGTCTATTAAAAGTATATATGTTTTTAGTAGGGCTGTGGAAATTAAATATTAATTCCTCGATTAATTTTTTTGATCTATCCAAGTTCTTTTGATCAGTACTCACCTCTCCGCCGGCTTCCGGGTCTTCAGGGAGTTCCGTCGGAGATCCGGTGATGTCACAGACATCAACGTCACCGGACTCCTCCCCTGGGGACGTTGAAGTTCTGATTGAACGTAACGTGTATGGGGGAGGAGCTACGCATGACGTCACCCGCTGCTGCCCTACGGAACTAACACGATTGTTGGCTTTACATGCTGTGTTTTTATCATCTTTATGTAAGTAGTTTGTGTTTGAACACAAAAATGTAATCTTATACTTAAGCGGTGAGCACTTAGATCTTTTTTTTCTACCCATGACCTGGCATCCTTGCTGAGATCTAAGGAGACGTGAGAGAAGTTTATGGTTTGTGTTAACCCTTTTGATACCCGCTTGCATGACCACCTGTTTGCACAGGGGTCCATGCCATAAGGTGAGAGTGATTAGTTAGACCGGAGTTGGAGGGATTGTCACGCTACTGTGGGAAAAAAATTACTTACGCCAGTGCTACAGTTTGAATTTAAAACATATTTGTGTGAACTGTGAAGTTAAGTCATGGATTGTGGAAACTAACTAGTGTCAGGTGATTGTATATAGTGTATACCACATTTACCACTGACTAATGTAGAGTTGCAATGCAAGGAGATCAGCTAAAAGTAGTTGGATCTGTATGTGCGTTATAATTAATTGAAATTAGTCGATTAATCCATTGAAAAAAAAAAAAAAACGATTAATCGAACACGAAAGTTTTAATCAGTAACAGCCCTAGTTTTTAGGCATAAATTGAGTCCATGCTGTTAGTTAAATGATATGCTGTAGACAATCCAAATCTTTGAACATATAGTCATGTTTCCTTAGATGTTTAATGTTAATTTAGATATGTGTGTAGATAACGGAACTCCACATTGTAATTCTGTTGTAACCCCCTTTTTGGTGATCTCTGTAAACAAATGTATTATATGTCATTTTACAGTTTTCACAGTGTTTAAGGAGTTAAAATGATTAACCTCTGTGGTGTTCAACTATACTGCACACCTTTGAGGCAAAAGAATAAAAGTACTGCACCCGTCGGAAGCTCTCCTCTCGTTATTTACTCAAATCCAATGGGGCCGCTACACACATTCCATAAGCTCCAGCATTTGAATCAACTTTATTGATTCAGACAGACCCAACATATTTTGCCTACCCTACCGGATTCAACTCTACAATTAAGCCCAGAGTGTGACCATGCTTGTTTCTGTTTGATACAATGCTAGTGTTGTAAAAAAAAACAGTCCTACCTGGAGGGGGGGGAGGGGGTTTGACCATTCCTGCTTTGGAGACTCTTTGCTTCCCCCTTCCCATTTGATAGCGCACTTACTGCTCGCCTTATTTGATTAACTTTCTGATTGTATTGCCTTTTGAAGAGATTGTTCTTCTTAACCTCTCTGACGGTATTCCCGAGTGTGGCTCGGGGTGGATTTTCAGCACCAAAAGTAGTAACCCCGAGCCACACTCGGGATTGCATTGCAGGATCCAGGAAGAGGTTACTTACCTTGTCCCCAGGATCCTGCGATGTCCTCCCCGCTCTGTGTATGAGCCGTCCTCCGTTCGATCTGTCACGGAGCCGAGCTCTGTTCCCTGCGAGCGTAGCAACGCAAAAAGTAAAAAACACAATACATATACAGTACACTGTAATCTTACAGATTACATTACTGTATCAATTTATTTCACATCCCTTTTGTCCCTAGTGGTTTGCCCAGTGCCCTGCATGCAGTTTTTTTATTATAAATACTGTTCTTTCTGCCTGGAAACTGGAGATTGTCCATAGCAACCAAAACCATCCCTTTACATCAAAAGTGGTTTTAGACCAGCTAGAAAACAGCGATAATAAATTAGAATCACTTGCATAATTGAGCGATAGTGATTTGTGGGGAAATCCGTCATCAAACACTGAAAGTAATGACAGTGACAATTCTGCAACTGAGCAAATTTCAGTGTTTTTTTTTTATTATTTATTGTTATTTATTATATTATAATTTATTATTTCGCTTTTCAAACTTTATCATACCCGGGATGTCTACTAGACTCTTGTTTGGACAGATTTAGGTGAGTTATTCCTAAGAATTACAGGCCTACAATAAAAAAACGCCAAATTTCCATGCAAAATAATTGTACTATTTTCAGCACCAAAAATCTGAAATAATCATACCGCCAGGGAGGTTAAAGGATAAGTTCAGCTTTGGGAACATGTTACATGTTCCACCTGTTTTTAGGGTGGAACATGTAACATGTTCTTATGGCTGAAATCTGTTTGATCACTGGTGCAATGCTTTACAGGCTACTGCAACAAAAAATAATAAATGCACATTTTGTTTACCTGCAAAAATTTTTTAATGTATAATTTTTTTAAAAAAAGTTAACTTATTGTTTAAAAAATGTTTTTTCTATTTTGGTTAGAGTAAGGAAGTGTCATATTTTGCCATCCCAGTCCCACTGGGGAGATTTCTCTTTGCTTCCCATACCATAGGCAAAACAGGAAATCCCTCCAAAGTGTGGGAATCCCTGGTTGTCACCAGGGTTACCAGAACTATTGTCCCCACTAGAAGATTTCCTCTCTATTTTTGTTCTGGTGACAACTCCAAATTTGGGATTTTCTTTCATGTTCACTCTTGGTGATAACAGAAAACAAGACAATTAGAAAGGTTGAATCTCCTTAATGGGGACACAGATAGTAATAAAAACATGATAAGTGTTATATAATATGTTTTGACTTTAGGTAGGCTATGGAATAGGGGGGCGGGGGGGGGGGGGCAATTTCAGGAAACTACAGTAGTGCATTATGGCTGCTAGATGAAGCTGATGATCATAGGAAATAATCATATTACCAGATTATTTCCAGATTATTACCAGAAAAAAAAAACATTTTTCAAAGTTTGTTCAAAATTTTGCAAGCAGGTAATTTTTCTTCTTCACTGATGTAAGCTGATGAGGCTGCACTGATGGACACTGATGGGTAATGATGAGGCTGTACTGATGGGCACTGATGAGGGGGCACTGGTGGGCAGTGATGAGGTTGCACTGATAGATGGCACTGATGGGCTCTGATAGGCAGCACTGAAGGGCACTGATAGGTGGCACTGATAGGCGGCACTGACGGGAACTGGTAGGCAGCTCTGATGGGCACAAATAGGCAGCACTTATAGGTGACACTGATGATGAGGCACTGATGGGCACTGATTGGCGGCACCGGTGGGCACTGATTGGCGGCACTGGTGGACACTGATTGGCAGCACTGGTGGGCACTGATTAGCAACACTGGTAGGCACTGTTTGGACTGCACTGATAATCAGGACACTAATTATCAGTGCCGATGCCCCTTTAACAGAAGATGGTTATCGACGTTCTTCTTAAAGAGGAGGTCCAGCCCCACCCACAAAAAAATTAAAGTCAGCAGCTACAAATACTGCAGCTGCTGACTTTTAACATATGGACACACACCTGTCCAGGGAGTCCACAATGTCACCAGCCGATCTTCAGATCAGTTGTCGAGTGCAGCTCCCGCCATTCCTGGTAAGGAAACCCGACAGTGAAGCCTTTCAGGTTCACAGCCGGTTCCCTACTGCGCATGCACGAAGCACGCAGCACTTTCTAATTGGCCCAGTGGCAGAGGAAGGAGGAGGGGGCTGAACTTCCGAGAAGCGGCGCCGTCTCCGGAAGTGGGGAACAGTAACTGTCAAAAACAGGTACACGTTCCCCCCTTCCTCCTGAAAGGTGCCCAATTGGCACAGAAAAGGGGGAGGAGATGGATAAGCGGAAGGTCCACTTTTGAGTGGAACTCTGCTTTAACTCCTCATGCAGTCAGCAAGAGGAAAGAAAAGCTGATAACCGTCTTGTGTTTACATCCTGTGATCAGCTGTCATTGGCTGACAGCTGATCACATGGTAAAGGGCCACTGTGATTGGCCCTTTAAACCGACCTGGGATCAGCTGAGTCCGAAATACTTGGCGATCACCAAGCACATCGCCTGCATGCTGCAGGGGGAGGGGGCAGCTCGATGACAGGAGGATGTCCATGTACGACCTCCCGGCAAATTAAGCCTGCGCTATAGCAATCTTTTGGCTATTGTGCAGGTGTAAAGTGGTTAAATATATTTTCCTTTGTTTATTAATTTGCTAATCATTCACCAGTTACCACCATGGAAAGTTTTGTTACATTTTTAAACTATACCTACAATCATTTGCCAACTTGAGCCACATTTGCTGAATTTCTAGATTTGCATTTATCGGGAGGTTCCGATTTTAGTAACATTGCCCATATTTATAACATAACTAATGTCACATTGGCAAGCAGTAAACACTAGTAAACATTCGCCATTTTCTAATGGCCTTCAATCTCCATTTGCATATGTCGGGCTTTGAATTCTTTCCACATTCTTTCCCCAATTTTAAAGCTTGTTTGATACTTGCTAAGAATATAGAAATATTTCAATGTCCATAGCATGGCCACAGTTCTACGTTAGGATAAAAACTTTTATTTTTTAATTTAATTGAATTTATTAAATAATTTTTTATATGACTTTGTCCTTCTCCCAAAGAAAGAAATCATTAAAAACAACAAAGACAACTTCTCCCATTCTGCACCCAAGAGATATTTGCAATTAAATTGAACATAGAATAATGTTTCTTTTACTGCAGGCATTATGTTGGCATTGGTGTATGTCCGTGCAATTTATCTAGACAATACCATTCTGTATGTTTGAAGTACTAATAGAAGGCCACCATGATTTGAAAAATGATTCCATGTCCTTTCCCTTAATTAAGGTGACTTCAAGCTAGTCATTCCATATGGAAGAGTAACTCACTGGGAGCTGCATGTTTTTGCTAGAAATGCAATACAGTTTTCTTCCTGGCTGCTGATAATGTACTTTTCATGCGTTTGTGTGTTAAAGTGGTTGTAAACCCTTACATACATCCAGTGACGTGACTAGCCTCGGGTGATACGTTGAGATTAAACGTATCCTTGTCCCCTGGTGTGAACCATATGTATGGTACACCTTACATGTACCCCTTTTGTATGTGTCCTCAAGTAACTTCATACCAAGCAAAGATATGTAACAACAATGTTCTTTACTAAAATTGGTCAAGTATAAATAGACAAGTATAAAGCTTGTTCATTTACAGACATCCATTCCTATTACAAGTGCTTTCCCAGTGTCCCTTGGTGCCCTTGCCCATTGAGGTAGCCATACTTTTACTTAGTAGAACATCTTTAAAAGTCCACAAGCTATTATACAAGTTCACGAGTCCATGTCCTGGAACCCCAACTGGGTTCCCACCACAGGGTGATCTAGCAGCAAACCAATCTCATGTTCAGTACAGCATCTGCTCTCTTCTCATACATGGAGCAACCTGGGACCAACCTAATCTAGAGATGGTTCTTACATTTCTACATTTCCCCCAGCAGAGGGCCATACCACCAGAAAGCCTGAGAAATCTCGACCAGCCGTGTTAAAGCGGAAGTAAACCCATCGATTTAACAGTTTAAAAAAAAAAGGCATGCCGGGAATGCTAACTGCACATTGGCTGTGCTCTCAACCAAACAGTCAAACCATCCAATGGCTGGTGTCATAACGGATCACATGTGCAGCACCGTGGCAGTTGAAGATTAAACAGAGGCAAAGATGGCAGCTTCCTTGGCTGAAAACGATACGGGGGTTTACTTCCACTTTAAAGTGGTTGTAAACCCTTACAGACCACTTTTACTTTTAGGTGCAAGAAATTTCTCCTAAACCTACACGGTTTAGGAGATATTTGCAAAAGACAGGCACCGATGTCTATGGCACATGCGCCATAGACAGCAGCGCACAGGCGAACATGCCGTTAGTGGCGGCTCCCACGCACATGCGCGGGAGTGACGTCATCGTGGCTCCGGCCAATCACAGCGCAGGAGCTGCGATACCCGGAAGGAAGAGGGACACTTCGTGGAAGCCGGGACAGCGGTGACATCGCAGGCTCATGTGTCAGGTAAGGGACACATAATGGGCTACTATGTGATGCATAGTAGTCCATTATGCTTTACCTTTGCAGGGAAACAAAGAGCAAGTAAAACCCATCAGGGTTTACTTCCTCTTTAACTCTTGACTTCCAGGTGGAACCAGCTCAGCAGGGCAACATTAACCAACCAGTGCAACAGTTAAAGCTAGACATGTGCACAATAGAAAAATTTGTTTAGTTTCGTTTTGTTTCTGTTAGTTTCCGTTGATTCGTAACGATTCGTAAATTTGTAAGTCGTCGGTGTTCGTATTCGGACTCGTTCATATTTTCGTAGAGTTATTTTTTAGTTGATTTGTTTTTCCGTTAGTCTAATTTTCGTTTATTCGAAATTCGTATTTTCGTATTTTCGTTGTATTTTGTATTCGGACGCATTCGTATTTTCATTGATTTAGTTGCATTCGTACTTTCATAACACTGTTTTCGTAGATTCGTAATCGGAGCATAATTCATAATTTTATGTAATGTGTATGCTATTATTACATTCTAAGAGACACGGAAAATTACGAATCAACAAAAAAAAAAAAAAAAAGTTACGAATGTACAAATTTTTTTGTTCAATCCATTCGAAGCACGTTAAGCAGCGCCATTGTAAGAGACATGGAAAATTACGAATCAACAAAAAAAAAAGTTACGAATGTACAAATTTTTTCATTCAATCCATTCGAAGCACGTTAAGCAGCGCCATTGTAAGAGACACGGAAAATTAGCAATCAGCAAACAAAAAAAAGTTACGAATGTACGAATTTTTTCGTTCATTTTGATTTTCATTATTTTTGAATCTTTGTTCGGTATTTTCGTTGTTTCTGTTTTCGTTTTCGGATTTTCATTCATTCGTAGTTTCGTTGTTTCTAATTTAATTATTTTGTATTTTAGTTGTTTTTCATATTGGTTCGATTCGATAATTCGTTATTCGTTAATTCGTACGATACGAATGAACGAATATAACGAATGTGAACGGAAAACGAATTTGTAACTAAACTAATTGCACATGTCTAGTTAAAGCAATAACAGAATAAAACAAGGTACACATAACATGACAATACCTTAGTAAGCAACTGCTTACAATTTTTTTTAAATGTTTTAGCCCATGTTCACCAAGGCAGTGCTCAGACCACATGCCATTTTTTTGACAATACCTTGCCCATTAGCCTAGAAAATTACCTTTACTGTTTTTTTCTTTAATATTCAGCTGCCATTGACTTCAATGAGGGTTCAGATTTGGCACCCAAACTTTTGTTAAGTTGGCAAGCTTACCCCAAATCTGAACCCTAGCTGTTTGTCTCATAACCAGCAATTACCTCTCCACCCATTGTTCTTGTTCAATCTCCACCCATTGTTCCATCTATGGCCAGCCCTACTAAAGTAAAACCAGATTAATTGATTGATTTATATCACCATGACCTGACCATGACCATGACCTTCTAGATTTCTATTTTATTTTAGTGCTAAAAATAATTATATTTTAAAGCTGAATTCTAGGCAAACAGCTTTGAAGGTAATGAAGGTTGATAGGCTATCTTTATTACTTTATTTGAATAACAACTGATTTCGAGCATCTTGTATCTATAAGAAACACACTGAAAGTGGGTTACCTTACTGGGAACTGTTTGGACATTATGGAGTTGATACACCAAAGGCAAATGTATTGTAGAACTTTTTCCCCCAGAGGTTTGAGAATGTGGTGAAGCTTCACTTTGTGAAAAATGCCCAATCAGGCGCAAAGAAAAAAAAAAAACATTTTTGATTGCACCGCATTTACTAAACTCTGGGTAAAATGAGTGCAACTGCAAAGTGTACAGTCTGTTTTCTTTTAGTAAATCAACCCCTATATGTTTGTACATTGAAAGAAGTTCACAGAAGTTCAGTGTTTTGCTTGTTTTTTTGCTTTACTTTATTTGCTTTATTTTACAATTTTTTTAGGCTGCTTTCACACTGAGGCATTGGGGGCGTCGGTGGTAAAGCGGCACTATTTTTAGCAGCGCTTTACCGTCCTTTTAGCAGCGCTTTTCGGCCACTAGCGGGGCTCTTTTAACCCACGCTAGTGTCCGTAAAAGGGTTAAAACCGCCGGTAAAGCGCCGCTGCAGCGATTTGGCAGGGGCACTGTAGGAGCGGTGTGTACACCGCTTCTACAGCGCTGCAAAGATGCTGCTTGCAGGACTTTTTTTACCGTCCTGCAATCGCACTGCTCCAGTGTGAAAGTACTCAGGCTTTCACACTGGAGAGACAGGAGCGGCTCTTTACAGGCGTTATGCAGGCGCTATTTTTAGTGCTATAGCGCCCGTAAAGTGCCTCAGTGTGAAAGCAGCCTTATGTATATATTTATATCAGAGAGTACAATTTAATATTATATATTTCTCACTTACATAGTGGGCAGGTGTTGGGCATATGGTGATATACAATATATTGATCATATCATTTTTTTAAATATGTATATATATATATATATATATATATGTAATTTTAGTGTTTATAGTATATATATATATATATATATATATATATATATATACACACACACACACATACACACACTGAGCATAATTATAAATGCAACACTTTTGTGTTTGCCCATATTTATCATGAGCTGAACTCAAAGATCTACGACTTTTTCTATGTACACAAAAGGCCTATTTCTCTCAAATATTGTTCACAAATCTATCTAAATCTGTGTTAGTGAGCACTTCTTCTTCGGCCAAGATAATCCATCCACCTTACAGGTGCGGCATATCAAGATGCTGATTAGCATGATTATTGCCCAGGTGTGCCTTAGGCTGGCCACAATAAAAGAACATTCTAAAATGTGCAGTTTTATCACACAGCACAATGCCACAGATGTCGCAAGTTTTGATGGAGCGTGCAATTGACATGCTGACCGACCACCAGAGCTGTTGCCCTTGAATTGAATGTTCATTTCTCTCCAAAGGCATTTCAGAGAATTTGGCAGTACATCCAACCAGCCTCACGACCGCAGACCACGTGTAACCACACCAGCCCATGAGTTCCACATCCAGAATCTTCACCTCCAAGATCATCTGAGACCAGCCACCCGGACAGCTGCTGCAACAATCAGTTTGCATAACCAAAGAATTACTGCATAAATTGTCAGAAACCGTCTCAAGGAAGCTCATCTGCATGCTCGTCGTCCTCATCGGGGTCTGGACCTGACTGCAGTTCGTCAACGTAACTGACTTGAGTGGGTAAATGCTCACAATCAATGGCGTCTGGCACTTTGGAGAGGTGTTCTCTTCATGGACGAATCTCGATTTTCATTGTACAGGGCAGATGGCAGAAAGCATGTATGGCGTTGTGTGGGTGAGCGGTTTGCTGATGCCAACGCTGTGGATCAAGTGGCCCATGGTGGCGGTGGGGTTATGGTATGAGCATTTTATTGATGGCATTTTGAATGCACAGAGATACCGTGATGAGATTCTGAGGCCCATTGTTGTGCCATTCATCCATGACCATCATCTCATGTTGCAGCATGATAATGCACGGCCCCATGTTGCAAGGATCTATACACAATTCCTGGAAGCTGAAAACATCCCAGTTCTTGCATGGTCAGCATAGTTTGAGATGCTCTGGATCGGCGTATATGACAGCGTGTTCCAGTTCCTGACAATATCCAGCAACTTCGCACAGCCATTAAAGAGGAATTAAAAATAAATAATGAACATTCAGACTTATTTAAATTGGAAAGAGGAACAAGACAGGGGTGTCCCCTGTCCCCTCTTCTTTTTTCTTTGGCGATAGAGCCATTGGCTATCGCAGTAAGGGCCAATGGGGATATACAAGGTTTTAGGAGGGGTGTACTTGAAGAGAAGTTAGCATTATTTGCAGACGACGTCTTGTTCTACTTGGCAGATGCTCAAACTTCGCTCAAAGCAGCAATGCAAATGGTGGGAGATTTTGGTAAGATATCCGGGTTAACTATCAACTGGGAAAAATCGGCCCTTCTCCCAATAGATCCAATTTCACCAGACATAAGGCCACAATTGCCCTTAATACAGTTGATAAATTGAAGTACCTCGGGATTTGGATTTCCAGAGATACAAGTATGTACCTTGAAAATAATCTTGCCCCGTTACTAATAAAGCTGAAACACAAGGCCGAGGTGTGGGGCCGCCTCCCTCTATCGGTTACTGGACGTTGTAATCTCCTTAAAATGATTTGGCTCCCCCAGATTCTATACTTCCTTCATAATGCACCTGTGTGGATTGGACAGAAATGGTTTAAAAGAATAGATTCTCTTTTCAGGGACTTGATCTGGAAAAAGGGACAGCCTAGGATTGCACTGTCCACACTCCAGTTACCCTTCGAGGGGGGGGGTTGACGGTCCCACACCCTAGACGGTATTTTTTGGCGTCCCAGCTACAGCACCTAGCAGGGAGAGGTTCACCTAGGGGAACAGCCCCAAACCTGATGCTGATAGGATGCCCACATGACACACTTTTAGAAGCACTCGAGGCTAATTCTTTTGCTATATGTTGTCCAACGGCAAAGTTAGTAATAAAGACCTGGCAAACAGCAAAGACGATCTTAGGGTATCAGGGCATATCAGACCTAGCTCCCCTATGGAACAACAACAATTTACAAGAACTAGCTAAAATCAAGGTGCCCCGGGAATGGGTGAATCGGGGCCTCACGCGGGTAAGCCAACTGTTCACCGGCGACAATATGAAATCATTTGCTGAGTTAAAGCAGGACTTCTCCCTCCCTAATAAAACATTTTATAAATTTCTCCAGGTGAGGCACGCAGCCCAGACGCAATTCGGACAACAGATTCCTAATTGGACACAAATTACTATTTTGTCACAAATGGTGCTGTCAGAATCATCGAAGGGGGCAATCTCTGGGCTATATGCCAAGCTGGGGGAAAAAAATATGGATCAAAGCGGACCAAGCAAGATTAGGCTAATATGGGAGAGAGAGGTTGGCCCTTTTTCCCCAGCGGAATGGGATCGGGTCCTAGGCCAAGTAAAGCGGGTTTCAATTTCCCCCTCACATAAAATATCGCATCTCTATTTCTTATACCGAGTATATTATACCCCCAAAAAAATGCTTAGATTGGGATGGCGGGAAAATAATCATTGCCCCAGATGTGGACTAACCAGAGACTTTATACATATGCTTTGGAAATGCCCAAAGCTCTTTAGATATTGGACTAATATAATTAAAGAAATCAATAAAGTAGTGGATCTAAATCTACAGGCAACGGCTAGAATATGCCTCTTTGGTCTGTTTGAACAAGGATCTGCCTCAAATGATGTCGTCGACTCGGCTTTAAGGGCTTTATTCCAGGCCAGAAAGCTCATCGCTCAACATTGGCAGTCCCAGTCTCCCCCGACATCGGAGAACTGGCTGAGAAATATGAATTCAATAATTGGGAATGAGAGAGTATACTTTACTAAACAGGGTAACCACAAAAAATTTCAGAAGCTGTGGGGTCCTTGGATTGAAAATATATCAGAATGAGAAAACTAGGGGATATAATACTCTCTCTTTTATTCCTCGATGAGACGTGTCTTCTACTCCCCTTCTGTCTTTTTTTTTTTTTCCTTCTTCTCTTTTGCTTTTTTGTTTTTTGTTTTTGCTTTTTCCTTTTTGTTTTGCTTCTTTCTATATATAGGATATGGCTATCATAGGATACTAACACGGGAAAATAACTCTCAACCTGGGGTGGGAGGGAGGGTGTAGACTAGGGGGGTAAAGGTAGCCAGCAGCGATAAATATGACAGCAGGTGGCATTAGTATAGTTAAGGAGTAAACTGTATAATTTGTCCACAAAGGCTCTTTTCTCTTTATCTCTTTTTTTGATACAAAGGTGTAACCCTTTTTAATGTATAAAAATAAAAGGTAGTATTAAATGCAAGAGGAAAATATAAGCCACAATGATGATAAGACTGAGTAGGGACGGAGAAAAAGGCCTTGCTGACCTAGCCCTACATACTAGTTTTCCTGAAGTGGCTAAAAAAAAAAAAAAAAAGAGGAATGGACCAACATTCCACAGGCCACAATCAACAACCTGATCAACTTTATGCGAAGGAGATGTGCTGCACTGTGTGAGGCAAATGGTGGTCACACCAAATACTGACCGTTTTTTGGACCCCCCCCCCCCCAATACAGTAAAACATTTTAGAGTGGCCTTTAATTGCGGCCAGCCTAAGGCACACCTGTGCAATAATCATGCTGTCTAATCAGCATCTTGATTTGCCACACCTGTAAGGTGGATGGATTATCTCGGCAAAGGAGAAGTGCTCACTAACACAGATTTAGACAGATTTGTGAACAATATTTGAGAGAAATAGGCCTTTTGTATACATAGAAAAAGTCATAGATCTTTAAGTTCAGCTCATGATAAATAGGGGCAAACGCAAAAGTGCTGCGCTTATAATTTTGCTTAGAGTATATATATATATATATACCCTGTTTCCCCAAAAATAAGACCTAGCATGATTGTCTGTGATAGCTGCAATATAAACCCTACCCTCCAAATAAGCCCTAGTTAAAGTCCTTGTAGGTCTTATTTTCAGGGTAGGGCTTATTTTCGGGGAAACGGGGTAGGGCTTATTTGGGGGGTAGGGCTTATATTGCAGCCATCACCGACAATCACGCTAGGTCTTATTTTCGGGGAAACAGGGTATATATATATATATATATATATACAGGGGGTCCCCGGGTTACAAACAAGATAGGGACTGTAGGTTTGTTCTTAAAGTGGTGGGACACCCTGAAAACAAAAACTTTTAAAAATGTTAGTAACAATTTCAAATGAAAAAAAAAATAAAATTATTTTTTTTTACTTACCAGAAATGGCTGTTGCTAGGATTGTCCTAATCTGCCTCCTCCAGCGCCGCAGTGATCTTCTCTCCTTCCGTCTTCTAGTGAATGGGGCGCGGTGTGTTATGGGAACGGTGTCCCACAACACATTGCGTTCCCCATTCACAAATTGCACTCGCGCATGCGCAGTAGGCCGCGCGCCGACTCGCGCATGCGCAGTAGGCCGCGCAAAGCCGTTTCCCTTACTGAGGATGGCGGCGCTGGATCCGGAACGCCGAGGGACATCTCGGCCTCCACGAACGGCATCGCGGGCGCCCTGGGAGGGTAAGTGTACTTATTAAAAGTCAGAAGCGACTTTTTTTTTAGCTGCTGACTTTTAATTTTTTTTTTTTTTTAAGCTGAAACACCGCTTTAAGTTGAATCTGTTTGTAAGTCGGAACAGGTACATTTTTTAAGTGTAGCTCCAGCCAAAAAAATTAATTTTTACGTTTTTTAGATAACATAGAGAAGGGTTATCACCCCTGTAACATTTGTTTTGCTGTCTGTGCCCCTGTTCAGAAGATTTCACCTCCCCTTCTGTCCCAATGACAATTGGATTTTGAAAATTTTGGGTTGTTAGGGAAGCATGGACTGGTGATAAAGCATCAGTGGAGACACCTTTTTCCCATATTAACTCTTACAGGAGTGAATTTCCCTTCCTAGGGGTAGATTTCCTCTCACTTCCTGGTGTCTCCCTCCGTTTGTAAGTAGGAGTCGTTTGTAAGTCGGATGTGTGTAAGTAGGGGACCCCCTGTATATATATATATATATATATATATATATATATATATATATATATAAAAACACAGCTGCAAACATTTTTGGGTGAGGATAGCACAGAGTAATTTAGAGTGTTTTAGCCTGGTGACCTGACTTTACTATTTTGCAGTTATATAACACAGTCTGATCACTTCCCTGCCCCTAGCCTGTGATTGGACAGTGAAATGTTGAAAGAAGGCTTATGATTTTATCTATCTGCTCTCTCTTCCTGTTTGCTGATACCAAGCCAAGTTCAGGTACCTACACAAATTGCATTAACAAAAAAATGTGTGTGTAGTTATATATCTATATATATATATATATATATATATATATATATATATATATAGATAGATAGATAGATAGATAGATAGATAGATAGATAGATAGATAGATAGATAGATAGATAGATAGATATACAGTATATATATATATATATATATATAGATATAGATATAGATATAGATATAGATATATATCTATATATATATATTTTTTTTCAATTAATACATAATCTTTTTGCACCCCCCAAGACCTGCGGCCGCTTGCTGTTCCATCTATCCCTTGTGCTCCTGATTGGACATTTGGAGTGACCGTTTATTGTTGTCTTGACCTAGAGACATCCAATATGCTCTAATCATGTATATTCCCATGCATCCATTGATTATTTGAATGGGATTTCACACATTTGTACCTTTAAATATGTTTTTTTTTTAACAGTATGTATGCTATATTGATTTATGTATAGTTTTCAGAGAACCTTATAACTTTGTAACAGGTGTTTTCCGCTGAAGAAGACGTATATCGTTGAAATGCATAGGGGTTTCATGCATCTGTATCATCTGTTCACATCATACAATTTATATATTGTGTTTTGAGTTGGTATCTTGTGGCACTTTGCATTGCTTTAGCCAATCATGTTTATGTGATAACAATTACGTTGCCCCTACCTAAAGGTTTTTTTAAATCTTGAACTGAATAAAATATTGTAATTTTAGCTTGTACTCCATGGTTGGACATACTACTTTTTTTTTTTTCATTTGGTATCACACAGTCCCACATATCTCTCTCAGCCTTCCCCTCATGTGGGTTTATTTCATAATGTATAACCAATGTGGCTGTTATTTGCCTGGAGTTCACCTTTAATAATCATCAATAGAAAAGTATCAAATAAACAGGTGATTTTGAATTTCAGGCCACAGAAAAATAAAAGTTTGAATTTTTTCTGTTTTAATTCCTTCCTGAAATAACTTGATTATTTTCATACTTGTATTTTTATTTATTATATTATTTCCACATTAATTAAAACAACATAAAATATACATAATTACAACTATCTTAGGCAGATATTTATAAATGTACAATGTATTAACACATCATTAAAATGTTAATATTGTTCCTCCATTGCACTCAAGATACAGATCAAAGAAAAGGATTTGCATACATTATATTATGGAAAAAATACACAGATAATCTAGATTTGTTGACAAAATAGCAGGTTTAATAATAGGGCAAGAAAAGCAATGATGTGCAGCAACCAATCGCAGATTAATTGTGCAAACTTAAAATTGTCAAAATAAATCAGGAGAATGTTGCTAAACAGTGGCGCTCAGCAGGAAGACAGAGGATGGTATGTGACCCTCCAGTGATGTCATTAAAAATTGTCCCAAATATTTTCGCATTTGCCTTCATCCTCAGATTGCCTTGAGGGTGGAGCTGAGAATGCAGTTGGCGCATATTTAGTCCTGTAGGTATTACTGCAAAGGTGGAATTTCAATTACATGATTTTCTAGGTCACTCCGTTTATAATGCCCCTATGAATACAGAAATGAAATAATAAGTGGAATAAAATATTCTTCTCACTTTTCTGCCCTGGTGGCTACAGAGTAGGGAGGAAAAAAAGTCTTCAACAGGCACACTGACCACAATAAAACACCGACAGGGGTTCTAACTCTTCCACATTCTATTCAAACTAAAAACACTATTCTATGAATGAATGACTTGTATAGCGCTACCTATGCAAACTGAATCGCCTCAGGGCGCTTTTTGTCACTGGTGTCCATCTGTGGTATAGCGCGGTCCTTGCCCTGTGGGGTCCCGACACACTTACAAACACATACACATACAACATATTTGGCCAATTTTATCAACAGGATCTAATTAACCTACCAGCATGTCTTTGGAGTGTAGGAGGAAACCGGAGTACCCGGAGGAAACCCATGCAGGCACAGGGAGAACATGCAAACTCCAGGCAGAATTTGTCGTGGTTGGGATTTGAACCAACAACCCTATTACTGTTGGTGAAAGGGCTAACCACTACACCACTGTGCTGCCCTATGGAAGCAAAGGGCAAAAGATAGTCACTAGTATTGCCTGTAGATTTTCTGAATGAGGGTTTTGCAATTTTTTTAGGTCACATGTTATTTGTGCAGCAGTTTTTCGAAAATATTTTGGAAAAAATACACTGTGTCTCTCTGGCATCTCGTCCCACCGTATGTTATGTAATATTATGTTAAGTTGGGTATCTATTTACTTGGTGTAGCATCATCTTTTGGGAGCCAATGGCTGCACTACTATCAATCTATCCAATCAAGAGCCGGAACCTCGTTGACAGAAAGAGAACGCGCCACTGCCAACAGAATTACTGGGCTCAGGTAAGTAAAACAGAGGAGGCTGGGGGGGGAGCGTATGGCGTATATATAAATCCCTCCTTAATGCCGTCCGTGCCATCGGGAGCGCGCCGGTCGGGGCCCCCGACCACTCGATTGCCGCGGGGACACCGACGATCGTCTCACGGGAAGGCAGAACGGGGAGATGCGGAAATAGACAGCATCTCCCCGTTCTGCCTAGCAACTAGTGACGCCGATCTCTGCTCCCTGTGATTGGAGCAGAGATCAGCATTCACTAGCTGACAGCCACGCCCCCCCCCCCCCCACAGTAAGAAACACACCCCTAGGCATACTTAACCCCTACACTGCCCCCTAGTGGTTAACCCCTTCACTGCCAGTGTCATTTATACAGGAATCAATGCATTTAAATAGCATTGATTGCTGTATAAATGACAATGGTCCCAAAAATGTGTCAAAAATGTCCGATGTGTCCGCCATAATGTCTCAGTCACAATAAAAATCGCTGATCGCCTCCATTACTAATAAAAA
Organism: Lithobates sylvaticus; assembly: GCA_028564925.1. Taxonomy (NCBI): domain Eukaryota; kingdom Metazoa; phylum Chordata; class Amphibia; order Anura; family Ranidae; genus Lithobates; species Lithobates sylvaticus. The sequence continues at coordinate 508,050,990 of CM053030.1, forward strand.
AAAATTATTAATAAAAATGCTACAAAACTACCCCCTATCTTGTAAACGCTATAACTTCTGCGCAAACCAATCAATAATCGCTTATTGCGATTTTTTTTTTTTACCAAAAATATGTAGAAGAATACGTATCGGCCTAAACTGAGGGAAAAAAATTTTTTTATATATTTTTGGGGATATTTATTATAGCAAAAAATAAAAAATAATGCGCTCTTTTTTGTTTATAGCGCAAAAAATAAAAACCGCAGGGGCGATCAAATACCACCAAAAGAAAGCTCTATTTGTGGGAAAAAAAGGACGTCAATTTTGTTTGGGAGCCACGCCGCACGACCGCGCAATTGTCAGTTAAAGCGACGCAGTGCCGAATCGCAAAAAGGGGCCTGGTCCTTTGGCTGCAAATTGGTCCAGTCTGAAAGTGGTTAAGGTGAAAAAACACAAAGGTTTCCAACCCCTTTAAGGCTGCTTTCACACTGAAAGAGCTGGTGATTAGCAGTAAAGGGCTGCTCATTCTAGCTTTTTGGCTGCTAGCGGGGTGCTTTGAACCCCAAAGAAGGGGTAAAAAGCGCCTGCGTCGCGTCGCTTTCTAATTGCTTTTTAGGTGCTTTGGAAGCACTGCCCATTCATTTCAATGGGCAGGGTTGTATACAGCACTCCCAAACCACCCCAAAGATGCTGCTTGCAGGACTTTTCCTAACGTCCCACAGGCGCAACGCCCCAGTGTGAAAAGTCACATTGAAATTAATAGGAGGCGGTTTTCAGGTGCTTTACACGATCTATTTCTAATGCTAAAACGCCTGAAAACTGCCTCAGTGTGAAAGGGGTCTTAATTGACATATACATTTGCATTTGGTGCAAAATAACATTTCCTATAAGCCTGCAAAGTTGCAAAACAGAAACATTTCCAAAAGTGTCCACAATTTTTGCTCTCACTGCATATGGAGCTATCATATTAAGTTAAACAAAGATATCATGTCTAATTTTATTTGTTTTCTTTTTTTAATGCACAATAAAAAAAATGTGTAGAATAATACTCGGCTATGTGTTTTACTTCAAATGACAGTTTGGGAGTCGGCAGTTACATTTAAAAAAATACAACGTAAAATTAACAAGGGACACCAACATAGTTGTATCTTTGATCTTAAAAACTACAGGATAATGGTGTTGTGGTAACTTGCCCACATAAAAAACATAATAATATTATTCTTGATATCATTAGAAAAAAAAAGCATTTGAAATTTTTTTTGCAATAACTCCATCAGTATCTCCAGCAAAGCAGCTTCATTATTATCCCGTTAAAGAAGAGAATTGTGCGCTGCATTTCCAGATTTCTTAATTTGCCGCGTCACGAATGTTAATTCTCCATTCCGAACGCTTGTTTACCAGACCGACCGCTTCTGGCTTGTCCTTCCTTCCGAGCATCGTGTTTGTACTGTGGACTTTTGTCTGATTGACTTGTGTACACACGCTCTAAAAATCCTACAACAGACATTTGTCTGCGGAAAATTTTAAAATCTGCGATCCAACATTTGTCTGTGGAAAATCCAACAACAATTGTCCGATGGTGTGTACACGGTCGGATTTTCATCACACATTTCCCATTGGAAAATACGATCGTGTGTGCGAGGCTTAAGAGTCATTATGGGAAAAAGGTGTCTCCACTGATGCTTCATCACCAATCCTAGTTTCTACAACAACCCAACATTTCCAATTGGGACAGAAAGTGAGATGAAATCTTCTGAACAGGGGCACAGACAGCAAAATAAATGATACAGGGGGAGTTAACCCTTCACTATGCTATCCAAAAAGCTTAAAAAAAAGCTTGTTTTTTTGGCTGGAGCTACACTTAAAAAATAACTGTTCTGACTTACAAATAGATTCAACTTCAGAACAAACCTACAGACCCAAGCTTGTTTGTAACCCGGGGACCACCTATACCAGACTGCCACTAGTAGCAATACCGTGCTCAGTGTTTCAAGTGTATTTGTAGCAATGATATATGAATTATATTCAAATATATATATATATATATTACACTAGGCCAGCATTGGTGATTACTGTGCAGGTGCAAATGTGGGATGATTAGTATATTTTATGCAGACTGAAATGCTCGAGATATGATTAGTGTTCCTATTTGTGTATACCTTTGTACTTGTAGAGTGCTCATTTGCTCCATGAAGACTCCCACTTTCGTGCTTTCCTCCCCATCCTCCCTCTCTGCGGTGACAAGTTATTAGCATAGGTGTGACCATTGCCTGGGATGCCGTCTTACTTTTAATACGTTAATATTTTGTATATATTTGCGTTATAAAAATCTCTTTGCTGTTGGATTGAGAGATCCCTTTACCAATCAAGATGAGGAAATCAAAACACCTAATGTACTGATATAAATGATAAGGCTATCTGGTGGGATGTATAGAAGGAATGTATGCATTGTTTTAAGCGTTTGATAAAATAAAATACTGATATAATTTTAATTAGACGTGTGCAGTTCATTTCGTTCCGAATCTAAATTCGGACACCTTTTTCATTATTCGGAAATTAGGATGTATTCGAATTCCCAAATTTCAATAGTAAAAAATTTAAACAAATCTGAAATAATGACATTTTAGTCAAAATTTGATTTCGAATTTGATTCTAATCATTTTCAAATTTGATTAAAATTCTAATTTCAGTATACAATAAAAGAGAAGTGAAAATAAAGAAAATGAATACAAAATAATGTAATAAAATTTAAAATAATAGAATAGAACAGAGTAGAAAATAAAATAAAGGAATAGAATAGAAAATAAAGAAATAGAAAAGAATAGAGTAAAACAGAACAAAATGGAATAGAAACTAAAAAAATAGTAAAATAGAATAGAAAATAGAACCCTCTTCTGAAATTCAAATTACAAATAGAATTCATTCAAATTGGAATAGAATAGAAAATAACAGATTTTTTTTGAGGGGTGTGGCTCAGAGATGGCTGAGTGAGACGAAACATCAGAGGAGCTCCTGGTCTCTCCCAGCTAACCCACCGCATGTAAGATCGAAGTGTTTGAATGCCTAGCGTTTGAATACGGCATGTCAACTAACAGAAAATACAAGACCAGATCTGCTACAAAACCAGCGGTATCCCAGAGTGCGCCCCAGAGTGGAATAAGAAAATTTTTCCGAGAATCACACGGCGTGACACCGGGAGCAGAGGATTTAACAACACAGGTGCATAGCACAGACAGTGAAACAACTATACCCGGCCTCCGATTACATACCTCCACTCTCCACACTCTTGCTTCGGAATTAGAGACCCGGATATCGGAGGTAGTGGCAACCGCTTTGGACAGATCAAGTACGGGAGGTGGAGCGCAGATCTCCCCTTCTGACATAGAGCTACAGCCCATGCAGCCAGATATCGAAGCGGCAGCCCGGGGTGAAAACAAAGCGAACAACGTGAGTGCCTACTCACTCGATAGAGCGACGGACCTCTTCCCCCCCCCACCTGGTCAGCAGCGCTCGTTACACATCCAATACACGCCGCCAGTAGAGGCTCCAGGTGGATTGGGAGTGGACGGGGCGGACCAGTGCCGGGCAGAAAAACTCAACTCTCCTATGGAGCAACGACTGTCGCAACTAGATACATCTACAGGGAGTGTGAGCGGACTGCATTCAGGTGAGAGTACTATCATACCTTGTACACCACCGTATACCTCCCCATTAGATCTGGAGCAGCAGCAGTACCTCCAATTGGAGAAGATAGGTGCAATAGCACGGGGTCACAGGGATAAAGATAGAATTGAACTGTCTCAAGGTGAGCCTACCAGTGCCTCTACCATTCCCTCTGCTATGGACCAGCGGTCTGAGAACCAGGGATCCCTGAAGCTGCCCATGATGGGCTCTCTAGGCAGCCAGAATAATATGGAGATGGCCCTAATGTCCCTGCTACAGGCTCTCCCTACAAAGGCTGATATTGAAGCCATGATCCTACGCATTGAGGAGGCCCATAGCAGAGATATGAAGGAGGTAAAATCAGAAATACAGATCTTATCGGGCAGGGTGGAAAATGGTGAGGCTTCAAGATCTTTAATAGAGACTAGAATGTCGGCTTTGGAACAGACACAAGCTTCACAGACAGATATAACAAATAACATGCAGCTACAGTTAGAGGAATTTGAAGACCGCAGCCGTCGCAATAATTTGCGCCTACGGGGGATACCGGAGACGATTGAAATAGAAGCGTTAACAGGGACAGTGATAGCGATCTTCCATAAAGTACTGGGAACTGTACCCGACTCTCTGGAGCTAGATAGAGTACACAGAACCCCAGGACCAAGGTCTCCAGAGAGAGATAGACCACGCGATGTTCTTTGCAGAGTGCACCATTACCAACAGAAAGAACTTATTCTTAACAGAGCGTGGGAGCATGGAGATATAGAAATGGAGGGGATGATGGTGAGGATATTACCAGATATATCAAGAGCAACATTGCAAAGACGAGCTATGTTACGTCCACTGTTAGAACTTGCTAGACGTAAGGATATCACTTATAGATGGAGATACCCACTTGCGGTAACTTTTCATAAAGCGCAAGCAGCATATACCCTGTGCACACCTGCCGATCTCCCAGCTCTCTATTCCTTCATGGAGGTGGAACCAGTACAAGTGCAGAACTGGCTTCAAAATATCCCTAGATCGATGGCCCGGCCGGGCTTATCGATTTTACAAAACAATCAGCTGACCCGGACACAGAGACCCAGAAGGGGCTCTAGAAGACCATCTACAAAGGAGTCCAGCAATGCATAATAGACAGCTAGGGACGGCCAAATCCTACTTTAAATACTGGAGCTGAAGTGAACGATAATTTTTTCAATATCTCTATTTTTGTATTTTTTTTTCTTTTTTTTTTTTTTTTCTCTAGGCTTTACAGTGGTTTTCTGACTAACATCCGGCCCTGTCCACCCTTCCTTCCTCCTCTATGGGCTCTGTATACAAAGGTTTTTTTTTTTTTTTTTTTTCCGGGGGGAGGGAGACCGGGGAGGGGTGGAGGGGGGAGAGGGAGAGGAGAGGAAAGATCTCCTGGCCTTTTTTTTTTTTTGGTGTGGTTTTCCTTTTTTTTTTTCTCCTCCCCTTTTATCTCTCCCCTCCATGGCTTATAGTACAGAGCTGTTAGACTGGGGAGGGAAAGGGGAGAGAGGGAGGGGAGGAAAGAAGGGAAAGGGAGTGTTAAATAATGGTAAATATGGCTAATATGATTAATATGGATTAATATGGATAAAAGTCTGCCCTGGATCCCTTCCGTCTTCTTCTCTCCCTCTCGCGCTTCATCTTGGTTCCCTTTTCTCCCTCTTCCCCCCCCCCTCCCCCCTTTTTTTGGATGGTAGGCCTTGGTATGACTGTAGTTATATGCCTAGGCAATAGAAGGAAAAATGTAAAAGCACCTAATCTGATGTATGTATATTGTATAGATACCATGAGGAAGGCATAGAGAAGAAAGCTTGGTTGCTAGCATAGTAATTGGCACGGCAGATATCCGTCCGAAAGAGGGGGAACAATCAATAAAAAGGATAAGGGGGGGAAACAGTCATAATGAGTGGCCACTTACTGACGATTCATTAAACAGGGCAGGGGCGATGCGCCTGATGTGGAAATACCCCTGACAGATAAACCATAATACAGGCGGGAAGCATATATTGACATCTACACACCACTGGGGTAGGGGCACATATAAAATAGTAGGGGAGGAATTTGAATGAGGACACGTTTATGAGAGGAAACAGATGAAACACAGGGTGATTGGGCTAAAAAGATAAGAGTGCATCACTTAGTATATGACTTAGTAAATGGGGTCGGCAGGGATCACTTGGGGGGGGGAGGGGGGATTGGTACATAAATATAAATAAATAACACTTGTAGGGAGATATACACATAAGATAGTACACAAGGGGGGTAGGTCCCAAGTACAGAGGTACACTACCTATGTGTAGGGACAGCAGTGGGGTTTTTTTTTTTTTTTTTAGTTAAAGACGAATGGGAGGAAATAGTCTCCCTCTTAATTAAAAGGGGGAATGGGAATCACACAAATAGAATGTAATTAGTAATAAATGATGTGAATATGTGCCCTCGCGAAAGGGAAAGGGGGGGGATGCATCACTGCAGGGGCACCCTGGATACCTCCCGGCCGCCTCTATATCCCTCTTTCGTGTGGTGGGAGGTTAATGACGCTGGTGCCTTCGTACACTCCATTGACATCTGAATACAGATGGCAGATCGCAAGGCGGGGGCGGGGGGGGGTGAGCTGGGGGGGACGGGGGGGGGGGTGGGAGGGGCTCAGGGTGAATGATGAAAACACTGAGATATTTATAAGGAGATGGACCGTTCAGACTCCCAGTAGCAAAAGAGAGAAGAATATAAAGTGTTGCTGTAGGATAAATGGCAAAAATACAAGGCGATTAGAAGGTACTCGGGAGGTGGTGGGGGAGCTGGGAGAGGCCAAGGGGCCCGGGCTCGGTGCTCTTTGACTACACCCCCACATAGATTAGTGCTCTTTTCCAGGTGGGAACTGGAGAGCGCAATAGCAAAATTTTGCTGTTCTAATAGAACTGTTTCCCACTAAAAGTGGGCTATCTCCCTTTTTTCTTTTTTCTGAAATTTTGTTTTTAAAATTTTTTCTTTTTTTTTTTTTTCTTATTGATTTTTTTTTTTCTTCTTCTTTTTCCCCTTGTTGGGGTTTTTTTTTGATTTTTATTTTTTTTACCTCCCCTTGTTGGGGTTTTTTTTTTTTTTTTTTTTTTTTGGGGGAGGGGGGGGGGGGGGGTGGTAGAATCGAGAGATGGAGACGGTGAACATACTCTCATTGAACGCTAAGGGACTTAATGCCCCCGAAAAAAGACGTATGCTAATGGCAGATCTTTACCGGAAGAAGTCGGACATCGCCTTCATCCAGGAGACGCACTTCAAAGATGGTAAGTTACCAGTCTTAAAAAATAGATTTTTCCCAGTAGCTTACCATTCTACGAATAAGCTTACTAAAACATGCGGGGTGTCTATAATAATTTCATCTAAGGTACCATGGACCTGTGTAGAGGAAAAAGCAGATCTAAGGGGACGTTATCTTTTTCTAAGAGGCACGATTGGCAGCATTGAGGTAACACTCGCTAGTATATACGCACCTAACTCTCAACAGGAGACCTTTATTACTCAAACATTAGATCCATTGAATGAATTCGCGAAGGGCCAACTTATACTCGGCGGTGATTTTAATATACCATTAATACCGTCTGAAGATACCTCCTCGGGAAGTTCCTCGATACCTATTAGCGCACGGAAACGAATTTCCAGAGCGCTACATAAGGCACAGCTGATAGACGTATGGCGCATTTTCCATCCGACTGAAAGGGACTATACTTTTTATTCTAACCCACATAAACAATACTCTAGAATTGATTACTTTCTTATTCCTCACTCCCAATTGCAAGAGGTCCGAGAGGTTGTAATTGATCAGATCACATGGTCAGATCACGCGTCAATCACACTATCATATGCATTAACTGACTATCTGGTTTCTAGGACAAGAACCTGGAGACTAAATGAGAGCCTATTACAGGACGGGGAAGTAATGGAAGAGGTGACTAGAGAATTAGAGTCTTTTTTTCGAATTAACGATACCCCGGATAGTAATATGAATATGGTATGGGAGGCGCATAAGGCGGTAATGAGGGGGATATTTATTAAGCACGGCTCGCGTATAAAGAAACAGCGCTCTAAGCAATTGACCTTTCTTTTGAATGAATTAAAACTAGTGGAAGCACAATACAAGCATGCGCAAACATCTATATTAGAGACTATTAATTTTACGTAAAAAAATCGTAGATCTGATGTTATTTAAGGCAAAAGCGCAAATTCAGATCTGCCGGAGAGTATCATATGAGTCGGGCAACAAATGCGGAAAGGTACTAGCTAGGACCCTAAGAGAACAGGCCCGCGGGAATTATATACCACACAGTGGTGGTGCGTGCATAGAGGGCGCAGGAGCGCCGCCCCCCCTCTCCTGCACCGCTCTATCACCAATAGATAGATTCATGCATTGCATGAATCTATCTATTGTCACCGCTGCCGCCCCCTATTCAGGTGTCCGGCCCCTGATCGGGCGCCGGGCATCTGAATTACAGTGGGGGGGGGGGTGTTGCTGGAAGCGCCCCTATTAGAGCTGTAAGCTCTAATAGGGGACCCTATTAGAGCGGTGTGCTCTAATAGGCTTCCCTAAGTGTAAACAGCGGGCGCACGGCTGTGCGTTCGCTGATTACACAGTACTGTGTTAGGGAAGCGAATACATCGCTTCCCTAACACAGACCCGCCTCTCAGCCAATCAGGTTGCCAGGTCTGTTACCTGTCACCTGATTGGCTGAAGTCACAGGCGCTGTGATTGGACGCTAGGCGTCCAATCACCTAGCGTCCAATCACAGCAGAAGAAGACAGGAGGAGCGCGGGAGAAGACATCCGACGGAGACACCGCTCGTCACCTGACGCCATCACCAGCTGCACACCGGGACAAGGTAAGTGCAGAGGGCAGGCAGGGGGCACAGTGGCAGCACTTAAGGGGCACAGTGGCAGAACTTGGGGCACAATGGCAGCACTTAAGGGGCACAATGGCAGAACTTGGGGCACAATGGCAGAACTTGGGGCACAATGGCAGCACTTAAGGGGCACAATGGCAGCACTTAAGGGGCACAATGGCAGCACTTAAGGGGCACAATGGCAGAACTTGGGGTACAATGGCAGCACTTAAGGGGCACAGTGGCAGAACTTGGGGCACAATGGCAGCACTTAAGGGGCACAATGGCAGTACTTAAGGGGCACAATGGCAGAACTTGGGGCACAATGGCAGAACTTGGGGCAGCACTTAAGGGGCACAGTGGCAGAACTTGGGGCACAATGGCAGCACTTAAGGGGCACAATGGCAGCACTTAAGGGGCACAATGGCAGAACTTGGGGCACAATGGCAGCACTTAAGGGGCACAATGGCAGCACTTAAGGGGCACAATGGCAGAACTTGGGGCACAATGGCAGCACTTAAGGGCACAGTGGCAGAACTTGGGGCACAATGGCAGCACTTAAGGGGCACAATGGCAGCACTTAAGGGGCACAATGGCAGAACTTGGGGCACAATGGCAGAACTTGGGGCACAGTGGCAGCACTTAAGGGGCACAGTGGCAGAACTTGGGGCACAGTGGCAGCACTTGGGGCACAGTGGCAGCACTTGGGGCACAGTGGCAGCACTTGGGGCACAGTGGCAGCACTTGGGGCACAGTGGCAGCGTTTGATGGGCACAGTGGCAGCGTTTGATGGGCACAGTGGCAGCACTTGGGGCACAGTGGCAGCGTTTGATGGGCACAGTGGCAGCGTTTAATGGGCACAGTGGCAGCGTTTGATGGCACAGTGAGGCTGTTTGTTTGCGCCCCCCCAAAAATTTTGAGCACCAGCCGCCACTGATACCACATATAGTGAAGGCAAATGGACAGAAATGCTCCCTTCCTAAAGATATCGTGAAGGAGTTTGAAAAGTATTACTCAACCTTATACAACTTACAGAAAGACCCTCCCCCATTGGCTCAGACAGAGGAATACTTAATGAAATCTAAAATGCCCAAACTCACATCGGAGGTTAGTAAAATATTGGATGAACCGTTTACACTAGAGGAGATCCAAAAAGCGATCGGTTATATAAAACAAGGAAAGGCTCCAGGCCCGGATGGATATACCATCGCCTATTATAAAACTTTAATAGCACGTCTCGGTAAATTTATGTTGAAGTTTTTCAATAATCTGACCCCGGACACGAGGCTCCCCCGAGATACCCTCATGGCTTATATTGCAGTGATTCATAAAGAGGGGAAAGACCCCACAGTATGTGGCAGTTATAGGCCAATCTCGCTGCTGAACACTGATCTGAAAATACTTACGAAAATTATAGCGAGTAGAATCCAAGAGCACATTCCAGCCTTAATCCACCTGGACCAGGTTGGATTCGTACCCACTCGGGAGGCCAGAGACAATGTTATTAAAGTGATAAACCTTTTACATGTTGTAAATAAAAAACAAATCCCATGCGTCTTTCTAGGAACGGACGCAGAAAAGGCCTTTGATAGGGTCAATTGGCAATATATGATGGCAGTACTAAGATATGTGGGATTGGGAAATGTTATGATGGCCCGTATATGCTCAATATATTCGGAACCTACAGCACGAGTTAGAGCCAATGGGGTCCTGTCAGAGCCCATTATAATCAAGAATGGTACAAGACAAGGCTGTCCCCTATCGCCACTCCTATTTGCTCTGGCATTGGAGCCATTCTTATGTACGGTCCGGCTAAATCCGGATATAGGGGGAGTGCCGATAGGGGACACCCAACAGAAAATATCCGCATATGCGGATGATATGATGTTCTCACTCATAAACCCAATAATTTCCTTACCGATGCTTCTTAGCGAATTTAATAAGTACGGCACTGTGTCTAATTTGAAGATCAACTTCAATAAGTCGGAGGCAATGGGAGTGGGCATAAAACACTCGGAGCTCTTAAATTACCAGACCAGTTTTAAATTTAAATGGACAACAATTGCTTTAAGATATCTGGGGACATATATACCATCTAAAATATCCAAAATATTCGAGTTCAATTTCCCACCACTGTTAAGAGAAACGCGGACATTACTTGACAAATGGAAAACAGGACTACACTCGTGGCTCGGAAGGTGTAACATTATTAAGATGTGTCTACTTCCTAAAATTTGGACCCGCTTCAAGCTCTTCCGATCTCGATCCCCACTAAATTTTTAGACCAGGTCTCCAAAATGTTCTTTGACTTTATATGAGGACATAAACGTCCTAGACTGAATAGACAACAAATGGTACTCTCAAAAATACATGGTGGTCTGGCGGTACCGGATATTAGGAAATATCAACAGGCGATACACTTAACAAGGCTTATCGACTAGAATCGTCACCAAGGAATCAAACTGTGGCCAAGACTGGAACAGGCCCAGGGCAATATTCTACTTGCTAGGGCACCTTGGTGCAATTTGGCAACATCAAATGATACAAAAAATCACCCATTAGTGGGAGCGACGTTGCGAATATGTAAATCATTATTTAGTAAATACTCTCTTACGTCAGCATACTCGCCAGTCTATCCAATCCTGGGGAATCCTCTATTCCCTCCAGGAATCTATGATCCAATCTTTCAGATAATGAGACAAAATGGATATTTTCAGCTCTCACACTTTAAGTTGAATAATAAATGGCCGTCTATGCGAGAACTCATGGATAGAACAAATATATTTAGAATAGATTATTGGAGAGCTCTTCAATTAACGGATTTTTTACGGTCATTACCAGCTCCGGATACTATAAGTCTAAATCTTACCAGATTTGAGACTTTATGTTCGGAGGGGGGGACATTAAGACATACCTTATCGGTGGTATATAAATTATTAATTAGGCCACCCGAGGAACACCAACTACAATGCCTTACGGACTGGGAGTCAGATATGGGATATAAGTTCACGGAATCACAGCGACAAAATATAATGAGTCTCACACATGGAACCTCTATAAGCACTAATATACAAGAGACCAATTATAAAGTTGGGACCCGATGGTACCAAACTCCGGTAAAGCTACATAGAATCTACCCATTACTGACAGATCAATGCTGGAGATGCCAAGAAGATAAAGGAACAATCCTTCATATATTTTGGACATGCCCAAAACTGGAATACTTCTGGAAAACGATACATCAAATTGCCCAAAAACTTATGGAAGTTCCAATTCCATATGACCCATCACTGTTCTTGCTTCATGTATCAAATATACCTATTAAAGCATATAAAAGATTAGTGCTTGGTCACCTTCTCAATGCTGCCAAATCATGCATCCCTATATGCTGGAAATCTACACGGGTACCCACTATTGGTATGTGGTTCAAAAAAGTGGAGGAAATTAAGAGAATGGAGGAATTAATCCTCACGAAACGACACCAAAAGGAACAATATACTAAAACATGGACACCCTGGAATATATATATCTTTTCAGGTGAGGGACGGACCCTGTTTGAAGGCGATGTAGCGGACTAAATAAGGGGAATCTAAACAGACATGCGTGGTGATAGGGAAAGGTAGGGACAGCGACAGTTCGATGGGAGTGTGTCTGGTGTCTCCGCCTCTCCCCCCCCTTTTTTTTTTTTTTTTTTTTATTTTTTTTGTGTTTTTGTTTTTATTTTTTTTATTTATTTTTTTTAGGTGAGATAGGCTTTTATGTTTAGGTTAATAAAATAGGAAAAAAGGTTTAAGGCAAGAAGGTACTGGGACACAATCTGAGAGAATAGACTTTAAGATATAGGAAAGTAAGGATATTAGATACCTGATGGGACATTATAAGTTCATGTATTATTGTACACCTAAGGAAGATGTATTCTTGTTTTTTTTTTGTGTTCCTCTTGTCTTGTAAAAAATAAAAGATTTGAAAAATAAGAAAATAACAGATTTGCATAGAATAGAGCATAGATTAGAATATAAAATAATAGAATAGAAATAAAAGAATAAATACTACTACCACTAATACTGTACAAAAACATCTGTACGACGAGTGTCCTGTCAACATCTGTCTCAGTGTACCATCGCACACCAAGACATCTGTCACAGTGTACCATTGCACAAAACCTCTGTAATACTAGTGTCCTGGCATCATTCGTTGTGAAAGCTCGGGAAGAAAAGAATTGTCCAGTATTCAGGTGCTTAAATGAAACATATATGTGTATTGTACAAGGGGTAAAAGGTAAAGGTACTTCGCGCAAACTAAAATAATAATAGAGTGGTAAGACACTGTATTGTACAAGGGGTACCTGAGCTAACAAAATCAACAGTCCAATATTCCTTTCTAAAAATGTTGTCTATGGGTCAGGTGTACTACTAGTGTCCCATCAACATCTGTCACAGTGTACCTATGCCCAAAAACATCTGTAGTAATAGTGGTGTGTCCAATCAACATCTGTCAGAGCTTACCAGTGCATCCAAGCAGCTGTAACAACAGGCATTTTCCAGTGTACAATAACATCTGTACGACTAGTGTCCCATTAACATCTGTCTCAGTGTGTACCAGCGCACACCAAAACATCTGTCACACACAGCTTCGGTTGACATGTTTACGAATGCGGTTGAATTTCTTTTTTGAAATGCGGTCAAATTTTTATTTGGTCGAATTTAGAAATGAGAATCGAATTCAATTACGAATAAACCAGACAAATTCAGAAAACAAATTTAACGAGTTTAACAAATCTAACTAAACAAAATTTGTTAAATAACGAATTGAAATAAAACAAAATCATTTTTTTTTTCATTTTGCACGTGTCTAATTTTAATTAATGTTTTATATATGTACAGTGCCTTGCAAAAGTATTCACCCCCCTTGGCATTTTTCATGTTTTGTTGCCTCACAACCTGGAGTTAACATGGATTGTTTGAGGATTTGCATCATTTAATTTAAAGGACATGCCCACAACTTTGACGTTTTTTATTTTTTTATTATTGTGAAGCAAACAACAAAGAGGACAAAATAACAGAAAAAGTCAATGTACATAACTATTCACCCCCCCCCCCCCTAAAGTCAATACTTTGTAGATCCACCTTTTGCGGCTATCACAGCTCCAAGTCTCTATGAGCTAGTCACATCTTACCACTGGGATTTTTGCCCATTCCTCCTTGCAAAACTGCTGTAACTCCTTCAAGTTGGATGGTTTACGCTTATGAACAGCAATCTTTAAGTCTGAACACAGATTTTCTATTGGATTGAGGTCTGGGCTTTGACACATTTATATGTTTCCCCTTAAACCACTCAAGTGTTGTGTTTGGGGTCATTATCCTGCTGGAAGGTGAACCTCCGTCCTAGCCTCAAATCACACACAAAGTGGTACAGGTTTTGCTCAAGAATATCCCTGTATTTAGCACCATTCATCTTTCCCTCAACTCTGACCAGTTTCCCAGTCCCGACTGCTGAAAAACATCCCCACAGCATGATGCTGCCACCACCATGTTTCACGGTGGGGATGGTGTTCTTTAGGTGATGTGATGTGTTGGGTTTGCGCCAGACATAGCGTTTTCTTTGATGGCCAAAAAGTTCAATTTTAGTCCCATCAGACCAGAGCACCTTCCTCTATACATTTTGGGAGTCTCCCACATGCCTTTTCACAAACTCAAAACGTGCCATTTAGTTTTTTTGCTTAAAGTAATGGCTTTCTTCTGGCCACTGTGCCATAAAGCCCAACTCTATGGAGCGTACAGCTTATTGTCGTCCTATGTACAGATATTCCAGTCTCTGCTGAGGAACTCTGCAGCTCCTCCAGGGTTACTTTAGGTCTCTGTGCTGCCTCTCTGATTAATGCCCTCCTTGCCCGGTCCGTAAGTTTTGGTGTCCGGCCGTCTCTTGGCAGGTTTGCTGTTGTGCCATGTTCTTTCCATTTGGTTATGATAGATTTGATGGTGCTCCTAGGGATCATCAAAGATTTGGATATTTTTTTATAACCTAACCCTGACTTGTACTTCTCAACAACATTGTCCCTTACTTGTCTGGAGAGTTCCTTGGTCTTCATGGCAGTGTTTGGTTAGTGGTGCCTCTTGCTTAGGTGTTGCAGCCTCTGGGTCCTTTCAAAAAGGTGTGTATATGTAATGACAGATCATGTGACACTAATGCCACGTACACACGATCAGACTTTCCAGCAGACTAGGTCCGGCAGACCGAAATCTGTTGGACAATTTGATCGTGTGTGGGCTCCAGCGGACTTTTTTTTCCCAAAAGTCAGATGGACCTAGAAATCAAACATGTTTCAAATCTTTCCGACGGACTCGAGTCCGGTAGAAAAATCAGTTTGTCTGTGTGCTAGTCCGACGGACGAAAACCGACCCTAGCTATTGGCTACTGGCTATGAACTTCCTTATTCTAGTACGGTCGTACGTCATCACATTCGAATCCATCGGACTTTGGTGTGCTTGTGTGTGGCCAAGTCCGTTAGCTTGGAAAGTACGTCAGAACTCCGCCAAAAGTCCGTCGGTGAGACCGTCAGACCCAGTCCGTCAAAAAGTCTGCTCGTGTGTACGCGGCATTAGATTGCACACAGGTGGACATTATTTCACTAATTATGTAACTTGGTAATTGGTTGCACCAGAGCTTTTTATGGGCTTCATAACAAAGGGGGTGAATACATACGCACATGCAAATTATCATTTTTTTTATTTCTGAAAAATAGTTTTACGTATATATTTTTCTAAATTTACTTCACCAACTTAGACTATTGTGTTCTGATCCATCACATATTATTCAGATTAAAAAAAACATTGAACTAAAGGCTGTAATGTAATGTAGGTAAAAAGCCAAGGAGGGTGAATTGTTTTGCAAGGCACTGTGTATATATATATATATATATATATATATATATAGTACCTTTCTTTCCCAATTTTCTGGTTAGGTTTTTCTGTAGTATTTGTATGTTTATACACGGTCTGTTACAAAAGATTTTGAAAGAAAATGCTGCACTTTGTCATCATAACTAGAGTTGAGCGGACACCTGGATGTTCGGGTTCGGCAGGTTCGGCCGAACTTCAGAAAAAAGTTCGGGTTCGGGACCGAACTTGACCCGAACTTGACCCTGAACACCGAACCCCATTGAAGTCAATGGGGACCCGAACGGCTATAATAAAGTGTCGGCTCCCGTCCCCCTCAAGAAGATGGAAGAAGAAGATACCGGAAGGAGAAGATGAAGAAAGGAAGACCAGAAGAAAGAAGATTTTAATAAAGGAATTGTCAAAGACCGTCTCCTGTCATTTTTACAATTTTTGACACTTTTTTGGTGAAATGGTAGGGGTACTTTTGTACCCCCTTACCATTTCACACAGGGGGGGGGCGGGATCTGGGGGTCCCCTTGTTAAAGGGGGCTTCCAGATTCCGATAAGCCCCCCGCCCGCAGACCCCCACAACCACCGGGCACGGTTGTGGGTATGAGGCCCTTGTCCTCATCAACATGGGGACAAGATGCTTTGGGGGTCTTAGACCCCCAAAGCATCCTCCCAATGTTGAGGGCATGTGGCCTGGTACGGTTCAGGCGGGAGGGGGGCCTCTCTCGTCCCCCCCTCTTTTCCTGCGGCCTGCCAGGTTGCGTGCTCGGATAAGGGTCTGGTATGGATTTTGAGGGGGACCTCACGCCATTTTTTTTGGCTGGGTTTCCCCTTAAAATCCATCCCAGACCTCAAGGGTCTGGTATGGATTTTGAGGGGGACCCTACGCCATTTTTTTTTTGGCTGGGATCCCCCTTAATATCCATCCCAGACCTGAAGGGCCTGGTTATTGAATTTGGGGGGACCCCTACGCTTTTTTTGTTTTTTTTAATTTTATCAATGACTTTTTTTTTTATGAATGGCTTTCAATGAATGACTGTTCTCTGTATTACGGGAGCCGACAATTAACATTAGCCGCGAGTGATTTTAAATAGCTTTCTTTCCTGCCAAAATGACACTTTTTGCAGAGACAGTTCTAAGCACTGGAAACATGCGCCCCTTTACATGCATACTATAGACACCCCCCAGGTACGAAATTTAAAGGAATATTACACATTTATTGTTTCACTTTAATCATTATTAAAATCACTGCTCCCGAAAAAACGGCTGTTTTTAAAAGTTTTTTTTGCATTGATACATGTCCCCTGGGGCAGGACCCAGGTCCCCAAACACTTTTTATGACTAACTTTTTAAAAATAAATGACTTCAATGACTGTTCTCTGTATTAAAAGCACTCGCGGCTATATGAATATCAATTCATATAGCCGCGAGTGCTTTTAAAAGACATTTTAAAAAGCAACATTAAATCCCTGAACACCGGACCCGAACCCGAACATACAGTCATACATTGTTCGGGTTCGGGTCTGGGACCCGAACACCCTAAAGTCCGGTACTTTACAGTTCGGGTTCGCTCAACCCTAATCATAACCAATACTTATGTAAACATTTATATGACCTCCCTCAACCCAGTCTTCCAAAGCCAACTCTGGGCTCCAAATGGGACAATTGCCTTAATTTTGAACATTTTCTATACTCTACTGTTAACCATCTGTGATCCTGTCGCTCCAATTCCAGGCCTTTCTTTACTGCTATCACCTAATCTGGTGAGAAAAGCAGTCAGAGGCAGTAGTTTCTTAAATTGCCTGAGACTGCAGATAATCAATTATTAGTCTACAAAAGCAGTGTTATGCAAGAGTGTTTTGGCACAGTCACCTATCAGAACATGCACTGCTGTTTTGTAGGAGGAATCAGCCAATTTAAAGTAGTATATTGTTGACTGGATCAAGGCCAATGAGCGTAGTCACTCATTGGTTTGTGTCATCATCTTTGAGAGTTTAGTGGCGAGACAGCCCCCTGCCATAGTTTCTGGATGTGTGATTGGCCACCTCTGAGATTGTGGGGTTTTCCCACACCAACTGTTATAATCTCTATAATATAAAATGCAGGGCTCCAAATTTCAAGTCCTGAGCTACTAGCCAGGCCTCAAGGGTTACACGCCACCAGTTGCCCCACCCAACCCCTACCCGCCCCTAATTCCCCCCCTAAACACGCCCTCATAAATTATCTCATGAAAAGAAACTTAAATGTTTTATGCAGAATAAGGGTTACAAAAATAAATATTAACAACAACTTTATCAGTGCCTATCAGTGCAGCCTCACCAGTCCCTATCAGTGCAGCCTCACCTGTGCCCATCAATGCAGCTTCACCAGTGCCCATCAATGCAGCTTCACCAGTGCCCATCAATGCAGCCTTACCTGTGTCCATCAATGCAGCCTCACTTGTGCCCATCAATGCAGCTTCCCCTGTGCCCATAAATGCAGCCTCATCAGTGTCCATCAATGTAGCTTCACCTGTGCTCATCAATGCAGCCTCACCTGTGGCAATCAATGCAACCTCACCTGAGCCCATTAATGCAGCCTCACCTGTGCCCATAAATGCAGCTTCACCAGTGCCCATCAATGCAGCTTCACTTGTGCCCATCAATGCAGCCTCACCAATGCCCATCAATGCAGCCTCACTGGTGTCCATCAATGCAGACTCACCTATGCCCATCAATGCAGCCTCACCTGTACCAATCAATGCTACTTCACAGATGCAGGGAATCATCACAGAGCGGGGGACGTTGCTGTAACAGCTTTCATTTGAATTCAGTAGTGTTCCCAGCGCTCGCAGTAACATATAGTCCCGCCTCCTGGCCCGGCTCCTATGATAGATATCACACCTCCTGGCATTGGACCAGTGTTTATCAAAATACCCGGGCCAGGAGGCGGGACTGTGTTTGACTGCAAGCGCTGGGAACACTGGACAATTCAAATGAAAGCTGTTACAGCGACGTTCCCCGCTCTGTGATGATCCAATCCGCCCTCCTCTTCCTCTCCTTTCTCTTCCTCTGGGCCGGCGGTGCTCGTCCCCACCCCCTCTCTGAGGCAGCTTCACACTCGCCCTCAATCATTTTCCATAAAATGCGAGCCAGCGACTGGAAATTTTGAGTACTGTAAAATGTATTTCAGATATCAGAATATAATATCTATTTTGGATGAACTTCGAAATAGGGCTAAACAGTGTTATCCAGAGCTACAATTAAAAAGAAATTTTTAATTGTAGGAAATTGTAAAATAAGCAAAAAGTGTGACCAGGCAGTGAATAAAGCAAATACAATTTGAGGCTCATCAATAGAAAGGTCCCCAAATGAGGAAGGAGGTCCCTATTTCCCTACATGTATCTTTAGTTTTCACTAGAGGGATCACCAGCAAGATGAAGGACATCCCGATTCTCCTATATAGATCATTAGTTGTCATGAGAGCGGTCACCAGCAGGAGGAAGGAGGTCCCGATTCCTCTTTAAAGATCTTTAGTTATCACTAGAGGGATCACCAGAAGGAGAAGGAATGTCCCAATTTCAATGTTTTTACTGAGTTTCAAGCTCAAAAGTCAAAAATACTAACACAATTATTTCAGATTCAAAGAACATAGCAAGGTGCATACAACACATCAAAAAATCACATTGGAGTGCTAATGTATATAAATTATTTTAACAGTTATCACGAACAAACCTAAAGACAGTAACATTCATGACTGACCTAAGCAACCAAGAACAGAGTCTGTATATTGAAGGGGTCAAGCGTGATAAGCTGGAGCATACATCGACGTTGGTCAAAGGTGATCAACAGGAGGACACCTGGTGTCAAGTGGGTAAAGAGAGTAGAAGGGGAAGGGGTACTGGGGAAAAGAATAGGAGAGTAAGGAGGGGATCCTAGGGTCTTCGTGGGCAATGGCAGGATGGTCCTAATTTCATTATATAAATGTTAAGGTTATCACTAGAGGGATCACTAGCTGGAGGAAGGAGATCCTGATTCCCTTAAATAGATCTTTAGTTATCACTAGAGGGATCACCAACAGGAGAACGAAGATCTGCTTTCATTATATAAAGCTTTAGTTAGACCTCTTTTAGACTGCTGTGTCCAGTTCTGGAAAGCACACTTATAAAAAGTTATTAATCCAGAACGAGTCTAGGGATGGGCAACAAAAGTGGTGAAAGTTCTGAGGGATAAAATATACAGTGCCTTGAAAAAGTATTTATACCCCTTGAAATTTTACACATTTTGTCATATTACAACCAAAAACATTAAATTTATTTTATTGGTGATTTCATGTGATAGACCAACACAAAGTGGCACATAATTGTGAAGTGGAAGGAAACTGATAAATGGTTTTCAAATTGTTTTACAAATAATTATGTGAAAAGTGTGGGGTACATTTGTATTCAGCCCCCCTGAATCATTACGTTGTAGAACCGCCTTTCCCTGCAATTACAGCTGCAAGTCTTTTCGGGTAAGTCTCTAACAGCTTTGCACATTTAGAGAGTGACATTTATGCCCATTCTTTTTTGCAAAATAGCTTAGGCTCTGTCAGATTGGATGGAGAACGTCAAAATAGGTCAAGCTCTGCCAGATTGGATGGAGAACATCTGTGAATAGCAATTTTCAAGTCTTGCCACAGATTCTCAATTGGATTTAGGTCTGGACTTTGACTGGGACATCCTAACACATGAATATGCTTTGATCTAAACCATTTCATTCTAGCTCTGGCTGTATGTTTAGGATCGTTGTCCTGCTGGAAGGTGAACCTCCGCCCCAGTCTCAAGTCTTTTGCAGACTCTAACAGGTTTTCTTGTAAAATTGCCCTGTATTTGGCTCCTTCCATCTTCTCATCAACTCTGACCAGCTTCTCTGTCCCTACTTAAGAAAAGCATTCCCACAACATAATGCTGCCACCACCATGTTTCACGGTGGGGATGGTGTGTTCAGGGTGATGTGCAGTGTTGATTTTCCACCACACATAGCATTTTGCTTTTAGGCCAAAAAGTTCAATTATGGTCTCATCTGACCAGAGCACCTTCTTCCACATGTTTGCTGTGTCCCCCACAGGGCTTCTCGCAAATTGCAAACAGGACTTCTTATGGCTTTTTTTCAACAATGGGTTACTTTTTGACACTCTTCCATAAAGACCAGATTTGTGGAGAGCACGACTAATAGCTGTCCTGTGGACAGATTCTCCCCCCGGATCTCCTCCAGAGTTACCATGGGCCTCTTGGCTGCTTCTCTGATTAATGCTCTCCTTGCCCAGCCTGTCAGTTTAAGTGAACGGTCAGGTATTGGTAGGTTTACAGTTGTGCCATACTCTTTCCACTTTCGGATGATGGATTTAACAGTTCTCTGTGAGATGTTCAAAGCTTGGGATACTTTTTTTATAACCTAACCCTGCTTTAAACGTCTCCACAACTTTATCCCTGACCTGTCTGATGTGTTCCTTGGCCTTCATGATGCCGATTGTTCACTACGGTTCTCTAACAAACATCCAAGGGCTTCATAGAACAGCTGTATTATACTGATATTAAATTACACACAGGGGGGGCTCTATTTACTACTTAGGTGACTTCTGAAGGCAATTGGTTCCATTAGATTTTAGTTAGGGATAGAGGATTAAAGGGGGCGGAATACAAATGCACGCCACACTAGATTTTTATTTGTAAAATACTTGAAAAACATTTATCATTTTCCTTCAACTTCACAATTATGTGCCACATAAAATCCCAATAAAATACAGTTACGTTTTTGGTTGTAACATGGCAAAATTTGGAAATTTTTAAGGGGTATGAATACTTTTTCAAGGCACTGTATCAGAGGAAACTGCAGGAACTTAATATGTACAGTCTTAAGAAAAGAAGAGAGAGATGGGACATGACAGAAACCTGTAGATATATTAGGGGTGTGAATGAGGTTCAGGAGGGCAGTGCTTTTAACATGAAACTGTGATCAAGAACAAGGGGGTATGCCCTCAAACTAGCAAAGTTCAAGAGTAATGTTAGAAAGTATTATTTTATTTAAAAAAAAGGAGTTGATTATTAGAACAGGCTTCCAGGAAAGGTAGTGAGTCAATCAACATAAACCTTGTAATAAACATAGGTCAACCCTACCAACAAAAAAAGCAGACTAGATTGACCGGTTGTTCTTGTGAGTCCAGGGAGTCATTCGCACAGTGGTATATCAGTTACCCTCTTTATTCATGATTCTTCATGTAACAGTTCCATTCTATGCTCTGGTTATCATGAAGTTTTAGGTGTTCCTACCGTCCACATGCTATTCAGTTTCTGCTTGTGCATTCTACCTTGACCAGTGAAGTACCTATGCCCCCAAGAGATAGGCAAACGTTTTTCTGTTCCACTAGCATCCACTGAACATGTCAATACCAGTTTTGGTTGAACTAACCCACAATAAGAAACTATTTGAAAAAAAATCTCCTCGATCAGTTTAAAGTGAACATGTACTTAGCTCGTACAGCCCAATTCAAGATGTTTGCTATGGTGATGGCCCTACCAGCGTCATATATTTACCTTTCCCTGGCTCCTCAGTTTCATAATTTGGTTGCTGGTAATGAAGAGAAAAAGAACAGCTGCTATCTTACAGCAATGTGTATTTTTCTTTGCTTCCATCAACAAATCAATAATGTTTGTTATTGGAGATGCCTGTGCCTTGAAGTTTCAAATAAAGTTGCATCAACATTGGCCATTCAGGGTGCTGACATTTTGAGTTGCTATCGTTGCTTTTCCTAAGCACACAGAGGCGCCTCCTGCAGAGCCTGGAACGATGACCTACTTTAATGTTCAGAACAGGTTCACTTTAAATACTTTACAACATAGCAATCAGTCAGTCACTAATAACAGAATGAAGCATTTCTGAAAAGTCAGCAAGCACTGGGAAAGTAGCCTTCCTTATCACCAAATATAGCCGTTCGCAATCTGCACACACAGCTGCAAACACTCCTCGACTCCTCGGTTCCTTGAAAACCATTCATTTCTTTTTTTCCCCCCTTCTAGAATTAGATGTTAGCATGGTGAAATAATATGCACAGGCTGCACATTAGTTCAGAGTGTTTTGTCGAAGTTAGCTCTTTTTAACTGCCTCTCAAGCAGTGTTTGGGTGCTACCATTTGCCATCAGATTGTGGAAGATCCAGCTTGGCAGTACTGATTCACATTAAAAGCTTCTTAAAATAGCTGGTGTTTAGTGTCAGCTGAAGAATTTTCAAGCATAATATGGTGGGAAATGAGTTTTCCCAATTGAGATAATTCTTTGACAACAACACTGAAGGGATAGAGTAATGGCAATGGAGTCTACAAGGCTTACCTAATAGAATGGTCATAGTTTTCTTTCTTAAAAAAAAATGCTGTTGCTGTAAAAAATGGAGAAGGAATAAGACCATCCAAAAGGGACTGTTCTGCTTTGGGTGAAGTGGGGTAAAGTTCAGTCTCTTACCAGGCTTTAATTCTTGTGTGAGACCACAACACCAAAGGGATAGAGTAATGGCAATGGAGTCTACAATGTGTACCTAATAGAATGGTCGTAGTTCAAAAATTGCTGTTGCTGTAAAAGATGGAAAAGGAGTAGGACCATCCTTAATAGACTGTTCTGCTTTTGGTTGAGTGGGGTGAAGTTCGGTCTTTTACCAGGGGTCTGAGACCCCTGAGATTCGCCCAATCCAGTGAACGCCCAAGGACAGAATAAGCCAAGTTGTGCTTTCTTCACAAACTGCTGTGAAGGATCAACCAGGCTCATGGTGCAGAAAAAATTCATGAAATGTGTATTGTACTTCATATAAAAGATATGCAATTTTGCCCTTTTGAAAACATTTAATTCTATTTCTTTTTGCATTATTTATGTAGCACTGACCCCCGAAGGAGCCGCTGATTTGATTTGGGCCCGCACTCTGCTAATAAACCCCACTAACTTGGCTCAGTCCCCTTGACACAGCTGTGGTGCAATTCAATACAGTACAATATAATATAACACAATATACCTGTATTGTCACTTCAGGATCCACTGGCTCCACCTGCTGGGAGAAAACAATACTCCACACAACGGGGTACTTAACCAAAGTATATTTTGTTATAAGTATTGGCAAACAGGTGATTACAATAATTGTGCTGTCATCCCAACATAGAATGACAGTACAATGAATTCTTGATAAAACAATTATAAACAATATAGATACACAGGAGCTCCCCCTACTTTTATAGCTATGTGTGAGATCTCACTTAAAGTACTCTATCTAGCTAGCTAGGATAATTCCTTTTGATTTGTAATCCAAGGGTTAAAGTAAGATAAGAAATTCATAACAGGCGGACTATTTAATAAGGTATGGCTAGCAATAAAAAAGATTACTAGTATTGCTGGCTATACCTCCTATACACCAATATGGAATAACGCAAATTATGAGGAAGTACAGAGATTGGAGGGATTTGGGTTTTGGCAAACTCAGGGGCTGAGATTTGTGGAACAACTGTTTTGGAATGATAATATAAAATCATTTGCGCAAATATCTGAGGAATTTAGGATTCCAAGACAGAGGTTCTTTCAATATCTCCAGCTTAGACATGCCTTTCATGACCAGGCCCGTACATCTGTATTTATGCTTAACGAATCCAAAATAACAACACTGTTGAAGAAAAGGGACCAAAAGAAGGGACTTATATCTAAAATTTATGAGATAATGCAGAAAAAATTTGAGGAAGAGGTAGAGGTGCCGGCTAGGAAGCAATGGGAGCGAGACCTGGGAGCACTGACTGATGCTCAGTGGTCGGAGGTCTTGTCTGCGATCCCAAAGGTATCACTGTCGGATACTCAAAAACTAACACAAATCTTTATTACGCATAGATCATACTATACACCTGAGAAATTATTTAAGTGGAAACGCAGAGAGTCCCCTTTATGCCCTCGATGTAGTGGCGCACCGGCTAATTTAATACACATGTTGTGGAGATGTCCCAAACTCCATCGATATTGGCAGGATATAATCCAAAATATAAATAGTGTACTAGGAATAGAAATGCTATTAGATCCAAATCTATGCTTATTAAATATAGTGGCGGAACCAAATATCTCAAAAAATATCCATACCGCACTGACGAGAGGCCTATTTCAGGCACGAAAACTAATAGCCCAGAAATGGATATCTATATATCCTCCGACGGTTGAAGAATGGAGAACACAAATAAAAGAAACTATATTAAAGGAGGAATTTATTTATACACATAGAGGGAGTCGAGACAAATTTGATGCTATTTGGAAAAGATGGGTAGAGACCTGGGATAATGAAAATAAAAGATGAACCAACATGGGTAGAGGTTGATATTTGGAGGGGATGGGAGGATGGGGGGAGGATGGGGGGAGGGCTGAGGGGGCTGGAGGAGGTGAATACAGGTGGGGGCGGCAGAGGAAAAAATTCTCCCTTTTTTTTTTTTTTTCTTATTATTATTTTATTTTAGTATTATTATTATTATTATTATTATTATTATTTTTTTTTTTTTTTTGTCTTTTTGGGGGGGGGGGGGGGGGGGGGTGAGTGGGTGGCTGGTGTGGCAGATGAATGCTAGAAGTTTATGTATCTGGGATGAAATGTATGCTTAAATGTATAACTTGTATTGTTAAGAAAAGAATTAAAATAAAAAAAGTACTGAATTAAAAAAAGTAAATCAAGTTAAGTTGAAGATGATCCTGGTATAACTTCAGCAACTATGATACAAGGCTTCAAATGCAATAGCAGCTAGGCATTATGCCTGCCTTTATTTAGGCAAAAGATGCTGAATACAGTATAACACTTATGAAATGACATGAAGACGTCAATAAATAAAACAAACTGAACAGGCTCTGTAATACATCATCCTTATTTGTCAAAAGGAAGTTAAAAGGACCATGTACAAAGAGTGTTTAAAGAAGCATGGTCACCTATGTATTAGTTGTTTTCAAAATACAGATAACAATGTGGCCTGTGGCTTGAGCTACAACCGTAAATTCATAGCAGCATTTAAAGTGGACAATCAAACTTTAAAGATATCAAACATAAATATCTATAATAATATCTATAATAAAAAAAGGCAAATTATCTCCAACATACATTATTAAGATACAAATTTTAAAAGTTTTTAAGTATATAATACATTGTAAATATTCTTTTCTAAATGCTGTTCTTAATAACACGTCTAACACTATTTCCCTTATGTATATTTACAATTCACCATAAGTTTCTTAAAATGATTGTAAATGATCACCTTGCAAAACAACCCATTCCATTTTAAATAGAAATTAATGTATAGTAATGTCATTTGTATAGATATAAAAAAACATTATAAATACCTTTTCCCCTTTT
This sequence comes from Lithobates sylvaticus, assembly GCA_028564925.1. NCBI lineage: Eukaryota > Metazoa > Chordata > Amphibia > Anura > Ranidae > Lithobates > Lithobates sylvaticus. The sequence continues at coordinate 508,076,766 of CM053030.1, forward strand.
TTTTTTTAGTGATCACATTCCCTCTGTTCACAGCTACATAAGAGCAGGGGGGGGGAGACAGCAGCACTCTGAGCTTCCCAGTGAATGGCTGTGCAGCGGGGGCATGTCAGGACAAGTCTGATCATTGTAGGGGAGTACACCGAGTTCCTGGCATAGCTAGAGAACTGACCACGCTGTGCTCGCTTGCCTAGTGTGGTATGTTTTTAAAAGGGAAACTCCAGGGACTTCACACAAAGGAAGCAATACAAAGAGAACAGGAGACTTTCTCATACAAGTACATGGTACAGCAGCCACATGTCAGCAATTTAAAGTGTTGGGGTAAAAAACGCTTTAACATGTGTATGATATTGTTTTGGCCGATGGTGGAGTGGCATCTTACTCTCAACATGTTTCACAGACAATTTAGTCCACTATAATCTCTACTGTGAATATAACTAAGCATTCAAATTATTAGCTATCATTGCATAACATCATATTTCTAAAAGATTTTTGCTATATGATTTTTGCAGTGACTTTATTATTCCCACCTGAGGAAGCAGACTAAGTTGCTGTTGAATAGGCTTTGAGCATGAGATGCCACTCCGCCATCTGCCAAAATGATGTCATACACATGATGTACATAAAAAGTGCTGTGCTAGCACATACAAATCAACTAAATCAAATATATAAATTATATGAAGTCCACTTCCAATACATGTCCAAAAGAATCAAATCGGTGAGCCCCAACCAGGCAAACTTTCAATAGTAGATGGACACCACAGGAAATCTCCAGCACCAACAAGTCACAAATGGAGGCTTACCAGAAATCCAGGACTCTCTTACTACAGAGAAGTCATAAAAAGCATGTGGTATCTACGGTCATAAATTGTCTGGATCTTAAACACCTTTTTGATGGTATTACTGTTTGGCCCAAAAAATCTATGTATCCTTCACCAGTCTCCCCATCTCTCAGTACACTCAAAAGGGACCACTGCCAACCAACATGTCGTGCATGGGAACTCCTGCAACTACTAGTAAGCCTGGGGGGAAGGGGGATTATATGGAGTTGGAGTGCACAATAAAGGAGTGGAGGCACTAGAGTACACAATGCCCGGGTGTATAGAGTTGGGGGCACAATGAAATGATAAAGGGAATAGGGGTGCACAATGAAGAGGTGGGAATGTAGAGTGGGGGGTGCTCACATGGGAGGGTGCATGGAGTGGACGAGAAAGCTGGGCACACAGGGGAACTCAGTGAGGGATAGATTTCACTATTATGTGTATATATACAGTATCTCACAAAAGTGAGTACACCCCTCAGATTTTTGTAAATATTTACAAATGGCTAATTGGGCCCAATTTGGACATTTTTACTTAGGGGTGTACTCACTTTTGTTGCCAGCCGTTTAGATATTACATTTTGAGGGGACAGCATGTAGAGGTCTGTAATTTTTATCAAAGGTTCTCTTCAAAAATCCATAAAATCACATTGTATGATTTTTAAATAATTAATTAGCATTTTATTGCATGACATAAGTATTTGATCACCTACCAACCAGAAAGAATTCCGGCTCTCACAGACCTGTTATTTTTTCTTTAACCGCTTCAATACCGCCCGCCGTCATATGACGCCCACAAGGTGGATCTACCATCCTGGGTGGGCGTCATATGACGTCCTCGGATTCCCGGCCGCCTGGGGGGCGAGCGCGCGCCCGTGGCATCGCTCGGGACCCGGTGCGAGTGCCCGGCGGCCGCGATGTCCGCCGGGCACCCGCGATTGCCCGTTAAAACAACGGGGACCGTAAACACACAGCTCCACGTCCTGTCAGTGCAGAGGAGATCGATCATGTGATCCCAGTACGGAGGAACACATGATCGGTCTCCTCCCCTTAAGTCCCCTCCCCCTACAGTTAGAATCACTTGTTTAGGGAACACATTAACCCCTCCAGCGCCCTCTAGTGTTAACCCCTTCCCTGCCAGTCACATTTACACAGTAATCACTGCAATTTTATAGCAACGATCGCTGTGTCAATGTGAATGGTTCCAAAAATATGTCAAAAGTGTCCGAAGTGTCCGCCGCAATGTCGCAGTCACGAAAAAAAAATCGCAGATCCCCGCCATTACTAGTAAAAAAAAAAAAAAAAAATTCAATAAATCTATCCCCTATTTTGTAGACGCTATAACTTTTGTGCAAACCGATCAATATACGCTTATTGCGATTTTTTTTACCAAAAATATGTAGAAGAATACGTATCGGCCTAAACTGAGGAAAAAAATAGTTTTTTTTTAAAAAAATGGGATATTTATTATAGCAAAAAGTAAAAAATATTGTGTTCTTTTTCAAAATTGTCGCTCTTCTTTTGTTCATAGCGCAAAAAATAAAAACCGCAGGGGCGATCAAATACCACCAAAAGAAAGCTCTATTTGTGGGAAAAAAAGGACGTCAATTTTGTTTGGGTGTAACGTCGCACGACCGCGCAATTGTTAGTTAAAGCGACGCAGTGCCGAATCGCAAAAAGTGCTCTGGTAAGGAAGGGTGTTTAAAAGCCCTGTATTGAAGCGGTTAAGAAGCCCTCCTGTTCTCCACTCATTACCTGTTTTCAGGGCTCAAAATTTCAAGTCCTGAGCTACTAGCCAGGCCTCAAGGGTTACTCGCCACCAGTTGCCCCGCCCAACCACTACCCCGCCCCGCCCATAATTCCACCCCTAACACGCCATCATAAATTATGCACCAATGCCGCTTTTTTCACCAATGCAGCCTGTGTCACCAATGCTACCTGTGTCCCCCAGTGCAGCCTGTGTCCCCAACACAGCCTTTGTCCCCAACGCAGCCTGTGTCCCCAATGCAGCCTGTGTCTGCCAGTGCAGCCTGTGTCCCCAATGCGGCCTGTGCCCGCCAGTGCAGCCTGTGTCCGCCAGTGCAGCCTGTGTCACCAATGCAGCCTGTGTCACCAGTGCAGCCTGTGTCACCAATGCAGCCTGTATCACCAATGCAGCCTGTGTCATTAATGCAGCCTACCTGTGCAGGGGAAGAGAGAGGAGAGCCACTGCCTGGTTTATCAGAGTGCCGGGGAACATAACGGCTTTCATTTCAACAGCTGTGTGTTCCCCGCTGCACGCCATCGTATACACCCCCCCCCCCCTGTCCATGGAACTTTGATAGACAGATTACCCGTCCCAGGATTGGATGGGTGATCTGTCTATCAAAGTGCCCAGACAAAGAGGAGGCAGCGGCTCTCCTCTCTCTTCCCCTATGATCGCTGGGAGAATGGCTTCCATACAACCCAAGCTGCCGGCGGTGCTCGCCCCCCCCCCCACTCACAGGCAGCCCACACACGCCAGACCTCAAAATCCACTCGCAAAATGCGAGCAGGCTAGTGGAATTTTTGAGGGCTGCCTGTATTAACTGCACCTGTTTGAACTCGTTACCTGTATAAAAGACACCGGTCCACACACTCAAACAGACTCCAACCTCTCCACAATGGCCAAGACCAGAGATCTGTGTATGGACATTAGGGATAAAATTGTAGACCTGCACAAGGCTGGGATGGGCTACAGAACAATAGGCAAGCAGCTTGGTGAGAAGGCAACAACTGTTGGTGCAATTATTAGAAAATGGAAGAAGTTCAAGATGACGGTCAATCTTCCTCGGTCTGGGGCTCCGTGCAAGATCTCGTGGGGCATCGATGATCATGAGGAGGGTGAGGGATCAGCCCAGAACTACACAGTAAGACCTGGTCAATGACCTGAAGAGATCTGGGACAGCAGTCTCAAAAAAAACCATTAGTAACACACTACGCCATCATGGATTACAAACCTGTAACGCACGCAAGGTGCTCAAGCCAGCGCATGTCCAGGTACATCTGAAGTTTGCCAAAGACCATCTGGATGATCCAGAGGGGGAATGGGAGAAGGTCATGTGGTCTGATGAGAAAAAAATAGAGCTTTTTGGTCTAAACTCCACTCGCCGTGTTTGGAGGAAGAAGAAGGATGAGTACAACCCCAAGAACACCATCCCAACCGTGAAGCGTGGAGGTGGAAACATCATTCTTTGGGGCTGCTTTTCTGCAAAGGGGACAGGATGACTGCACCGTATTGAGGGGAGGATGGATGGGGCCATGTATCGCGAGATCTTGGCCAACAACCTCCTTCCCTCAGTAAGAGCATTGAAGATGGGTCATGGCTGGGTCTTCCAGCATGACAACAACCTGAAACACACAGCCAGGGCAACTAAGGAGTGGCTCTGTAAGAAGCATCTCAAGGTCCTGGAGTGGCCAAGCTAGTTTCCAGACCTGAACCCAATAAAAAATCTTTGGAGGGAACTGAAAGTCCATTTTGCCCATCAACAGCCCGCAACCTGAAAGATCTGGAGAAGGTCTGTATGGATAAGTGGGCCAAAATCCCTTCTGCAGTGTGTGCAAACCTGGTCAAAAACTACAGGAAACGTATGATCTCTATAATTGTAAACAAAGGTTTCTGTACCAAATATTAATTTCTGCTTTTCTGATGTATCAGATACTTATGTCATGCAATAAAATGAAAATTAATTACTTAATCTAATTTCTGGATTTTTGTTTTAGATTCCATCTCTCACAGTTGAAGAGTACCTATGATAAAAATTACAGACCTCTACATGCTTTGTAAGTAGGAAAACCTGCAAAATTGGCAGTGTATCAAATACTTGTTCTCCCCACTGTATATATTATATATTTGGTGCAAGGGTTGGGGGGGCACAATACTTGCCTTGCCCTGGGCTCTGGCAATCCACCATGCCACTGGTGGAAGCAGATGGTCAAAGATATGGTATATCTCCTGATCACATATTGCGGTACCTGTAATTTATAGCTAAGCACAGAGGATACCAGTATTAACTTATTTTTCTTTAAATGCTAGTTGTCTGGCTGTCTTACCGACCTTCTTGCTTCAAAACTTTAGCTGCTAACCCAGAACATGTACAAAGATCTAGACATCAATGATCATATCTGACTTGCCTGATCTGCACACTCACTTAAGGTCATTGACTGAAAAAGTATTGAAGCCAGAGAACATAAAAACAGTCAACTAGCTGTTTCAGAAGTAGGTCAAAAATGCCAGTTGACTTGGTATCTGCTTTTTGCAGTCATTGTACAGCAAAGCTCAGACTTTGAGGGGGGTGCTGATAGGGGGAGAGAGTGAAGATAAAATCTTATGGAAAAACTAGGATAGTGGCTAGTGTGACCTAATAGATTAGGCACCTCATCCCAAGAATTAAGTATAATAAGGAGCAAGGGGATGGGGATTGCTGGCTTACTGGGGCGCTGTTACGTCGGATCATTCTATGAAAGGTCTATGCACGCTGGTTGCTTGGACATCTCTGGTTATTCATTTATATATGGCCCTATTTTCCAACATTTTTCCAACACTGTTTTTTGTTTGAATGTATCTTCTGTTTGGAGCCTATTGAAGCACTGGACTGTACCAACATATTCCAGGGTGGGCTTTCCACTGGCGCACAGTGGAGTTTTTCCAGCTTCTGTCAACTAATCAGCGTACCTGTCCTAGATGGTTTGACCACACATTTCTGGTCTTAACAGCGCCCTTCATGGTCCCTTCATAATCTTCATGGTTTTGAGCTACAACTGTTTTTTGTTATATTCTATTCCCCTGACGAAGCCAATGCCTTGGCGAAACTAGTAGGGAAGAATTGACCTGCTGTTATACTTACCATCATTCCCCTTTGGTCAACAAAACATTGTAAAGTGCTCCCCTTTATATGTGGTTCAACATAATGTACTAATGTTTTTAACTCATTGTAATAAAACTTGTTTTTTCTATATACTTATTGTACTGAGTTGTTGCTGGCACCGTAATAATCCCCTTCCCCTTGCTCCTTATTATACTTAGCTAAATATACATAGCAAATATATACAGTGGTGTGAAAAAGTGTTTGCCCCCTTCCTCATTTCCTGTTCCTTTGCATGTTTGTCACACTTAAGTGTTTCGAAACATCAAACCAATTTAAACAATAGTCAAGGACAACACAAGTAAACACAAAATGCAATTTGTAAATGAAGGTGTTTATTATTAAAGGTGAAAAAAAATCCAAACCATCATGGCCCCGTGTGAAAAAGCGATTGCCCCCCTTGTTAAAACATACTATAACTGTGGTTGTCCACACCTGAGTTCAATTTCTCTAGCCACACCCAGGCCTGATTATTGCCACACCTGTTCACAATCAAGGCATCACTTAAATAGGAGCTTCTTGACACAGTAAGGTCCACCAGAAGATCCTTAAAAGCTACACATCATGCCGAGACCCAAAGAAATTCAGGAACAATTGAGAAAGAAAGTAATTGAGATCTATCAGTCTGGAAAGGGTTATAAAGCCATTTCCAAAGCTTTGGGAATCCAGCAAACCACAGTGAGAGCCATTATCCACAAATGGCGAAGACATGGAACAGTGGTGAACCTTCCCAGGAGTGGCCGGCCGCCCAAAATTACCCCAAGAGCGCAGCGACGACTCATCCAAGAGGTCACAAAAGACCCCACAACGACGTCCAAGGAACTGCAGGCCTCACTTGCCTCAGTTAAGGTCAGCGTTCATGCCTCCACCATCAGGAAAAGACTGGGCAAAAATGGCCTGCATGGCAGAGTTCCAAGGAGAAAAACACTGCTGAGCAAAAAGAACATCAAAGCTCGTCTCAATTTCTCCACAACACATCTTGATGATCCCCAAGACTTTTGGGACAACATTCTGTGGACCGATGAGACAAAAGTGGAACTCTTTGGAAGGTGTGTGTCCAAGTATATCTGGCGTAGAAGGAACACTGCATTTCAGAAAAAGAACATTATACCAACAGTAAAATATGGTGGTGGTAGTGTGATGGTCTGGGGCTGTTTTGCTGCTTCAGGACCTGGAAGACTTGCCGTGATAAAAGGAACTATGAATTCTGCTGTCTACCAAGAGATCCTGAAGGAGAATGTCCGACCATCTTTTCGTGTACTCAAGCTGAAACGAACTTGGGTTCTGCAGCAGGACAATGATCCTAAACACACCAGCAAGTCCACCACTGAATGGCTGAAGAAAAACAAAATGAAGACTTTGGAGTGGCCTAGCCAAAGTCCTGACCTGAATCCTATTGAGATGTTGTGGTATGACCTTAAAAAGGCCGTTCATGCTCGAAAACCCTCTAATGTAACTGAATTAGGACAATTCTGCAAAGATGAGTGGGCCAAAATTCCTCCAGGACGCTGTAAAAGCCTCATTGCACGATATCGCAAACGCTTGGTTGCAGTTGTTGCTGCTAAGGGTGGCCCAACCAGTTATTAGGTTTAGGGGGCAATCACTTTTTCACACAGGGCCATGATGGTTTGGATTTTTTTTCACCTTTAATAATAAACACCTTCATTTACAAATTGCATTTTGTGTTTACTTGTGTTGTCCTTGACTATTGTTTAAATTGGTTTGATGTTCCGAAACACTTAAGTGTGACAAACATGCAAAGGAACAGGAAATGAGGAAGGGGGCAAACACTTTTTCACACCACTGTACATAGCAAAACTGTTGCGTAAGCTGTCTCATTGCTCCTGCATAGCAATGGTAGGCAACACAATTGATAATTGTCCCTATTTTTTTTTTTATTCTCTTTGCATGTAATTGGATATTTAAAGTGAACACAGTTCACCGATTATTCTAAGCTTGGTGAACATCACTTTGCCAAATGAGCAGCCACCTATTTTAATTCCTGTTAATTATTGGGAATAAAAAGTACACAAAAAATGCATTAAAAATAAACAAAAAATCTAATATTATACTGCTCTGATTTTTCCTGCTTTTATGAGTAAGTTATTGTATGAAGCAGTAATGCAAAACACCCAAGGTTCTATTAATCTGCCTTTATTCTGTAGAAATTCTGTAATCTTTTTGAAGAAGCGCAATCTATCAATGGTGAATTCGCTGTGTGACCTTTAAATGAATTCTCCACTGGCTTGCTACTACTAACAGATGTCTGTATTATCATTTAACTATGCTGTATGGTTTTCTTTTTGGACGGCCTCCAGTCTTCATAAACATCTCACACAAGGAAGATCACTTCAGACTGACAAACCCCGAACATATGCTGAAAATTCCTAATGAGCTTCTGGAATTTGGTGCATTTACAGACATGGAGAAAAATCACTCACCCCCCCCCCCCCCCACAATGCATCATATGTCATTCACAAGCATGCTGTAAGGTAATTCTTCACACATTGATCACTTTTTGGCTAAAAGAAAACAATGAAAGTGCCAGTGTGGTTGTACGGTGAGTTGGGTTAGGCACACCCAACTGGGGTTCTCTGTCACCCTGTGCCCCTAATAGACACAGGGTGCCTTAAACATAGGAGGGGCCGGGGGAGCTGGACAAGGAGCTTCCAGTGCTCTCCAAGGTAAGCTTGGTTCCACCAGCCCCTCTCCTTCTGTGTGAGAGATTCTGATATTATTGGCGAGCAGTGTGATGTCATCATTATGGACCTCCCCATTATGTCTCTGTGACGGACCCCCATACGCAAGATGAGTCTGTCCGCCGCAAATGCTTCCTTTGTCCGGTACAGCACAATCCAAAGTCCTTTAGCCTACCCAGTCACTTTGTCGAAAGATCAGTGTAAAGTGAAAAAACATTAGGCTGTTTATTAAAACACATGTACAGAGAGGTAACAATCAGGGGACATCCCCCTCCCTTTGATTCAGGGCGGGGTAAACTATCCAATCAGCAATAAGGAACACACAGGTAGTCAAACATTTCAACAATAGACCACCTTATCAGCAGGGAGGCTGTTGGAGGAATTCCCCCTTCCCTGCCCCCAGTCTTTTTACAAGATACACATAATACAAACAGTAAAGAGGAGCTGCACATGGTAACAATTGTTGCCGATAATAGTTCCACAAGCCTGGCAAGGAGAAGTGTGACTGCCTGGTAACTTAGGAACATGGGATAGCAGTCACACTTCAAACAACCTAGTAAAAATACTACAGTTTATGAGATCAAGCTCATACAATAGTCCAGCAGTTGGAAAGATGACATTTATCTTCATATATTCCTTGAGGGATATTGTTCAGGAATATTACTGCCCAAAGTGAAAAAGCCCCTTCATTCCTTCAGCACAAACCACACACACAGAATACAGGACAACAGAGTCAAAAGGAAATGCTGAGTCCGGTGTGGTTGTACTGTGAGTTGGGTTATGCACACCCAACTGGGGTTCTCGATCACCCTGTGCCCCCAATAGACACAGGGTGCCTTACGCATAGGAGGGTCCAGGGGAGCTGGACAAGGAGCTTCCAGTGCTCTCCAAGGTAAGCTGGGTTCTACCAGCCCCCCGCCTAAAGTGACTCCTGTCACAGACTCCTTCTGTGTGAGAGCATCTGACATTATTAGCGAGAAGTGTGATGACATCATCATGGATGTCCCCATTATGTCTCCTTCTGTGTAAGAGCATGTGACATTATTGGCGAGCAGTGTGATGACATCATCGTGGACTTCCCTACTACTCTCCTACTATAGAAGAAAAATCCCATGCTTTGGTTTAATTACATTGTATTTCAAGTATGTCTGCTCACAAATTATACCAAAAAAAGAGGGATACAATTAAACCAAAAATATATTTTTATATAGGTGCAGTGCTACAACTCACCTCCCCCTTTTTATCTGATGACCAGTGTTGGTCATCTTACTTTAAAAAAGTAATTAGTTAAGTTACAAATTACTTCTCCCAAAAAAGTAATTGCGTTAGTAACTCAGGTACTACATTGGAAAAGTAATTAGTTACGCAGCAAAGTAACTGTGACTTTTTTTTAAATATTCTATACGTGTAACTAAGGGGCGGGTCTAGTATTACTGTAACCAAGGGGCGCATTTATTATTATTGTTATATATCGTGTAACCAAGGGGCTGCTCTATTATTACTCTAACCAAGGGGCAGATCTGTTATAGCGTGTAAGCAAGGGGCGGGTCTATTATTATTATATCGTGTAAGGGGCGGGTCTATTATTATTATATCGTGTAAGGGGCGGGTCTATTATTATTATATCGTGTAAGGGGCGGGTCTATTATTATTATATAGTGTAAGGGGCGGGTCTATTATTATTATATCGTGTAAGGGGCGGATGGCTACAGAAGAGGGTGAATGTTAAATTAATGGGCAGAGCTCGATATATAACAATAATAATAAATGCGCCCCTTGGTTACAGTAATACTAGACCCGCCCCTTAGTTACATGATAGACGCCCCTTGCAGAGTAGCACGAGCATCGGGAGCGTGCGGCATCGCCTCGTACAATTACATGTCAACTGCGCCTGCGCGGTGTAGAGTTCACTCAGAGCTGTTTAGGTTCAGCAATTTTCGGAAGCTCCGTAGTCCTTCGTACTGCGCAAGCGCTGCGCCTGCGCAGTACAGGGGGTCCTTATCCGATGGGGGAACTTTTTCGCCAGGACACCGGAATTACACTACTGCCATCTAGTGGCGGTAGATGTAATTGGGGTAACTAAGCCAAAGTAATGGGAAATGAGTTACCATGAGGGGAAAAGTAATCAGTTAGATTACTTGTTACCCTCTAAAGTAACTGCGTTACGTAACTCAGTTTATTTTAACTCAGTTACTTACATCACTGCTGATGACTGTAATATACCTCAATTTAGTGCAATATAAATAAATTAACCAATATTTGCATAAAGTTCATGTGCAACAATATAAACAATAAACCAGCAAAAATTACCAAATTTATTAGCAAAAATTCATACCGTTTTATACAGTATATGTGACAAAAAATCCAATAAAGTGCTTCAAAAGTGCCTATAAAGTGTCTTCTGTGCTTAATTCTGCTAAATGAAATCCTCTGAACTAAATTGCCAAATTCATAAAAATAATTATACGGAGATATATATGTATAAATAAAACAAGAGTTCAAAAAAGTACTTTAAAGTGCCTCTTGAATTTTTTCTTGAATAATACAATGTGCTGCAAAGACCAAGTGCTGTATTTCGCTCCAGTGCCAGTGCTCACATGCTCCCCTTCTGAACACCACACTCACCCAGCCATCCATGACAGCTTAATATAATAAGCTGGTTAAATAGAGCTCATGATAATGTCAAGATGACAATACACGTTGGGAGGAGCTTCCTTTGCAGCACTTTAATTTACTCCAGAAAAATTGGCACAAGATGCACTTTAAAGCACTTTTGAAGCAATTATTGAACTTTTGTTACACACATATATATATATATGTATGTAACAACTGTATGATTTTTTTATGGATTTGGCAATTTAGTTCAGAAAATTTTGTTTAGAAGAATTAAGCACAAGACACTTTTAAAACACTTTATTGGACTTTTTGTCACATATATTTGCAGTTTTTGTTTGGTGGAGGAGCTAGACACTTTTATGATTTCAAGATCCATCATAATGTTTACTTCTGACGTAAAAAAATTAAACAGCCTTCCAACATCACCCTATATTGTATTGCCTTCCTGTCCGAGCGCCGTCCTCCCTGGCAGTGCTAGGAAATACTTTAGGCACCATTTGAGGGTTACCCAACTATGGAAACAAAAGAGGTGTGGACATTGTATGTGTGCTCCCTATAGAGGGAATAGTTGGGCACTGTCTGGAGTGTTGTCCGTCTAGGGGCTTTGCTGGGAATAGGCCCCTGGGAGGTTTAGGCACTGCCCGTGGTTGCAATCCAGGTAATACAAGGAGTTTTTGTCTTGGCTGCAGATAGATCCGTGGCCAAGGAAGGTCTAACACAGGGAGACATTCCCTCCAGATAGGTTGGGAGGTGTTCAAAGTCTGTTTTAGAGAGAAGTGTGGGCACCCTATGGAAAGTATTATTCTAGGGAAGGTATAGACAATGAGCGGGAATGTCCCAAAATAATTTTAGATGCTTTCTGGGGTTCCATGCAAGGAAGGTGGAGATGCTTTCTGCTTCAAGGTGATGTATGAATGTTACCTCTGTTTAGTGACAGAATAAGGTGTGAGAGCTACTGTATTAAGATTTCATTCCTCTGTGGCCAAGATGTAGATGTGTCTGAGAACATTGGGAGAGGGGGGTTCTGTACCAGAAGAAGGGCAATTGTGGGAAATCACTGGGTGCATAGGTGTGCACAGCCTATTGCATTAGGATGTGAACCCCAAAGCTCAAACACACATTCCTTTCTCTGCAGCCTCAGCTGCACAGGGCAGTGAATGAATGGGAAGTGCTCTGTGCTGAGCGGCTTTCTGTTCATTCACAAACTGAAGCATAGTAAACACAGAGAGTGAGTGCGTTCACTGTGTTCATTTAGAAAAGGAAGGGGCCGGTAAATTACATATTAACTAGCCCTTTCCCCGCTCTCCATCCTGAAACATAGAGAAAATAATTACTCCAACGGGGACTTTTTAGGCAGACTAGGGAGTGATAGAAAGGTTTAACACAAGGTGTAAAATAAAATCTTACAAAATGTTATTGGTTCACAAGTCTAAAAAGCATAGCCCCAAAAAAGGGCAAATATACATCACATGATAAAAACATAGCATGACGATACATAAATGAACAGAAAGGCACCCAAATCATTGGATATTATGGAGCACTGAGCCGGACAGGATGAAATAAAGCCAAGATAGTTAGAAGGTGTTCACAGCTGGATCCAACGCGCTTCGGAAATATTTGTATATTCCTTCTTCAGGAGAAGGAAAGGGGGGCAGGACATAAACAGCCTTTATGCGTAAAAACATCATATGTATGATAGTAGCATAATCCAGCAGAATATAATATCCCAGGCCTGAAGTAGGTGTAGCCAACTTGCAAAGCAGCTCCCTGCACATGCAGGGACAGTAAACAGTGAGTCACGTATGCATCATCCAAATGAAGGGAGAAAAAATGTATATCAGAGACTCAGTATGCCTGGTGTGCTGGTAGATGGAGATCCGCCATCCTGAAACATCCCCTGTAGCAGCTGAGGAGAGAGGAGAAGAGAGGAGGGAAACCAACAGCACTGTGGGGGGCACAGGGGGGAAGCCTGGGCAGTAGGGAGATTCGGCCCCGCACAGAGTGATAAGGAAGTGCCCAGGCACACCTAACACACCCCATGTGCATGCCTATAACTGGGTGCCTTGAGGAGGTCCCTATTTGTGAATCATAGGGGGGTTCCATTGTCTGGTAGACCCACAATCATAGGGGGTTCCATTGTCTGGTAGACCCACAATCATAGGGGGGTTCCACTGTCTGGTAGACCCACAGCAGCATCTGCATCATGACCTGAGGAGCATACTGTATTAGGGTGACCACATTTCCAAACTGCCATTCATATTTTTTTACCTCCACTTGTCAGCCTAATTTTATTGCCCCCACTTGGCAGTTTCATTTTTTATTGTCCCCACTTGTCAGCCTAATTTTTTATTGTCCCCACTTATCAGCCTCATTTTTTTTATTGCCCCCCACTTTTTAGCCAAATTTTTTTATTGCACCCCACTTGTCAGCCTCATTTTTCTTTATTGCCCCCCACTTGTCAGCCTCATTTTTCTTTAATGCCCCCCCCCCCACTTGTCAGCCTCATTTTTTATTGCCCCCCACTTGTCAGCCTAATTTTTCTTTATTGCCCCCCACTTGTCAGCCTCATTTTTCTTATTCCCCCCGACTTGTCAGCCTAATTTTTTATTGCCCCCCCCCCCCCCCAGGGCAGGGCTCCACTTTGTCAGCATCATTTATTACTGTACTGTCCCCAGCCCCAGTTCCCCTGATTTGCTAACCTTTTAATCTGGACTGGTCTGGTGTGGTGAGCGGTTGAGCGCCGGTCTTTGTTCTCTGGTCCAGGCACATGGGCCCCCCTCAGGCAGTCGGGCGAATGTGAATGTGACGTCACTGGTTGCTAGACGCCAGGCGGGGCGGATCTAGCAACCAGTTTGGCAATCTTCTATTAGGGTGGCTATGTGTCCTCATTTCATTCCGGGACACTGTATCGTCCCGGAATGAAGGTGCCCGGGACATGGGACACAAATGGGAATTGCGGGACAATCCAGGGCAATCCGGGACACGTGGGCACCCTATACTCTATGCTTCTTTCTCTTATATGTCATTCTGCAAAGTTGAGTTCTACAATAATACATTTTATCAGTTTTGCATTTTGCTCTATCCAATCCCTGGCTCACTTTTAGATCTGTCTGCCACAATATATAAAACAGAGACACAGATGAATGGTGAAACAGAATTGACTGCTGTCAGACAGGCCTGAAACCACAGTGTAATAAAACCAGTCATGGCTGTAGACGCACTGATGGTGAAGTAAGAAAAATAAAAGAGAGTTGAGATCTGTAGCCCATTAACAAGCGTTCCTATCTGCAAGGACCAGCTGTTGCCAAAGTCCCAGTGCAGCAGTTTTAGCCTTATGACAACAAATAGTTTAAGGGAGTAGTTAAGCAATGCCATATTCATCTCAAGTTGCTTCTAGTTGTGGATTTTCTATAGACACTTCAACCAGCGTGGGATATGCAACACAAATGTCTTGAGTCGCGTCCAAGGAAAATCTGTTCAAAAGTCACTTTATCTGTAAATTAAAAACCATTAACACAAAATTACAAAATTCAATTCAATTTTGATGGGAAATAACTTATTTTTAATGCTAATGGGGGAACGCTTAATTTAAATGTAGTTGACTTTACAGAAATTTCAAGTAGTTCAGATAACAAATAACAAACAAAAACAAATATATTTATACATACAAGTAAATATATAATGCATACAGAGAAATCGAGGGGGTGATGGCACATAAGACATACTAGTTTGCTGCGCCAGGAGGAGCTCTTGCCGTAAGTTGCAAGCCTGCACAGCATACACACAGTGTCTCACAAAAGTAAGTACACCCCTCGCATTTTTGTAAATATTTTATTCTATCTTTTCATGTGACAACACTGAAGAAATGACACTTGTCTACAATGTAAAGTAGTGAGTGTACAGCTTGTATAACAGTGTAAATTTGCTGTCCCCTCAAAATAACTCAACACACAGCCATTAATGTCTAAACCGCTGGCAACCAAAAAGAGTACACCCCTAAGTGAAAATGTCCAAATTGGGCCCAATTAGCCATTTTCCCTCCCCGGTGTCATGTGACTCATTAGTGTTACAAGGTCTCATGTGTGAATGGGGAGCAGGTGTGTTGCATTTGGTTTACATTTGGAGGAGTACAAAGACAAGGGTGTCTTGCCTACAGTCAAGCATGGTGGTGGGAGTGGCATGGTCAGGGGGCTGCATGAGTGCTGCCGGCGGAGGCGCTATTCCTCCCACTGACACCAATTATGGGGCACCATTCTTTGCATAGACACCAATAATGGGGCAGCATTTCACCCATGGACACCAATGATGGGGCACCATTGCTGCCACAGACATCAATGGTGGGGCCCCATTCTTCCCATAGACAGCAAGGGAGGGAATCCATTCCTCTCACTGACACCAATAATGGGGTACCATTCCATCCTTTGACACCAATAGTAGGACAACATACCTCCAATGGACATCACTGATGGGGCACCATTTCTCCCACAGACACCAAGGATGGGACACCATTCTTCTCACTGACACTAATGATGGTAATGATGGGGTACCATTCCATCCTTTGACACCAATAGTGGGACACCATTCCTCCCACAGACATCAATGATAGAGCACCATTCCTCCCACTGACACCAAAGATGGGGCGCTATTTCTCCCACTGACACCAATCCTGGGACACCATTCTTCCCATAGACACCAATAATGGGGCACCCTTCCTCTCACAGACACCAATGGTGGGGCACCATTCTTCCCACAAACACCAATGATGGGGCACCATTGCTCCCACAGACATCAATTATGGGGCACCATTCTTCCCATAGACACCAAGGGAGGGACTCCATTCCTCTCACTGACACCAATGATGGGGTACCATGCCATCCTTTGACACCAACAGTGGGACACCATTCCTCCCACAGACATCAATGATAGAGCACCATTCCTCCCACTGACACCAATGATGGGGCATCATTCTTCCCATAGACACCAATAATGGGGCACCATTCCTCTCACAAACACCAATGATGGAGCACCATTTCTCCCACTGACACCGATCATGGAGCACCATTCTTCCCATAGACATTGTTTGGAGACCCCTGCTCTATGTGAATCAGAAAAAAGGGGTCCTTTGGTCTCCTTATCATTTTACATCCTGCAAACAGATTCCCCTGCAAACTTCCAGCCAGCAGGAAAAATAGGTGATCATCATCTATGATAAAACTATGGTTGGCATACAGTCTCACCATGGCAGCCCAGAGAAGGGTAGTAACACGTGATGAATGGAATGACCAAGGCAGATAGAATCTTCTGCTAAAAATTGCTAAAAAATATTGTCACAAGCCCTTAAAGGTAATCCAAATCCAATGTAAACCCTTTTATGAGTTAACAAAAAGCAGAAACCCCCTTTAAGTGAAGCATTCATCAGGCGTATTCCTGCCCATGTAAAAGACAGGAAATTTATTTTGCTGTAGCTAAAAGCAATTAACCTCCACTGAGAGAGAGAATTGTATTAGTGGGAGCTGCTCTGCCATGCAAAGAGCACTACATGAAAATGTTATGGCCCGTCAAGCAGAAAAAGTACATTTGTCTGTATTTTAAAGTTACATTTTACTGATCTTTATTAAATCTGTTTCTTTTCATTTCTTTTTTATTTCTCTTTTTTACGTATGTGCATTTCTGTGACGTTCACTACTAAAGCCTCGTACACACGATCGGAATTTCCGACGGGAATTGTGTGATAACAGGCGGTTGGCGGAAAATCCGACCGTGTGTACGCTCCATCGGACAATTGTTGTCGGATTTTTCACGGACAAATGTTGAAAGGCAGGCTTTAAAATTTTCCGCGGACAGATGTCTGTTGTCGGATTTTCTGATCGCGTGTACACAAGTCCGTCGGACAAAAGTCCAAAGTACAAACACGCATGCTCGGAAGCAAGGAGAAGAGCCGGAGGCGGTCGGTCTTGTAAACTAGCGTTCGTAATTGAGAATTAACATTCGTGACGCGGAAAATTATGAAATCTTGAAATGCAGCACACAATTCTCTTCTTCTTTATTGGGATAATAATGAAGCTGCTTTGCTGGTGATACTGGTGGAGTTATTGCAAACAAATTTTCAAAGGCTTTTTTTTTCTAGTGATATCAAGAATAATATTATTATTATGTTTTTTTTTTTTGGGGCAAGTTACCACAACACCATTATCCTGTAGTTTTTAAGATCAAAGATACAACTATGTTGGTGTCCCTTGTCAATTTTACATTGTATTTTTTTAAATGGAACTGCCGACTCCCAAACTGTCATTTGTAGTAAAACACATAGCCAAGTATTATTCTACACAATTTTTTTTATTGTGCATTAAAAAAAGAAAACAAATAAAATTAGACATGTTATCTGCCAATAGAACCAAAAAGTGTATTCTATGTATCCAAAAATATAGAAAATATACCAATCAAATCATTATTATTCAACCAAAAAAATAAAATAAAAGCCTCATGCATGTGTCCTGCTTCTTAATATTGGGGGTCAACAATGCCAAGAGTTGGTGAAAGCAGGGGTCCGTCATCCAGAGATAATTCCGAAAATCACCCGGATTATTCTCCTGGAGCTCCCGCAGCAAAGGCATATGACATAATTGATCACGATAATAAAATAAAGCAACCAATTTTTGGTCCAAGAAATCCTCCTCCTCCTATTCCTGGACTGGACTCGGGTCAAAGCAATAACTCCAAGGCCAATAATAAATAACACATTATCTCCTCCACGATTACGCAACATGGCTGGTTGACTAACGGCTGTTCAGAAACGAACTGAAAAGTGCGAAATGAAAAGTGCAAAATTAAAAGCGCTAATCAACACTCACCAAGCTTCTACTAACACGAAATTAGCAGAAGGAGCCCAAAGGGTGGCGCATGACAATTGAACTTCCTCTTTATTGGCTCGTAGTATGTCTAGTACGTCACTACGTTTGTGTTTGTTGGCCAACAATTCCTTTGTATGCAAGACAAGTTCCTGGCCAATGCCCTTCGGAGAAAAGTCTGAGGTTTTGTCTGCAGAAAATCTGATCGTGTGTACGAGGCTTAAGATGAGCTCCTGATATTAATTTAAGCAAAATTCCAGGCAAGCGGCTAACTATATAGATGAGATAAATATCTGTTTACTGTTACCAGCCATGTGATTTTCTTTATTCTGCCCAGCCAGTCTTGTGATTGACACACTCCTGCCACATGACAGTGCAATGTAGCACAAGTATAGCAAATAAAATAAAAATGTTTCCTTTCGATTCTGCAGCTGCTGTAATTTTCTGTGAAATGCAATATAATATGGCAAACTGGAGGCGTTCCCTACAACGTTTGTGTATGGAACACCCCCTAAAAAAATGTCCTGCTTGTTTGGTTGGCTCACTGATTTTCCCAGAGGTCTGCACTAAGATACAAGTCAGGTTTTAGGCATCCTGTGCAATGGGAATTTCAGCTTTTGTGAGATACTCCCCAAGGAATTAAATACTTTTAAAGGGCTACAAACACCAATTGATCTCTATATAAGCGCTTAGGATTTAATGAACTTTGGCATACTGGTTCTTGAAGTGTCCCATAATATAATGTCAAACAGGTATAAAAAAATTGAATCCACTAGAAACTGATTTTTTTTAAACTGCCTCCTGCCCACTGTATAGACAAATGATGGGGAGGCGGGATCACCTCTTGTTCTGGGCCGACGTCATATGACATTGCCCAGTCTCACCATGATCGTGTCACCCCTGGGATGGGGGGGGCAGCTGATCACCGATAAACAAGGAAATGCCGTTTATCGATCTCCTCACCTCACACTGACAGACTGTGAAGAAAGGAGAGCCGATCTGCGGCATTTCATCACAGCGGAGATCTGTACAGGTAATCAGGTCACTGATCATCAGTGCCCTGATTACAGTGCAGCCCCAACAGTGCCCATCAGTGATGCCAATCTGTGCCCATCAGTAACACCAGTTTGTGCCTATCAGTGAGGCCAATCAGTGCTGCCTTTTAGTGCCTATCAGTGCCACCCATTAGTGCCCATCACTGCCGTCTATTTGTGCCACTTATCATTGCTCATAAGTGCTGCCTATCAGTGCCCATCAGCAGTGCTGGGACAAGGTCATCTAGAGCCTAGGGCGAACATGCCAAACTGTGCCCCCCCCCCCCCCCCAAGACATATGAGCATTGTGTATCAGCAAAAATCCCCCACAAAAACACTGAGCACTAATTTGCATGCTTATCCCCTAAGCGTAAATTCCCCCTCCTCCCAGTACAAATCTGCCCCCCTGTTGAAATACCCCTTCTCAGTCCCCCCCCAAAAAAACTTTGCCACCCAATAGCACAAATCCCCTACTCCTAAAATGTCCCCTGCTAGTACACATCCCCCCCACACTTCAAATTCCCCCTTAATCCACCCTCCTACAAATCTTCTTCCCCATCCCTCCTCCTGACACAAGCCCCCCTAAATCACCACTCTTACCACCCCATCCCCCATTTCCGCTCCTAAATATTACTTACCCCCTGCTGCTCCCCAAATTCCCCCTTCCAACACAAATCCCCTCCCCCACAATATCCTTGTGCCTCCCCCCACTTCACATGATATTGTCCTGGCCCTGCCCATCAGTGTCACCTATCAGTGCCGCCTATCAGTGCTGCATATCAATGCTGCATATTTGTACTGCCCCATCAGCTCACAGCAGTGAAGGAGAAAAATTACTTATTTACAACATTTTCTGACAGAAACTAAGAAACAATCTTTTTTTTCCAAAATGTTCAGTCTTATTTCGTTTTTTTTTTTAGCAAAAAATAAAAAACCCAGCTGTGATTAAATACCACCAAATAAAAACCTCTATTTGTGGGAAGAAAATTATAAAAAAAAATGTATTTGGGTACAGTGTTGTATGACCGCGCAATTGTCATTCAAACTGTGACAGCGCTGAAAGCTGAAAATTTACCTGGGCAGCAAGGGGGTAAAAGTGCCCAGTAGACAGCATGATTATTGCACAGGTGATGTGCAGTTTTATCCCACAGCACAATGCCACAGATGTCGCAAGTTTTGAGGGAGCGTGCAATTGGCATGCTGACCGACCACCAGAGCTTCCCTTGAATATAATGTTAATTTCTCTACCATAAGCCGTCTCCAAAGGCGTTTCAGAGAATTTGGCAGTACATCCAACCAGCCTCACAACCGCAGACCATGTGTAATCACACCAGCCCAGGACCTCCACATCCAGCATCTTCATCTCCAAGATCATCTGAGTCCGGCCACCCGGACAGCTGCTGCAACAATCGGTTCGCATAACCAAAGAATTTCTACACAAACTGTCAGAAACTGTCTCAGGGAAGCTCATCTGCATGCTCGTCGTCCTCATCAGGGTCTCCACCTGACTGCAGTTTGACGTCGTAACCGACTTGAGTGGGCAAATGCTCACATTCAATGGTGTCTGGCACTTTGGAGAGGTGTTCTCTTCACGGATACATCCCAGTTTTCACTGTACAGGGTAGATGGCAGACAGCGTGTATGGCGTTGTGTGGGTGATTTGTTCGCTGATGTCAACATTGTGGATGGAGTGGCCCATGGTGGCGGTGGGGATATGGTATGGGCAGGCGTATGCTATGGACAATGTACATCCTAATGCCCATTGTTGTGCCATTCATCCACGACCATCACCTCATGTTGCAGCATGATAATGCACGACCCCTTGTTGCAAGGATCTGTACACAATTCCTGGAACTGAAAACATCCCAGTTCTTGCATGGCCAGCATAGTCACCGGATATGTCACCCATTGAGCATGTTTGGAATGCTCTGGATCGGCATATACGACAGTGTGTTCCAGTTCCTGCCAATATCCAGCAACTTCGCACAGCCATTGAAGAGGAAGGGACCAACATTCTACAGGCCACAATCAACAACCTGATCAACTCTATGCGAAGGAGATGTGGTGTACTGCGTGAGGGAAATGGTGGTCACACCAGATACTGACTGTTTTTCGGACCCCCCCAATACAGTAAAACTGCACATTTTAGAGTGGCCTTTTATTGTGGCCAACCTAAGGCACACCTGTGCAATAATCATGCTGTCTAATCAGCATCTTGATATCATCTGGTGCACTTATACATATAAACCAATCAGCTTCCAGGTTTTAGGTTACTTGCACACTGAGGCGCTGGGCGCGCTGGCGGTAAAGTGGCGCTATATTTAGCGCTGCTTTACTGTCATTTTAGCTGTGCTTTTCGGCCGCTAGCGGCCAGCTTTACCCCCCGCAAGCGGCGCTTTGCAGGCGGGTTTGGAGCGCTGCCCCATTGTTTTCAATGGGAAGGAGCGCTTTAGGAGCAGTAAATACACCGCTCCTACAGCGCTCCAAAGATGCGGCTTGCAGGACATTTTTCAGCGTCCTGCAAGCGCACCGCTCCAGTGTGAAAGCCCTCAGGCTTTCACACTGGAGACACAGCAGTGGCTGTTTGAAGGCGCTTTGCAGGCGCTATTTTTAGAACTTTAGCGCCTGCAGAGCGCCTCAGTGTGAAAGGGGCCTTATTGTTAAAAGCTTAATTAAACAAGCTGACGTTAGAAGCTGATTGGCTACCATGCACAGCTGCACCAGATTCTTTCTGCACCAGTTTTAGTAAATCCCCTCCACAATGTCTGCAAGTCCAATATTTTATAAGTATAGTTCAACAAATATAGCAGTAATTGTTTTTTCACCACCTTGTTTTTGTTTCTCCAAATTCACCGGCACTCTTACTAAATTAATGAAAGCATCAGTTTTATAAAACCTTAATTCCATTATAGCCCCAAATGCTGCATTTAATGTTAAAGTTGCATTAATGGTTGTACGTATGACTTTTAACTTTTTGTTCAAATGATCTGCTCAGTGAATTTCATATCCTCTGGCCTGTTTGGTTAATTTAGTAAAAGAACCTTTTAAGCAGGTATAGGTGTCCCCTTTGGGTATGCAGTTCACAAGGTCATTATGAAAAAATAAATATATGGGCTATTATTAGGAAAATTACAAGGAGAAAGAGAATGCTGTACAATGGAGTTTTATTCTATGACCATTTTGCTAATCTAGTTTTCTGTAAATCACTGAAAAAAAAAAAAAATGATCGTTGTCATGCATAAGTAAAATTGCCAATGTGAGTTATAATTAAAGCTGATTTGAAGATGAGCCAAAAAAATTAATTGCAGGGCTGGTATAGCACAAATAGAAGATGCTGTCAGTTTTCCAAGTTTTTTTCCTGCCATAAATACCTTTGTAAGCTGTGATTTCCAGTGGTTACATGACCACTTTTTTTGTCCCTCTATATCAGTATATTAGGGGTAGTGTGTTTATGCAGAAACGACTCTGAAATGTCCTTTCTGATGATGCTGCTATCTGGTCCTCCCCAGCAACTCCCTTATACAGTACTTCACACAGAAGGGAGCAGACCGGCCTCTTCCTCCACAGTGACTACGGTGAGCTGCTTAGAGGAGACCAGGGCCATGCCAAGGGGTGGGCAGGAGGGGCACCTGCCCTGGACGTAATTATTGCAAGAATGGGGGTGCCCTGACCCTAGCGCTAAGGGACTGGGGGGGGGCGAAATTTGTCATCTTTGCCCTGGGCGCTGGATGACCCTGTCCCTGCACTGTAGAAGACACTGCATCAGCATGTACCACCTAGTTCAGAGGTGGCAGGTTGACAACGCTGTGAAAAAAAAACCCAACAGGTCTTTAGAGAAAAGAAAACAGCAGCTCCCTAAAAGGAAAGAGGCAGTATACCCACCTCTCCAGTGGTCCGCCTCTGTTCTGCACTGCAGCCGCCATCAGTATCTTCCAAAAAGGACTATGGAACCAAAAGGAGTATGTACCGAAAGGAGTGCCAGACCAAATGGTAGGAGAGTGCGGAATTGGTTTTACTGCTACCTTATAGCAAGGACTGCTCCAAATATGCCCCAATTTGTTGATTTCTCCAAGGATACCTTTTGGTGTTGGTATTACTCCATAAGATGGACAACATTGGTCATCATGCCCCATACACAGGAGCGGATTTTCCATCGGAAAAATCTTGGATGTTTTTTCCGACAGAATTCCGCTCAAGCTTGGCTTGCATACACGCGGTCACACAAAAGATCGCAGAACTTTCGACCGTCAAGAACGCGGTGACGTACAACACTACGACGAGCCGAGAAAATTAAGTTCAATGCTTCCGAGCATGCGTCGAATTGTTTCCGAGCATGCGTAGGAATTTTCCCGCGTCGGAATTGGTACAGACGATCCGAATTTTCCGATCAAATTTTTCCGACCGAAAAATTAAGAACCAGCTCTTAATCTTTTGCTGGTGGGAATTCGGCCAGCAAAAGTCCAATGGAGCCTACACACCGTCGCATTTTCCGACCAAAAGCTCTCATTGGTCTTTTGCTGGCCGAATTTCCGATCGTGTGTACGGGGCATAACTTTGCATACCTACAACTTTTATGGTCCCCCTAGTGGGATACCTACCTTTTTTATACTCTTTTTTTTTTCGTTTAAGTATTGGTGACGGTTTAATCACTAAGATGATACTCTATTGCGGCCATACTTTACCTATGCATATCCCTGACACTGATGTCCAAATTTAATTTACCTTGTGGCCGATGTTTATATACCTTTTTTCCTGGTGGTCCCTCTTGGCACTTCCGGCCCTTGCCTCTGAGTCATTTCAGCATTTTGTTACAACACCAATATTTTACACCTTATTACTTCTGAGGAAGCAGAACCAGTTTCCTGGAAATGCGTGGTCGAAAGCTATCTCCATTCCCAGTTTAATGACCAACTTAAGTTGTTTTTCTTATATGATTAAACACTACAGGTATACACCAATATGGTTTGAGATACAACTCTCCAAATGAGGCCTTTATTTACACTGTATTTACAATGTATGTTGTATATGATTTTTTATCACATTGTAAATTATAAAAATATTTCTTTAAACCACTTGACCTCCGGAAGGTTTAACCAGGGCATGACCAGGGCATTTTGTTGCTATTCAACACTGTGCTACTTTAACTGGCAATTGCACGGTCATTTATAATTATTTTTTATAATTTTACAACTATCCCCCAAATTACCCCTTTTTGGAACGTAGACAGTCTAAAGGCATTTAGTAAGAGACATTGTGAGTTTTTCTAAATTGTCATTTTTTGCCACAATTTTTTTGAACATTATACAGAAATTGCATAACATTTGTTTTGTTTTTTTCACAATTTTATTTGTACATACTGTCACCATTGCAGTACAGCATCATCATATGACTGGTATGGGTGGTGATCAAGGACACTAACTAGCGACAGTATGTTAAAAAAAAAAATTAAATAATCTTTTTGAATGGATTCAAAATAGGGCTTTCCTTTGTGAAGAAGTTATGTGCTAGACCAGAAGAACTACTAGCCAACAGTAAAGACACACAGATTACTGTGTATGATAATTGTAAAAAAAAAAGCACGTATTAGTACATAACTGGAACACATGCACATTTTCCCAGGTTTTAACCCATAAATATGTTGAAAATACAGAAAAAAACTGCTTATGTGCCAGAAATATATAGGGGTTGACTTACTAAAGCTGCAAAGTGCAAAATCTGGTGCAGCTCTGCAGAGATTCTAGAACTTCCAAGATTTTTTTTTGTAAAAGATTAATTGAACAAGCTGAAGTTAGAAGCGCCTACCTTCCTCTTTAACAACATAGCCATGAATTCCGATTCATGTGGTGTCAACCCTGCCTACTGCATGACTTGATGAATTACAAGGAATAAAGGTTTATCCCTTGAAAAAGTCACGTGATCGTGACGCAACGCGTCGGGAGGAGGAGCCTAGTGACGTCACCGAAGAACGCAGAGTGTGGACGAGCAGGGCATCTAGCCCTGAAACAAAGCCTGACAAGTGTTCGGCTACCGCACAACAATTACCGGGTGCATGTGAGTAGATCACCGCTCACTGGCTACAGCACACATACATTTTTTTCCGGTAGTACTGCGCAATGTTGTATATCTTTCTCTCCCTATATGCAAACTGATTGGAAGTACCTGTAAGAACAGCGAAAGGATAGAAGACAAAATCACCGGGAGGTGTCAGCAGTCCAAAAAGGAAAGTGACAGCTTACTACTTTCCCCTTTTTTTCTGTGTGTCATTCTTACTTCTGAGCAGCAACCTCCTGTATTTATTTTCTTTTATGGCATGTAATACAGAGTAATAATTCAACCAATGAGGAATATAGGTACTGCATATGAGTATTTTCACTAAACAGAGAATTAGCGGCCGCATGCGAATCATTACAGCGGCTAATATTCAACCCCATTTATTTCAATATATTTTCTTGTTCATTTATTGGCACCAGCTCCATATTGAGCAATAGGTAACTGACACCTATTAACAGCAACAGTAGCCAGTTAAGTGCCCCATTCAACCAATCAAGGATTACCATTAAAGGATGTTTTCTTTCTAATTGGATCAATTTGACACATTCATGTCAATTGACCAATCCTTTATCTAACAGACCACCTGGGGTTTAAACACACATTTTAAACCACCGCACTACACAGTTTTATATATATCACGTTCACATTTTCACGGTTTATATACCATGTACACAAAGTGTTGTACAGGTCTATCTAATTTGTTATAAGGTTGATACAAGCGCACTCATTACACATCTATTGTGTACTTTTTAAGGAATAAAGAAGCCTCGTCATCTCCTCTCAACTCCATAACACCTGTTTATCTCCTCCTGCCTCTTTAACTGCATAACCCCGCCTTAACGCCATGACCCCATGACCCCTCCTGCACAATTATAGAGCACAGGAAATTATAAGCTTCCCAAAAATATAAACTACACTCCACATAGCATTTCTGTGACAAAACACGTAGGGCGGAGCGACGTGTTGATGTCATTGCATACCTCAGTTCCCGGAAGTGCGGGTTGCTTGTCTTGCGCCGGCCGGCGAGAATGTTTTTAAGCGTTTTTCTACTACCTAAGTGTGATTCTGCATTTTAAATAAACATACCATAAGGTTTTTACACTATGTGGAGCATCTTTTATATTTTTGGGGAAAGACACCATGGAGATAGCTTTCGGATGATCTGTACCTTGGCCTTAAAAGGGACCCCACAGGAACACCACAGAAAGGCCCTGGCTGGGAGTTTAGCCACAAGCGTTGTTGACCTTTCTTGATTGAAGGTCTCATCTAGCTGGTAAGCAGGCAATGTTACCATACTAAGGTGGTGGTGTCTTCTGTGGATCTCACACATGGTGATGGATGGGGACTACATGTATTGGAATTTAGGTCACACATGAAGAGGACTTTACCTTACCTCCTTAATAATAATTTGCCTTTTCATTACTCTTTTGGACTCTAATTTTTTTGCGCGACTCTTTAGGTTTTTGATTTTGTTGGCCAGTTATAACAGAAGCTAAGTGACTTTTACAGACGATTACCAATGTTCATTATCAACGCAAGACTATATAGTGTGTGCATTTGTATATGTAAGCATATTTGTATCACTCTGTATATCGCAGGAACGCAGGGGAACGCAGTTCCGGGACCTTTACCACTGACTGTATGTAATGGCAAGGGGTGCCGGGGTGTGCTGCAGGGTCTATTGATGCTCACTGCTAGGGAATCTGTTCTAACTGGAAGGGATACATTTTTATTAGGGGGGTCTATTGTTGCTGCTGAGTAAGTCTATTGTTGCTGGTGGGGGATCTATTGTTGGTGGGGGCGAGTCTTATATTGCTGGGGGGGTCAGTTGTTGCTAGGAGAGATCTACTGTTGAAGGAGGGGTCTATTGTTGCTGCCAGAGAGTCTATTGATGCTGGCTGTGGGGAGATCTGTTGTTGCTGCCGGGGGAGTCTATTGTTGCTTGGGGGGTGGATTTTGTGGCAGGGGGTTCCATTGTTGTTATGGGGATCTATTTTTGCTGGCGGGAGCTCTATTGTTACTGGCTGCAGGGGATCTATTTTTACTGTTTTTCTTGTTATAATTATCAAATTCATTACAAATCATTTATCAGCACAAAATGATACTTGGTTCTGTAGGGCAATACTGGGAGGTGGGTATAGGGTGGAATCAAGGAATGGTGCCCGGAGGTGGGTAGGGACGGAAAAATCGATATGACTATATGACTTACATGACACTTAGATATATATACACACATACACACACAATAACTCTTGTATATATTCTGTATATATTAGGGCTGTGGAAATTAAAGATTAATTCCTCGATTAATCAATACATTTTTTTGATCGGTACTAACCTCTCCGCCAGCTTCCGGGTCTTCAGGGAGTTCCATCGGAGATCCGGTGACGTCACGGACATCGACGTCACCAGACTCCTCCCCCTTCCCCAAGTGCATCCGTCTGCTAAGGAAGGGAAGGGGGAGGAGTCCGGTGACGCCAAAGTTCTGATTGGACTTAACGTGTACAGGGGAGGAGCTACGCATTACATCCCCCGCTGCTGCCCTACGGAACCAACACCATTGTCGGCTTTACATGCTGTGTTTTTATCATCTTTATTTGAGTAGTTTGTGTTTGAACACAAAAATTAAATGTTATACTTAAGCGGTGAGCACTTAGATCTTTTCTTTCTACCCATGACCTGACGTCTTTGCTGAGATCTAATCTAAGGAGATGTGAGAGAAGTTTATGGTCCGCGTTAACACTTTTGATACCCGCTTGTGTGACCACCTGTTTGCACAGGGGTCCATGCCATAAGGTGAGAGTGATTAGTTAGGCCGGAGGTGGAGGGATTGTCACACTACTGTGGAAAAAATTACTCACGTCAGTGCTACAGTTTGAATTTAAAACGTATTTGTGTGAACTGTGAAGTTAAGTCATGGATTGTGGAAATTAACTAGTGTCAGGTGATTGTGTATAGTGTATACCACATTTACCACTGACTAATGCAGAGTTGCAATGCAAGGAGATCAGCTAAAAGTAGTTGGATCTGTATGTGCGTTATAATTAATCGAAATTAGTTGATTAATTGATTAAAAAAAAATTGATTAATCGAACCCCAACATTTTTTTTTTATTATTATTTTTTTATTCTGAAGTTCAGTTTTTAGTCCTGCAGTCAACCAAGAACTGAAGAAAATCAAGTTCTGAGTTGTTAGCTGTGAACGGAGGGCAATGATTAAAATGTCCTATCTGAAGCATGTTCCCGTTTTATTCCTCTCTATATACTGCTGTGTAAATACTAATAGTAAGGATAAAGCGACTGAAAATTATGTCAGCTTCTAAAAGCCGACATCCAAAGGCACCTACACTTTGTTTCTCTCTCGTTTTCCTCGTTTGTCTTTTAAGATAATGGTTAATTATAAAGCAAATTTCTTTAACAATAGCCAAACTCATTTGTACTAAATGAACACTTTTTTTTCATTAGGCGATCTCTCTTTTCCCACTGGGAAAGTTTTGTTAATTTTCTCCTGGATTAGCCGGAACTCCAATTTATAATTCAAAGTTGAAGAAAACTAACTGATTTTAATAACTTCCCTATGTCGCATCGTTGAGTTTGAGTTTTAGCGCACAAAACCACTTTTCCGTTAGGTGAGGGTTTTTTTTTTTTCTTAAATCCCTGCATGTTAAAGTGAGATAAACACACTTGACTGAGTTTGTTATTGCAATTAAATTATTGGATTTTTACATTTCAGGGTTTTTTTTTTTTACTTGCGTTGGTCATAAACACTTTTTTTGGCAAATGAAGGATTTTGATTTGGAGAAAAATCTTCTAAATATAGCTTCTTGGCCCAGAAAATATCTGGCTTCTTTCTGAATGGCAAATATTTTCCTAAGAATTTATTTGTATCATATTTTAGAAAAGTGTCATCTATTATTTAAATTATATTTCTAGCCAAACCTTTTCTATATAGCTTTTTGGATAGCTTAGGAAAAAGTTAAAGTGTTACTAAACCCAGAACCCTGCATTCACTATATCTGGTCTCCCAGAATAGGAAGAGAGATGACCACCGCTCCAGAGGGATCCTTCAAGGCGAATGCTTCTACTCCTAGTGTGGAGCTCCTGGTGCCGGCTAATTACAAGGTAGTTAGAAAGTAACAAGGGGAACTCTGGACAGCCGCACACCAGACGAAGATGAAAAATCAAATGGATTTATTAAAAACAGGAATCACATCCAAATCCAAAAACACAGCAAAACAGGGAAGGGGGGGGGCACACAGCTGCAGCGCTTCACGCTAAATACAGCGCTTACTCATAGCTATGTGTTTTTGGATTTTGATGTGATTCCTGTTTTTAATAAATCCATTTGATTTTTCATCTTCGTCTGGTGTTCGGCTGTCCAGAGTTCCCCTTGTTACTGGTCTCCCAGAATACACAGAACATGGAAATGCAATTATTTTAGTAAATATAAACTACTAAATACCTTCTCTCATCAGCAGTATATAGTAGAGCTGCACGATTCTGGTTAAAATGAGAATCACGATTTTTTTGCTTAGAAGATATATCACGATTCTCGCGGCGTAACATCATCATCGTTCACATTAAAACAAAAGAATTGGGCTAACTTTACTGTTTAGTTTTTTCTTTATTCATTGAAGTGTATTTTTTCCCAAAAATTGCGTTTGAAAGACCGCTGGACAAATACAGTGCAACATAAAATATTGCAGCAAGTAATTTTCTAGCAAAAAATATTGATTTTAACTTAAGAAACAAATGTCAGAAAAAGATTTAGACTTTAAGTGGTTAAACTTCCAGCATTTACATGGGTTAAAAACTTGGCAGTCTGCCTGGATTTTTTTCTTTACACACAGAAGTTCCCCTTTGCTCTAAGAAGGAAGTTAGTTACAATGTTTCATTTTAAAAACTTGGCAGACTGCCCAGATGTTTTCTTTTGACAGCTGAGTGAGCAGATAAGTCTCTCCACTTGTTATATAAAAAAAATCGTCAAACTCTGCAATAGAGATTGTCAGAGGAGTTAATGATTTTTTAATGATTAATTGTGCAGCTCTAGTATATAGCAGTCGTGTGACTTCTATCAGTGTCTGGTTAAAGCTTGTAGAAGGATTTTTCTGACTGTCCTATGAGACTGCAGAACCACTGACCCTCTGTCTGGACAGTGCTGATTGGCCTTCTGCTGATCACATGCACTCTCCCAAGAAAAAAAAGATCTCTAGCAATACACACCAAACTGAGCATATGCAGAATGACTTCCTATACTCTGTGTTATCAGGTAACTATCAGGAGACTGTGGAAGAAGGGGAGGATCAGAGAAAACAGGATCAAACACCATTTTTACACAAAGCAGAGGATTAACCCCTTAGGTTCCGCAGTGAGTATAACAAGTATGCTTTACTGCATATACAGACTGATTTTACTGTTGTGGGTTAAGTAACACTTTAAAACCCAATCTGGGTTTTTATTGCTATTTACTGGTGAGATACAGTACTGAGTAAAAGTTTTAGGCAGGTGTAAAAAAAATGCTGTAAATTCTGAATATTTTCAAAAATAGAAGTGTTGATAGTTTATTTTGATCAATTAACAAAATGGAAGGTAAATCAACAGAAGAGAAATTCAAATCAATATTTATTATGCCAATGAGGAGAAAAGAGGGTTTGGGACTTTATATGAGGCACAGTGCATGTGCTATCCCTAATGCTGAGATACATGGGAAAGGGGTGTGGGACTTTATATGAAACATTTGTTTCCCACGTGGTTTTATGGGGACTCAACATCGAATCGTTCACGGGGAGTAGCCATAGGATTTGATAGAATTTCGGTGTTTGCGGTAAAGGGGCAGCTGGCGGACCGGGAGGGAAGATTTCTCTTTATAAAATGGATTATACTCTTGCAAGTATTTATTCCCCCAAAAAGAGAACCAGATAGGTTTCTGAGAAAAACTTTGAAAAAGCTGATGGTATTTAAAAAAGACAAACTCATAGTTGGAGGTAGACATGTGCACAACAGAAAAATTTGTTTATTTTCGTTTCGTTTCTGTTAGTTTCCGTTGATTCGTAACGATTCATAATTTCGTAAGTCGTCTGTGTTCGTATTCGTAACGATTCGTATTTTCGTAAGAGTTATTTTTTCGTTGATTTGTTTTTCCGTTTAACTTTCGTTTATTCGAAATTCGGACGCATTCGTATTTTCGTAGATTTAGTTGCATTCGTACTTTCGTAAGATTGATTTATTCGTACTTTCGTAACATTGTTTTCGTAGATTTGTAATCGGAGCATAATTCATAATTTTATGTAATGTGTATGCTATTATTACATTGTAAGAGACACGGAAAATTATGAATCGAAAAAAAAAGTTACGAATGTACGAATTTTTTCGTTCAATCCATTCGAAGCACGTTAAGCAGCGCCATTGTAAGAGACACGGAAAATTACCAATTCAACAAAAAAAAAAAAGTTACTAATGTACGAATTTTTTTCGTTCATTTTGATTTTCGTTGTTCCTGTTTTCGTTTTTCGGATTTTCTTCTTTCGTAGTTTCGTTGTTTCTAATTTGGTTATTTCGGATTTTCGTTGTTTTTCATGTTCGTTCGATTCGATAATTCGTTATTTGTTAAAATTTTTAGGGAATCATTCGTTCATTCGTACGATAACGAATAACGAATATAACGAATTTTAACAGAAAATGAAAAAAATCTAAACGAATTGCACATGTCTAGTTGGAGGCAATTTTAGGGGGACCCTACGCCATTTTTTTTTTGTTTTTTGGCTGGAGTCCCCCTTAATATCCATCCCAGACCTGAAGGGCCTGGTTATTGAATTTGGGGGGACCCCTACGCTTTTTATTTTTTTGTTTTTTTTATTTTTTATCAATGACTTTTTTTTTTATGAATGAGTTTCAATGAATGACTGTTCTCTGTATTACGGGACCCGACAATTAACATTAGCCGCGAGTGATTTTAAATAGCTTTCTTTTCTGCAAATATGACACTATTTGCAGAGACAGTTCTAAGCACGGGAAACATGCGCCCCTTTATATGCATACTATAGAGACCCCCCAGGTACGAAATTTAAAGGAATATTACACTTTTATTGTTTCACTTTAATCATTATTAAAATCACTGCTCTCGAAAAAACGGCCGTTTTTAAAAGTTTTTTTTTGCATTGATACATGTCCCCCTGGGCAGGACCCAGGTCCCCAAACACTTTTTATGACTAACTTTTTAAAAATAAAGGACTTCAATGACTGTTCTCTGTATTAAAAGCACTCGCGGCTATATGAATATCAATTCATATAGCCGCGAGTGCTTTTTAAAAGCAACATTAAATCCCCGAACACCGGACCCGAACCCGAACATACAGTCAATTGTTCGGGTTCGGGTCCGGGACCCGAACACCCTAAAGTCCGGTACGGACCCGAACTTTACAGTTCGGGTTCGCTCAACCCTAATAGACATCCTATCCTATCTGCTCCTGAAGAGTGGAAGTTAGCCACGAAACACGTTGAGCTATTAGATGCCCCTTTGTTTACATCTCAAGATTGTTACCAACATTATGTTCTCCTAGATCTTACCAATTTAAATCATGCTTTTTTTTTTATTGTGGAGACATGCTATTATGCTACCATGTTATTATGTATTATGTATTAGACAGTTTCCGTCCGAATGCATTTTCGTCCGAATTTTGGGTATTTTTGTTATCGTTTTAACAAACCATAACGAACGTGCAGAATCTGAAAACCGAAAATACCGACATAAACAAATGCTTTATTTTTGTTTTCGTTGTGACAACAGTTCGATATAGATAGGAGATTCAACATGACGCTGACAATAGTGATCTGTGTCCATCGAACCTGTGGTCGAATGTGCCTAACCTTAGCTCTATTAGTCCAAGATTATTCTACATAGAGAGAAAAGATTCGACATTATAGAGACAATAGCAAAAAAGGTCGAATGTGCCTAACCTAACTCTATTCACATACATATATATAAATAATAAATAAATAAATATATATATATATATACACACAAAGGGAAACTGGCCCAAAATAGTAAAACAAAAGTTTTTTTTAATTTAGCTGTGTGTATGTATATATATATGTGTCCATCTGCAGCAATGTCATTTCGGTACCCCTTGGTTCCAGAGACCCCACATTTTGGCTGCTAGGGGGCATCTAGGAACCCTTAACTACCAAGTTTGAAGTTTGGGGGACCTATGGCTGCAATGAGCACAGTGAGGCTGCAAATTGACATTGTTGACCCTCTTTTCCACTTACAGTAGCTGTGCATTTCTCACCCTAGGCTTATACCCGAGTCAATACGTTTTCCCAGTTTTTTGTGGTAAAATTAGGTGCCTCGGCTTATATTCGGGTCTGTTTATACTCGAGTATATATGGTATGTTAGTTGCAAAATTGTGCTTAGGCATTTAGATTTGTTTTACCCTTAGGTGTGAAGGGGTTAACCTGCAAAAAATGTGTATTTATTAATTTTATTAAACCACTTGCCAACCAGCTGCCATCATTTTACTCTAGCTGGTTGGCTCGGCTGTGCAAACCTCCATAGGTGTATGTCGGTCCCTTTAACAGCTAAAGGAGGTGCCCGATGCGCCTGGCTGGCGACCGCAATTTTCACCGGCCACCCGCGATCGCTCCACAGAGAGCCAGACTGGGGATCTGTCAATGTACACAAACAGATCCCCATTCTGTCAGGGGAGTAGAGAGAGATCGTCTGTTCCTAGTTATCAGGAACAGTGATCTCTCTACTCCCTGTCACTACACTCCCCCCACAGTTAGAAACACCTCCCTAGGGAACACTTAACTTCTTGATCGCCCCCCTAGTGTTAACCCCTTCCCTGACAGTGACATGTATACTGTATTCAGTATGCTATTTTTAGCTCTGATCCCTGTAATAATGTCAATGGTCCCAAAAAAAGTGTCAAAAGTGTCCGATCTGTCTGCCGCATAGTCACAGTCCCGCTAAAAACTGATCACCACCATTACTAGTAAAAAAAATAATAAATAAAAATGCCATAAATATATCCCCTATTTTGTAGACGCTATAACTTTTGCTCAAACCAATCAAAATACGCTTATTGCGATTTTATAACAAAAATATGTAGAAAAATACATATTGTCCTAAACTGATTTTGATATTTTTTTTATTTTGGTGATATTTAATATAGCAAAAAGTAAAAAATATTTTTATAAAAATTGTCGACCTTTTTTTGTTTATAGCGCAAAAAATAATGATAGGAGATCAAATACCAAAAGAAAGCTTAATTTGTGGGGGAAAAAAAAGGAACATCAATTTTGTTTGTGTACAATGTCGCATGACTGCGCAATTGTCAGTTAAATCGATGCAGTGCCGTATCGCAAAAAATGGCCTGGTTATTAAGGGGGCAAATCCTTTCCGGGGATGAAGTGGTTAAAAAGTGAACTTATCCTTTAACAGCGGTATGGTCATGGTAAAACCAGTGTCGGTGCGTCCATAAGGGCACACAGGCACGCCCCCTCTCTCCAGCCACTCATCTAGCACCAATAGATAGATTCATGCATTGCATGAATCGATCTATGGCCGCCGCTTCCACTCCCTATTCAGGCACCCGGCCCCTTTTCAGGCACCGGGCACCTGAATTATAGCAGCAGGGTATTTTTTGAAGCACGTGATTGCTCTACATAGGCTCTAATAGGCGTCAAAAAAGGTCACTCAGCTGTGTTAGAAAAACAAATAATTATTCGCTTTCCTAACTCTAAACCGCCAATCAGGTGCTCCGATCTGTTACCGTCACCTGACTGTCTGAAACAACAGGTGATGTGATTGGACACCTATCAGGCTTCCAAACATAGCAGAGGACAGGAAGAGAGGATGGGAGAAGACATCGAGGAGCTGTCCCACTGCCACCGAGACAGGGTAAGTACAGATGGGGGGCACACTGGCAGCATTTGATATGGCACAGTGGCTGCGTTTGATGGGGCACAGTGGGAGCATTTGATGGAGCACAGTGAGGCTGCATTTGATGGCACAGTGAGGCTTCATTTGATGGGGCACAGTGAGGCTGCATTTGGTGAGCACAGTGGCTGCATTTGATGGGGCACAGTGGCTGCATAAGATGGGCACAGTAGCTGTATTTGATGGGGCACAGTGGCAGCATTTGATAGCACAGTGGCAGCATTTGATGGCACAGTGGCAGCATTTGATGGCACAGTGGGAGCATTTGATATGGCACAGTGGGAGCATTTGATATGGCACAGTGGCTGCGTTTGATGGGCACAGTGGCTGCTTTTGACGGGCACAGTGGGAGCATTTGATATGGCACAGTGGCTGGGTTTGATGGGCACAGTGGTTGCAATTGATGGGCACAGTGGCTGCAATTGATGGGCACAGTGGCTGTGTTTGAGGGCACAGTGGGAGCATTTGATGGCACAGTGGGAGCATTTGATAGCACAGTGGGAGCATTTGATGGCACAGTGGGAGCATTTGATATGGCACAGTGGCTGCATTTGATGGCACGGTGGCTGCGTTTGATGGCACGGTGGCTGCGTTTGATGGCACGGTGGCTGCGTTTGATGGCACTGTGGCTGCGTTTGATGGCACAGTGGCTGCGTTTGATGGGCACAGTGGCTGCGTTTCATGGTACAGTGGCAATGTTTGATGGCACAGTGGCTGCGTTTCATGGCACAGTGGCTGCGCTTGATGGCACAGTGGCTGCGTTTGATGGCACAGTGACTGCGTTTGATGGTACAGTGGCGGCGCTTGATGGCACAGTGGCGGCGCTTGATGGCACAGTGGCAGTGTTTGATGGGCACAGTGGCTGTGTTTGATGGGCACAGTGGCTGCATTTGATGGTACAGTGGTGGCAATTGATGGGCACAGTGGCTGCGTTTCATGGCACAGTGGCTGCGCTTGATGGCACAGTGGCTGCGTTTGATGAGCACAGTGGCTGCGTTTGATGGGCACAGTGGCAGCGTTTGATGGACACATTGGCTGCGTTTGATGGGCACAGTGGCTCCATTTGATGGTACAGTGGTGGCAATTGATGGGCACAGTGGCTGCGTTTGATGGCACAGTGGCTGCGTTTGATGGCACAGTGGCTGCGTTTGATGGCACAGTGGCGGCGCTTGATGGCACAGTGGCTGCGCTTGATGGCACAGTGGCATCGTTTGATGGGCACAGTGGCAGCGTTTGATGGGCACATTGGCTGCATTTGATGGCACAGTGGCTGCATTTGATGGCACAGCGGCTGCATTTGATGGCACAGTGGCTGTGATTGATGGTGAAGTGGGGCTGCAATTGATGGGAAAGAAAAAAAAAGAAGAGAAGATCAATTTATTTTTCAGTACATTTTCTCTAAGTATTAGAAGAATTGGAATTTTGCCAATGACACATTAAGGCAGAATTAAGTTCACCAAAGCCATCCCTAATATTTATTATTCTTTGTATGCTCTTGTGTCTCTTTGTGTGTACTCTTGTTATAAGGGCAACTATAATGTTTTACATACAGCTCTGCTTTAAGCCTGGTAGTCCTCCTAATAAACAAGCATCTTATTACACAGCGCCTTGGAGCTCAGGTAAACCTCCACTTCCCCTTGCTGGAGAGCACTGCAGTGCAATAAATGCCTTAACTATTGAGTGTAGCAAAACCTCTCTTATCAGCTGCGTTACTCTTACTACTTCAGCCCTGATGTGCATAATAATATTCCCATCCACATCCCGGGAGATTTATCTGGCTGCTCAAGTAGAAAATGAATATTTTACAGTTCACTTGTCTGATCCATTACCGACAAGCTGTTGCTGTATTTTATAGCCGGTAGGAGAATTGTGTAGGTGATGGTAGAGAAATCCCTTGAGACTCTGTTGGACAACTACATGAAAAAAAAAAGGAATAGAAGGTCCCAGGATGAGTCATTGGGAGGTGCTCTTTGTTGGAAGAGAGACTCGTAGGACTTTACAATGGGAACCAATTAAGCTACTTAACTGCTAATCAGAAGAAGGCGGTGTGCAGATGAAAATATGTCATTTAAAATTAATTAGATTGAAACATTGTAAATTTATGGCTTATTTTTTTTCTGTTTCAAAAACTTAAACTATTTATTTCTGCTGTTTGCATGGAGATTTTAATTAAACTTTAAAATACTCTTTATATTCTCTTAAGCCCCGTACACAGGATCGGACTTTCCGATGGGAAATGTTGGATGTGAGCTTAGTCACCAGCTCTCTGCTAAGGGAACTGTGAGAACCGAGTGATCGGCAGCGTTTGATCACTCAGGTTCTTATGCCCCGTACACACGGTCGGAAAATCCGACCACAAAATCCATCGGATTTTTTCCGACGGATTTTGTCCGACACTGGTGTTGCATACACACGGTCGGACAAAGTTGTCGGAAAATCTGATCATTCTGAACGTGGTGACGTTTGTTGCCTACGACGGGACTACGTAAAGGCTAGTAGCCAATAGCTTGGGTCTTGTAATGTGATCTGAGCATGCGTGGCACTTTGTCCGTCGGAATTCGCTACACACGATCGGAAAAAGTCCGATAGGACTTTGTTGTCGGAAAATTTGAGAGCAGGAGATAAAACTTTGTCCGATGGAAAATCCGATGGAAAATGTCCGATGGAGCCTACACACGGTCGGAATTTCTGCCAACATTGTCCGATAGGACATTTTCCATCGGAAAATCCGACCGTGTGTATGGGGCTTTAGCCTTAAGGCCCGTACACACAATCTGACTTTTTGACAACCAACATGCAAATTAGCTGGTTTGGACCAGCGTGTGTACGCTCCATCGGACCAACTTTTTCCAGGTTTCATCTGACTTTTGTTGGCTGTGCGAACGGACCAACTTTCTGCCAACAAAAGTCCGATGGACCAAAGTCCAACCGTGTGTACACAAAACCAACGGACTTTTGTACAAACCAATGCAGAACCAATGCAAAAGATCAGACAACAATACAGAAGTTGACCAAAGGTGGCGGTAAAGAGCAGAAAAACCAAGTGATTTGGTGAAAGTTGGCTGAAAAAGTCCTGCCGTGTGTATGCAATACCAACTTGGGGCCAACGCCCTTTGGACAAAAATCCACGGGAAAGTTGGTCCACGGTCCGATCGTGTGTATGAGGCTTTAGTATGATTCTGAAATTTAAAAAATGCCATACTTCTCTTTTAAGTGACACTTGGTGTTATTCAACCCAGAAGACTGAGGACATGTGGGTAAAAGACGGTACTGCAGAGAATAGCTCTGTTTTGAAGGAGGGTATTGCAGCCTGAGCTGCTTTTTCTTTTTGTGAACACCTGTTGGTGGAGAAAGGGGGGTGTTTAAAAAAAATGATGCCCAAAGTTGGGTTTTAAGGAAGAATATGGTTGCTTCCAGTTTATGCATCACTATATATATATTGTGGGAACCAGCTTCATCTGGCAGTGCATTAGGGTCACAGCCATTTGCCGAAATCTTCTTTTTAGGGTTTTTCTCACCCATTCTTATTAAAAGAAAGTTCAATAAATCACAATCACGTGCACAGCTCACTGTACAGGGGTACAGGGGCGGTTAGGCAGTTAAATAGCTTTAATGCAAAAGAGACTAAATATGACACTTCTGCATTAAAAATCCTTCCTGTTTTGTTTTTGGACTAAAAGAGGGAGTCCGGCGAAAAATTTTTTTTTAAAAGTCAGCAGCTACAAATACTGCAGCTGCTGACTTTTAAAATAAGGACACTCACCTGTCACAGGGTCCAGCGATGTCGGCACCCGAGGCCGAACCGTCCCTCGGTCCTCGGATGCTGCCGCCGCCATCTTGGGTATGGGAATCAGGAAATGAAGCCTTGCGGCTTCACTTCCCGGTTCCCTACTGCGCATGCGCGAGTCGCGCAATGCAATAGGAATGCTCCGCTCTGTCTCTGGGACCCGTGTGTGTACCAGCAGACAGCGCGGCGGGACAGGAAGAGGCATAGACTCCCGTGGGAGTCTATGCCCAGAAGTGAGTGCAAATACCTATCTTAGACAGGTATCTGCACCCCCCTCCCCCCTGAAAGGTGCCAAATGTGACACCGGAGGGGGGGAGGGTTCAGATGAGCGGAAGTTCCACTTTAGGGTGGAATACTGCTTTAAGTCAACAATGAAAGCCTATGCAGTCAGAAAGGTTGGCTTTTCCGTGGATCCGATCAAAATAAAATGAGACATGTTGGTGTCTGGTGATGGAACTGGAAGGTTGCAACTAGTTCCAGAGGATTAAGTGAGCAGATGTATAGGAATATAGAGTTTGGAGTGAACTTGCATAGTACGCTGGGCATCCACACAATGATGACCAATGACTAACAAGGCTTCAAATGCATGGAGCATAAGACGCCTTGATGTGATTGAGGTGCCTTAGCCTTATCAACAGGTCGTGAGGCTGAGTCCTGTAAGTTTGTGGAGTATCTGTGTTGTTCTCCACCTATCAGAGCTGGAAGTCACACAGCTGTTTTCAGAACAGGAAGCGAGGCCTATCCCCTTAAATCTGACAAAACCAACAATAAAAATCTGTTAGGCTCGGTTCACACTGGAACCGGCTGCGGATCACACAGGAGCGCTGTGCGTCCCTGTTCCCCGTTTTAGGGCCGAATCAGGGCCGAATCTATGCCTGATCTATTTGGTTAAAGACGCACAACGCAACCGTAATGGAGATATGTGAGCCGGCTCCATAGGGAGCCACTCACATCCTCCTGCTATGGGAATTAGATGCAGGGAAACCTGCATCTAATTCGCATAGGTGTGAACCCAGCCTTAGAGGTCCTTTCCCCTTCCCCACTGAACCCAAAACTAAAAAAAAAGGTCTTGCCTGTATTTCCATTTTCAATACATTACGGCTCATAAATATTTATATACACCTTCTGTCACATTTGGGTTTAGGTG
This sequence comes from Lithobates sylvaticus, assembly GCA_028564925.1. Taxonomy (NCBI): domain Eukaryota; kingdom Metazoa; phylum Chordata; class Amphibia; order Anura; family Ranidae; genus Lithobates; species Lithobates sylvaticus. The sequence goes on from CM053030.1 coordinate 508,116,588, forward strand.
AATTCTGATTTACACCAGCCTACTTGTAGAGCAGCCCAGATTTTTATTCTGGTATCTTCTTCATGTGGCTGCCTCTATAGGTTCATGTGGTAAAGAAGAAATGGAATACCAAACTGTTGTGTTGGTTAAGAGTCCAAGTAGGTTACTTTTATTACAACGATACAACAAGCCTTGTTGGATTGTTATGGTAAAATAACATGATGGACTCTTTAACAACCAGGTGGTGTGCACTTTTTTTTTACTATATCCCTTTGATCTTATGAGAGATGCCCTCAAGAGGCTTTCATTGGGTAAGATAGTTGCCCATCAAGTGCCACTGCACTTTAAACTCTTATTATTCCCCACATTTTTGAGCTCCAATACATTTTATACAGCTCCCACACTCAAAACTATTTGCCAGTCTAGTTGTTATACTTTTATCTCCTAAATAACCTTGGATCTACAAAAAACATCCTGTACATCCAACTTGCACACTGCAACCTTGCCAGCACATGTTGGAGATCAAGGGAATTGTTGAAGCCCCTTTTGGGAAGGACAACCATGCCCATTTCTATAGTGAGATTGTCTAAGGAAAAAGTACACACATACTCCAGTCCATCATACTCCATACAGCAATGAGACCCAGCAATAGAAGGGGGTGTGGTAAAAAGGTAGATGGTACCATCAAAGCATAAGTCCAATCCAGGATATCACCAGTGCACCATGTTTAGAAAGGTAGGACACTTTAATGTCATCAACAGAAAGCAGCAACGTTTTGAGGCCACCAGGGATCTCTACCACAGACAGCAGTGACTGCTACCTGAAAAAGGGGCACCTAGTGGCCTTGAAGCATCACTCCTTTCTGTTGGTGACAAAAAAGTGTCCTGTCTGCTTCTAATCTAAATATGGCATGCTGGTGATATCTTGGATTGTCTAATCTAACCGATTTCTTCTTTAATTGACAAACAAGAAAATGATGTGGATGTTCTGATGGTGGCAGTGTTTCCAGAAAGGAATTATACTAACAGATTATTGATTTTACTTGCTGCCTGGAGTTACACTTTAAACTGTGGTTGGCAGACCACAACCCAATGGAGCATCAAGCCAAGCACAGAAAGACAGAATCTTATTAAAACCATTGGCATCCCACCAGATCTTATTTATCAACCGCAAAGACATCTGGATATCTCCAAATTGGGGAAAGTCGACAGCAGGCTTAGATTAATTGACGTAAATTTCCAATAGTCCTAAAAGCTCAGAAGGACTCTTCTTTCATACTTGGTATGTGTTGAATTTATTCTTTAGTTAATTATCTCAATATGGTAAATAGCATTACCTCTTTATATTGCCGTGCTATTTTTATTTTTTAACTTGCAGTTAATTATATTCATTTTTTGCGTAAGACAATAAAATCAATAACATATTTTAAAACATGTTTAGATTTTTAAAGCTAAACTCCAAGCGAAATTAAAAAACATCAAGTCATGCATTATTGGATCTACTAAAAATAATAAAAGTATATAGTGTTCTGGAAATTTTATAGATAGGCAACTTCTATCCTCATATTGATTAGTGGTTCCAAATTAATAATTACTGCAGTAGGGAACAGACACAAAAAGATACACTCAGCATCTTTCCAAAATAACAGTTTTTTCGGCGCAATTTAAGTTTTTTTTTTATACATATAATTATGTAGGTATCACACTAATTCTAATCAGGACTTGAAAAAATGAGAACATTATTAGTGCTGTGTGCAAAATGAGTGCAGTGTGCAATACATAGGCAAACATCCAAAATAGAATACAATTTTATACAGAATTTACACATTTCCTTTACAATCGCCCCTCAAAATTAATAATAACTACCGCAGTATGGAACAGTTACAGTATTTTGGAAAGATGCTGAGTGTATCTTTTGTGTATGTTCCCTACTGCAGTAATTATTATTAATTTGGAACCACTAATCAATATGAGGATAGGAGTTGCCTATCCATAGAATTTCCAGAACACTTATGCCCCGTACACGCGATCGGACAGTCCGACCACAAAGTTCATCAGATTTTTTCCGACGGATTTTGTCTGAAACTTGTGTTGCACACACACGGTCGGACAAAGTTGTCGGAAAATCTGATCGTTACCAACGAGGTGACGTACAAAACGTACGACGGGACTACGTAGAGGCCAGTAGCCAATAGCTTTCGTCTTCAAACTTCTTCTGAACATGCGTGGCACTTTGTGCGTCGGAATTCTCTACACACGATTGGAAAAAGTCTGATCGGATTTTGTTGTCAGAAAATTTTAGATTCTGCTCTCAAAATTCTCAAGTCAGCTAGAGCCCACACACGATCGGATTTTCCGACAACATAATCCGATCAGACTTTTTCCATCGGAATATCCGATCGTGTGTACGGGACATACGTTTTGAGCAGCCTTGCTTAGAACCTCTGCCAGTATTTTAATTGCTGTCTGTGTCCCTGCTAGAAGGATTCACTGTCTCCTTTGGTTCTGACTAGGGATGAGCCGAACACCCCCGGGTTCGGTTCGCACCAGAACCTTCGAACCGACCGAAAGTTTGCGCGAATTTTCGAACCCTATACGTTATAATGGACGCGAACGTTCGAAATCAAAAGTGCTAATTACAACGGCCAATATGCATGTTAATGTCATAAAACAGGTTTGGGGACCCGGGTCCTGCCCCAGGGGACATATATCAATGCAAAAAGAACTTTTAAAAACTAACGTTTTTTCGGGAGCAGTCATTTTAATGATGCATAAAGTGAAAAAAAAAAAGTGAAATTTTCCTTTAAATATGGTACCTGGGGGGTGTCTAAAGTATGCCTGTGAAGTGGCATGTGTTTCCCGTGTTTAGAACTGTCCTTGCACAAAATGACATTTGTAAAGGAAAAAAAGAAGCCATTTAAAACCACTTGCGGCTTTAGGTTTGTTCTTAAGTAGAATCTGAACAGGTACATTATGAAGTGTAGCTCCATCCCAAAAAAATCTATTTTTAAGCTTTTTGGAGAACATAGGGAGGGGTTATCACCCCTGTAACATTTGCTGTCTTTGCACATCTGTTCAGAACATGTCACCTAACTTTCCGTCCCAATGACAAATGTTTTTGGAAAAAGTGGGGTTTTAATTGAAACAAGGATTGGTGATAAAGTATCAGTAGAGAGGAGATACCTTTTTCCCAAATTAAATCTAACAGGATAGAATTTCCCTTCCTAGGGGTAGATTTCCTCTCACTTCCTGTTTTCTCTTTCCATTTGCAAGTAGGAGTCGTTTGTAAGTTGGATGTTTGAAAGTAGGGGCCTGGCGTATATACTCTGCAGAAATTTGCCCTATTAGATGTTGGTGTAGCCACAAGACTGGTGGGCACAGGAATGGGCCCTGCTGTGAGTTAATAGATCAAGATTTGTAATTGCATGCACCTGTTGAACAGGGCAGAAAAATTGGGGGTGGTGGTGGTGGTGGTGGACGGTTTTGCCACAAGACTGTAAGCTCTCACAGTTACTCTTGGTGGGCGCAGGAATGGGCCCTGCTGTGAGTTATTAGATCAAGATTTGTAATTGCAAGCACCTGATGAACAGGGCAGAAAAATTGGGCCTTTGGCGGTGGTGGTGGACGGTGTTGCCACAAGACTGTAGGCCCTCATAGTTACTCTTGGTGGGCGCAGGAATGGGCCCTGCTGTGAGTTATTAGATCAAGATTTGTAATTGCAAGCACCTGATGAACAGGGCAGAAAAAATTGGGCCTTTGGCGGTGGTGGTGGACGGTGTTGCCACAAGACTGCAGGCCCTCATAGTTACTCTTGGTGGGCGCAGGAATGGGCCCTGCTGTGAACTATTAGATCAAGATTTGTAATTACCCGCCCCTGTTAAACAGGGGCTGAAAAATTGTGCCTTAGGCACTGGTGCTGGTGCCACAACACTGCAACCCCTCACAGAGACTGTACTTGGAGCACAGCAGTCACACGTGTTGCGAAGCATTTTTTTAAAAAATTGTAAGTACCCGCCCCTGTTAAACAGGGGCTGAAAAATTGTGCCTTAGGCACTGGTGCTGGTGCCACAACACTGCAACACGGCCCTCACAGAGACTGTACTTGGAGCACAGCAGTCACACGTGTTGCGAAGCATTTTTTAAAAAAATTGTAAGTACACGCCCCTGTTAAACAGGGGCTGAAAAATTGTGCCTTAGGCACTGGTGCTGGTGCCACAACACTGCAACCCGGCCCTCACAGATACTGTACTTGGAGCACAGCAGTCACACGTGTTGCGAAGCATTTTTTTAAAAAATTGTAAGTACCCGCCCCTGTTAAACAGGGGCTGAAAAATTGTGCCTTAGGCACTGGTGCTGGTGCCACAACACTGCAACACGGCCCTCACAGAGACTGTACTTGGAGCACAGCAGTCACACGTGTTGCGAAGCATTTTTTTAAAAAATTGTAAGTACCCGCCCCTGTTAAACAGGGGCTGAAAAATTGTGCCTTAGGCACTGGTGCTGGTGCCACAACACTGCAACACGGCCCTCACAGAGACTGTACTTGGAGCACAGCAGTCACACGTGTTGCGAAGCATTTTTTTAAAAAATTGTAAGTACACGCCCCTGTTAAACAGGGGCTGAAAAATTGTGCCTTAGGCACTGGTGTGGTGGCATGGATCATTGAGGAGGAGGAAGAGGATAGTCAGTGAACATAAGAGGACAGTCACTCAGCATCAGCATAGGCAGTCTTGAAGGGATGTGACATTAAAAATTATTCGGTTATATCCGCCTCAGGTGCCTGGTAGCTGGTGGTGATCCAAGACTGATTCATTTTGATGAATGTCAGTCGATCAACCGAGGCGGTGGACAGGCGCACCCTATGATCAGTCACAAATCCTCCAGCAGCACTGAATGTGCGTTCGGAAAGAACGCTGGAGGCAGGACAGGCCAGTAGCTCAATTGCATACTGTGCAAGCTCTGGCCAGTGATCCATCCTCAGGACCCAGTAAGCCAGAGGATTTTCGGTGGGAAAGGTGTCCAAGTCTGACCTTGCCCCAAGGTATTCCTGCACCATGTATATCAGACGCTGGCGATGGTTGCTGGAACCGATCATACCTTGGGGCTGCGGACTAAAAAATTGTCTGAACGCATCGGTCAGACGTCCACCTTCCCCACCGCTCCTTCTGCCACTGACCGAAGCCTCAGCAACTCGTCGCCCAGGACCAGGAGTTTGTAGCCTCCCAGTTTCTGGGAACGCGTTGCACAGACCTTTCTGCAAGGCCTCCCTGAGATGTCTCATCCTCTGCTCCCTCTGCGACGGCAAGATAAGGTCCGCAACCTTACCCTTGTACCGCGGATCAAGGAGAGTGGCCAGCCAGTAATGGTCCCTCTCCTTGATCCGAAGAACACGAGGATCCTTCCGCAGGCTTTGCAGGATCAGGGAGGCCATGCAGCGTAGGTTAGCTGAGGCATTCGGTCCGGAGTCTTCTGGGTCACTGAGGATGACATGATCGCCAGCCACCTCCTCCCAGCCACGTACAAGTCCACTGGTTTGTTGGGACTGTACATCATCCCTAAAAGACTGCTGCTGCTGATGCTGAGTGCCAGGCTCCACCTCCATGCTCACACAATCCTCCTCCTCCTCCTCCTCCTCCTCCTCATCCTCTTCCTGTGTGATGGGTGGGACAGAAGGAACACTGTCCGGATAAAGGGGGCCTTGAGAGGCAAGGAAGTCCTCCTCTTCCTGCCTCTGTTCTGCCTCAAGTGCCCTGTCCATTATCCCACGCAGCGTATGCTCCAACAGGTGGACAAGAGGGACAGTGTCACTGATGCATGCACTGTCACTGCTCACCATCCTCGTGGCCTCCTCAAATGGTGAGAGGACAGTGCATGCATCCCTGATCATGCTCCACTGACGTGGGGAAAAAAAACCAAGCTCCCCTGACCCTGTCCTGGTGCCGTAGTCGCAAAGGTACTCATTGATGGCCCTCTGCTGCGTGTGCAGTCGCTGCAGCATGGCCAACGTTGAGTTCCACCTGGTGGGCATGTCACATATTAGGCGGTTCTTGGGCAGGTTCAGCTCCTTTTGCAGCTCAGTCAGCCGAGCACTGGCATTATAAGATCGGCGGAAATGCACACAGACTTTCCTGGCCTGCCTCAGGACATCCTGTAAGCCTGGGAACCTGCCCAAGAACCGCTGCACCACCAGGTTGAGGACGTGAGCCATGCAGGGCACATGGGTGAGCTGCCCCTGTCGCAGGGCGGAGAGGAGGTTGGTGCCATTGTCAGAAACGACCATTCCTGGCTTAAGCTGACGTGGCGTCAACCACCTCTCGGCCTGCCCCTGCAGAGCTGCCAGAACCTCTGGCCCAGTGTGGCTCCTGTCCCCCAAACACACCACCGCAAGCACGGCATGGCATCTTTTTGCCTGCGTACTTGCGTAGCCCCTTGTACGCCTACGGAGCACCGCTGGTTCCAAGGACAGAGCACTGGAGGAAGAAGAAGAGGAGGGGGTGGAGGAGAGAGGTGTGTCACAACCAGTAGCAGTAGTCGCGTTTTGGAGGCGTGGTGGCGGAACAACCTCCAACACTACTGCACCTTGTCCTGCATCCCTCCCAGCTGCCAATAGAGTGACCCAATGGGCCGTGAAAGAAAGGTACCGTCCCTGTCCATGCCTGCTGGACCATGAGTCAGCGGTAATATGCACCTTACCGCTGACCGCCCTGTCCAGCGAGGCATGGACATTGCCCTCCACATGCCGGTAGAGAGACGGAATCGCCTTCCGCGAGAAAAAGTGGCGTTTGGGAACCTGCCACTGAGGAACCGCACATTGAACAAACTCACGGAAGGGGGCCGAGTCTACCAACTGAAAAGGCAGCAGTTGAAGTGCTAGCAATTTAGCCAGGCTAGCATTCAACCGCTGGGCATGTGGATGGCTGGGAGTGTACTTCTTTCTACGGTCCAGCAGCTGGGGCAGGGAAATTTGCCTGCTGCAATCGGACGTCGGTGTACTGCAAGTACTTGGTTGTGACACACCTAATTCTACACCTTCAGTCCTCTCAGAGCAGCTTTCAGAGAGGACTGAAGGTGTAGTGGGGATGGAGATCCCAGCTGAGGAGGAGCAAGGAGAGGTCCGCTTAGTTCTTTGGTGTGGGTCTTTTATGTGTGCCTGCCAACGAGCTGCATGGCAGGTCGCCATATGTCTGGTCATGCTTGTGGTGCCCAAGCGGCTGATGTTTTGGCCACGCGAGATACGCTTGAGACAAATATTGCAAATAGCAGTGGTGCGATCTGCTGCACTCGTCTCAAAAAAGGCCCACACCAAAGAACTTTTCTGATAACGTGCAGAGGCAGCGCCCTGCACAGGCGGAGCTCTGCGGTGTTTTACAGTTGCTGTGCTGGCCTCTACCTGGCCTCCAGGGGGCATCCTGCCTCGTTGGACATGTGACGCCGCATCCTCCTCCTCCTCGTCCTCCTCCTCATCCTCTCTCCCTTCAGGCACCCACGTGGAGTCAGTGACCTCATCATCCCCTCCCTCTTCACCACTAGAGCAAACCTGGCAGTAAGCTGCAGCTGGTGGAACAGTACTGCCAGATTCCTCAAGCTGGGTATCATCATCCGAGCCTTCGAATCGTTGGGCATCCTCCTGGAGCATGTACCCAACACTGTGCTCAAAGAGTTCGGGGGACTCCTCAGGAGGACATGGTGGGTCTAGGGAAGGGGTGGCTGATGATGCTCTGTCAGTACCCTGAGCCTGGGTGAGAGAGGATGAGGAGGATGAGGAGGGCTTGGTCATCCATTCTACCAAGCCTTCAGCATGATGCGGCTCCACATGTCCAGCTGCCGAAAACAAAGACGCGCGTGTCCCATGGCCACGTGCTGATGACGATGCACGACCACGTCCACGTCCACGGCCACGTCCACTAGAAACAGAGCCTGCCTGCCCTGTGTTCTTGGCTCTGCACGCTCTGCCTCCCCTTGGTGGTCTTCCAGCCATTGTAGTCGGTAGTCCTGTGGGTGCTGCTGAGAAGAATATATAGGAGCTCTGTGTGATGCCACTAACACACTAGAAGTCCTGTGGGTGCTGCTGAGAAGAAAATATAGGAGCTCTGTGTGATGCCACTAACACACTAGAAGTCCTATGGGTGCTTCTGCAAAGAAAATAGAGGAGCTCTGTGTGATGCCACTAACACACTAGAAGTCCTGTGGGTGCTTATGCAAAGAAAATAGAGGAGCTCTGTGTGATGCCACTAACACACTAGAAGTCCTGTGGGTGCTTCTGCAAAGAAAATAGAGGAGCTCTGTGTGATGCCACTAACACACTAGAAGTCCTGTGGGTGCTTATGCAAAGAAAATAGAGGAACTCTGTGTGATGCCACTAACACACTAGAAGTCCTGTGGGTGCTTCTGCAAAGAAAATAGAGGAGCTCTGTGTGATGCCACTAACACACTAGAAGTCCTGTGGGTGCTGCTGAGAAGAAAATATAGGAGCTCTGTGTGATGCCACTAACACACTAGAAGTCCTATGGGTGCTTCTGCAAAGAAAATAGAGGAGCTCTGTGTGATGCCACTAACACACTAGAAGTCCTGTGGGTGCTTCTGCAAAGAAAATAGAGGAGCTCTGTGTGATGCCACTAACACACTAGAAGTCCTGTGGGTGCTTCTGCAAAGAAAATAGAGGAGCTCTGTGTGATGCCACTAACACACTAGAAGTCCTGTGGGTGCTGCTGAGAAGAAAATAGAGGAGCTCTGTGTGATGCCACTAACACACTAGAAGTCCTGTGGGTGCTTCTGCAAAGAAAATAGAGGAGCTCTGTGTGATGCCACTAACACACTAGAAGTCCTGTGGGTGCTTATGCAAAGAAAATAGAGGAGCTCTGTGTGATGCCACTAACACACTAGAAGTCCTGTGGGTGCTTCTGCAAAGAAAATAGAGGAGCTCTGTGTGATGCCACTAACACACTAGAAGTCCTGTGGGTGCTGCTGAGAAGAAAATAGAGGAGCTCTGTGTGATGCCACTAACACACTAGAAGTCCTGTGGGTGCTGCTGAGAAGAAAATAGAGGAGCTCTGTGTGATGCCACTAACACACTAGAAGTCCTGTGGGTGCTTCTGCAAAGAAAATAGAGGAGCTCTGTGTGATGCCACTAACACACTAGAAGTCCTGTGGGTGCTTATGCAAAGAAAATAGAGGAGCTCTGTGTGATGCCACTAACACACTAGAAGTCCTGTGGGTGCTTCTGCAAAGAAAATAGAGGAGCTCTGTGTGATGCCACTAACACACTAGAAGTCCTGTGGGTGCTGCTGAGAAGAAAATAGAGGAGCTCTGTGTGATGCCACTAACACACTAGAAGTCCTGTGGGTGCTTCTGCAAAGAAAATAGAGGAGCTCTGTGTGATGCCACTAACACACTAGAAGTCCTGTGGGTGCTTATGCAAAGAAAATAGAGGAGCTCTGTGTGATGCCACTAACACACTAGAAGTCCTGTGGGTGCTTCTGCAAAGAAAATAGAGGAGCTCTGTGTGATGCCACTAACACACTAGAAGTCCTGTGGGTGCTGCTGAGAAGAAAATATAGGAGCTCTGTGTGATGCCACTAACACACTAGAAGTCCTATGGGTGCTTCTGCAAAGAAAATAGAGGAGCTCTGTGTGATGCCACTAACACACTAGAAGTCCTGTGGGTGCTTCTGCAAAGAAAATAGAGGAGCTCTGTGTGATGCCACTAACACACTAGAAGTCCTGTGGGTGCTTCTGCAAAGAAAATAGAGGAGCTCTGTGTGATGCCACTAACACACTAGAAGTCCTGTGGGTGCTGCTGAGAAGAAAATATAGGAGCTCTGTGTGATGCCACTAACACACTAGAAGTCCTATGGGTGCTTCTGCAAAGAAAATAGAGGAGCTCTGTGTGATGCCACTAACACACTAGAAGTCCTGTGGGTGCTTCTGCAAAGAAAATAGAGGAGCTCTGTGTGATGCCACTAACACACTAGAAGTCCTGTGGGTGCTTATGCAAAGAAAATAGAGGAACTCTGTGTGATGCCACTAACACACTAGAAGTCCTGTGGGTGCTGCTGAGAAGAAAATAGAGGAGCTCTGTGCGATGGGACTAACACACTTCAAGTCCTATAGGTGCTTCTGAGAAGAAAATGTAGGTCTGTGTGTAATGGGACTAACACACTTCAAGTCCTATAGGTGCTTCTGGGAACAAAATATATGATCTCTGTGTGATGGGACTAACACACTTCAAGTCCTATAGGTGCTTCTGGGAACAAAATATATGATCTCTGTGTGATGGGACTAACACACTTCAAGTCCTATAGGTGCTTCTGGGAAGAAAATGTAGGTCTGTGTGTAATGGGACTAACACACTTCAAGTCCTATAGGTGCTTCTGGGAACAAAATATATGATCTCTGTGTGATGGGACTAACACACTTCAAGTCCTATAGGTGCTTCTGAGAACAAAATATATGATCTCTGTGTGATGGGACTAACACACTTCAAGTCCTATAGGTGCTTCTGGGAAGAAAATGTAGGTCTGTGTGTAATGGGACTAACACACTTCAAGTCCTATAGGTGCTTCTGGGAAGGAAATAAAGGTCTGTGTGATGGGACTAACACACTTCAAGTCCTATAGGTGCTTCTGGGAACAAAATATATGATCTCTGTGTGATGGGACTAACACACTTCAAGTCCTATAGGTGCTTCTGGGAAGAAAATGTAGGTCTGTGTGTAATGGGACTAACACACTTCAAGTCCTATAGGTGCTTCTGGGAAGGAAATAAAGGTCTGTGTGATGGGACTAACACACTTCAAGTCCTATAGGTGCTTCTGGGAAGAAAATGTAGGTCTGTGTGTAATGGGACTAACACACTTCAAGTCCTATAGGTGCTTCTGGGAACAAAATATATGATCTCTGTGTGATGGGACTAACACACTTCAAGTCCTATAGGTGCTTCTGGGAAGAAAATGTAGGTCTGTGTGTAATGGGACTAACACACTTCAAGTCCTATAGGTGCTTCTGGGAACAAAATATATGATCTCTGTGTGATGGGACTAACACACTTCAAGTCCTATAGGTGCTTCTGGGAAGAAAATGTAGGTCTGTGTGTAATGGGACTAACACACTTCAAGTCCTATAGGTGCTTCTGGGAACAAAAATATATGATCTCTGTGTGATGGGACTAACACACTTCAAGTCCTATAGGTGCTTCTGGGAAGAAAATGTAGGTCTGTGTGTAATGGGACTAACACACTTCAAGTCCTATAGGTGCTTCTGGGAAGGAAATAAAGGTCTGTGTGATGGGACTAACACACTTCAAGTCCTATAGGTGCTTCTGGGAACAAAATATATGATCTCTGTGTGATGGGACTAACACACTTCAAGTCCTATAGGTGCTTCTGGGAAGGAAATAAAGGTCTGTGTGATGGGACTAACACACTTCAAGTCCTATAGGTGCTTCTGGGAAGAAAATGTAGGTCTGTGTGTAATGGGACTAACACACTTCAAGTCCTATAGGTGCTTCTGGGAACAAAATATATGATCTCTGTGTGATGGGACTAACACACTTCAAGTCCTATAGGTGCTTCTGGGAAGAAAATGTAGGTCTGTGTGTAATGGGACTAACACACTTCAAGTCCTATAGGTCCTTCTGGGAACAAAATATATGATCTCTGTGTGATGGGACTAACACACTTCAAGTCCTATAGGTGCTTCTGGGAAGAAAATGTAGGTCTGTGTGTAATGGGACTAACACACTTCAAGTCCTATAGGTGCTTCTGGGAACAAAATATATGATCTCTGTGTGATGGGACTAACACACTTCAAGTCCTATAGGTGCTTCTGGGAAGAAAATGTAGGTCTGTGTGATGGGACTAACACACACTTCAAGTCCTATAGGTGCTTCTGGGAACAAAATATAGGAGCTCTGCCTGCCTGCCACGAACACACTACAAGTCCTATAGGTGCTTCTGGGAACAAAATATAGGAGCTCTGCCTGCCTGCCACGAACACACTACAAGTCCTATAGGTGCTTCTGGGAACAAAATATAGGAGCTCTGCCTGCCTGCCACGAACACACTACAAGTCCTATAGGTGCTTCTGGTAACAAAATATAGGAGCTCTGCCTGCCTGCCACGAACACACTACAAGTCCTATAGGTGCTTCTGGTAACAAAATATAGGAGCTCTGCCTGCCTGCCACTAACACACTACAAGTCCTATAGGTGCTTCTGGGAACAAAATATAGGAGCTCTGCCTGCCTGCCACGAACACACTACAAGTCCTATAGGTGCTTCTGGGAACAAAATATAGGAGCTCTGCCTGCCTGCCACGAACACACTACAAGCCCCTCTTTCTTAATCAATCTTTGTAACTGAATCTATCTAACTCAATCTCTGTAAGTAAATCTCTCTAACTAACTAAATGCAGCAGAGTGTCACAGATCTAGCCTGCTCAATCTGCGCCGGAACAGCATGTGACCGGCGCAGACGGCGTGGCGGCCTTTTATAGGGGGGGGGCGTGTACTACAGCCCCTGAGCTGTAATTGGCTACAGGCGTCCTGCCTGTAGCCAATTATGGCTCTTCGAAATTCCGGGGCTGTGATTGGCCAAGCATGCAGGGTCACAGTGCATGCTTGGCCAATCATCAGCCAGCAATGCACTGCGCCGGCCGCGCCGGCCGCAATGCATTGCGGGGCCGCTCGCATCACACGAACGTGATGCGAGCGGCCAAAATAGTTCTGGGCTCGCCGAGCGAGCGAACGCCCGGTGCTCGATGCGAACGTGGGTTCGCATCGAGCACCGGGCCCATCCCTAGTTCTGACCACTATTGCCACCAAAACAAAAAAAAGCAAAGGAAAATCCCAAATTTTGAATTGTCACCAGGACCTAAATAGATGGAAAATCTTCCAATGGGGACACTTGTTTTAATGAACTAGAGGGGAATTCCCTCCCTGTAGAGATCTTTTCTCACATTCTGTCTATATGAAATGAAAATCTTTGGATGGAAATAATATTGCAGGGGGTTTAACCATTCCCTTCTCTATTTGTAGTGCCACCCCTGTGGGAAACGATGAGTGTAAAAGGTCTTTCCAAGTGCATCGGCAGCCAGGCACACAGCAACCGTTCATTCACTCCAGCTCATTGAACAGTCTAGGGGATGTTTTTTTAAAGGATTATTGCAGGATTGCCAACAGTCCGTAAATTTACGAACAATTTGTAAAAATCTGATGATTTTTACACTGTCTCTAAATATCCGTTACGGATGCCGGCTACCCGGAAGAAAATATGGGCATGGGCTGGCTTCAGAAATGCGCTTGTGTGGTTCTGAAGCCGGCTCTTAAATAAGTTTAGAAAACAGGATTGAGTAGGGCATTTAAAATATTCAAAAAAACACAAGAATATATGGACTACAGGAAAATGGCCACCGGCAATCAATTTCAACACGGTATTTAAAGACATTAATGACAGCCTATTGTTACCCTCTGATGAAGTCACGTTATGTGACAATACGCATCAGGATTGGAGCAATAGGCGGAACCAACAGTGACGGAAGTATACAAGCTCGGTGCTCGTGCATTATTGCCATTTTTTAAACCAAAAAGTGAATGTATCTATATGTTTGTTCTAATAAATTTACCCATTCCAAATGGGATTATGCTATTGGCACCTTTATTCAATTTTTCTCATCTCCCCATACCAAGCATACTAGAGAAGAACGCTTTATTATGATCTATCTCTGTAAACATCAAAGAGGAATCCCCTGAGGACCGCTGCATGTGATCCATATATGCTGTAACCTTAAAGCATAAGGTGAGGGGCTTGTACACACTCAGGTGTTACTACAGAGGATCAGCCTGGCACCGACTGTTTTGTCTATTCACTGTGGAGGGATATATTACCCATTTTTAATACCGTTAGATTGTCACAGAATTCTTGGGATTGTATTCACATATTCAAGACACTCTTATGCCCCGTACACACGGTCGGAATTTCCTACAGAAAATGTCCTATCGAACCATGTTGTCGGAAAATCCGACTGCGTGTGGGCGCCATCAGACTTTTTCCGTCGTAAAAAATTTGAGATCCTGCTCTCAAATTTTCCGACAACAAAGTCCGATCGGACTTTTTCCGATCACGTGTAGCAAATTCCGACGGACAAAGTGCCACGCATGCTCAGATCAAATTACAAGACCAAAGCTATTGGCTACTAGCCTCTACGTAGTTCTGTCGTACGCAACGAACGTCACTACATTCAGAATGATCGGATTTTCCGACAACTTTGTCCGACCGTGTGTATGCAACACCAGTGTTGGACAAAATCCGTCGGAAAAAATCCGACGGATTTTGTGGTCGGAATTTTCCGACCGTGTGTATGGGGCATTATTTAGAGTGCACATTGGACTTTAAATTTTTTTGTATTTGTATATACATTATTAACCACTTAAGCAGCAATTGATTTATTGTTACATGATTGGTTCCAAGCTTTTATTATTAGTTATGGATGTTTATTGTTTGTAGAAACTATATTTGTTTCACTTTTCACTTGGCACCTTAGAACCCAGCAAATATTTACTGTATAGTTATGCATTTTATGTGTTGATTTTTGCACCAGCACTTTATTATCTTTTAGTAAGTTCACACACGATCGGACGTTCCGACAACAAAATCCTGGATTTATTTCCGACGGATGCTCAAACTTGTCTTGCATACACACGGTCACACAAATATTGACGGAAATTCCGAACGTCAAGAACGCAGTGACGTACAACATGTACGACGAGCCAAGAAAAATTAAATTTAATAGCCAGTGCGGCTCTTCTGCTTGATTCCGAGCATGCGTGGAATTTTGTGCATCAGATTTTGTTATCGGAAAATTTGGGAACCAGCTCTCAAATTTTTGTTGTCGGAAATTCTGACAACAAATGTCCAATGGAGCATGCATCCAACAACAAGCTCACATCGAACATTTGTTGTCAGAAATTCCAACCGTGTGTACGCGTCATAAGCGTTCCCAGTTTTCCCTTTTAAATCTGTATCCTCTGAATTCCCCTTTACATCAGAGTCTTTACTGTCAGTGCACTGTAAGTAGGAACAAGGGGTAAATGGGAACTCCCCCTTACATCAGAGTCCTTAGATTTCAAATTTTCATCAGAATCCACAGTGTTCCATTTTACATCAGAGTCTGCAGAGTTCCCACTTGCACTGTAAAGGGGAACCCCGCAGACTCTGATGTAAGGGGGAACTCCGGGCTGGGTTATGTTACCCTGGAGAAATACGTTATTTGCTTTTTGTTATACCTTAACCAGTTGCTGACCGGGCCCTAGCAGAATGACGGCTACAGTGCGGTCGGATAACTCCGTGAGGCCGTTATATGACGTCCTCCCAGAATTGTGCTCCTGGCAACCCCCGGGATTGTCCACGACCATTGGGTCTCCAAGACCTGGCGCATCACAGATCAGGGTAAAGGGCCAATGGCAGCGTGATCACTTGTAAACAAACTAGAGCATGTCTGGTCCGGCTCCTCCTCTTTCCTCATGCCGATCAGTACACTGTGTGAGAAGAGGGGGGGAGCCGGGTGCAGCAGTGCTGTGGGCACTTCAGATCCAACCCACAGTCCACACTGCACCTGGCTCTCCCCCTCTCCTACCCTCTGATCTGTGGTCACCCATCCTCATTCTGGCTCATCCTTGCTCATCCTTGCTCGGCATAGGATCCCCCCCAGTCCATTACCAGGACCTTTGGGTCTGGTATGAATATTAAGGGGAACCCCGAACCAAAATGTAAAAAAAAAATTGCGTGGGGGTCCCCTCAAATTCCATACCAGGCCCTTCAGGTCCTAAAATTACTTTTTTCCTTTAGAAATTTCATTTTGTGCAGGGACTGTTCTAAACACGGGAAACATGCGCCACTTTACAGGCATACTATAGACACCCCCAGGTACGAAATTTAAAGGAATATTTCACTTTTATTGTTTCACTTTTTTTGCATTGATACATGTCCACCTGGGGCAGGTTTGCAGGTTTTTATGACAATAACTTGAATATTAACCCTTAAAATTAGCACTTTTGATTTTTCACGTTCATGTCCCATAGACTTTAATGGTGTTCGCGTGCTCGAACACATTTTTTGCCTGTTCGCATGTTCTGCGAACTGAATCGGCGGGTGTTCGGCTCATCCCTAATGATGATGTTGGCAAAGAGGTATAGCGACAAGACTGGTTTGGTCACCGTCATGAAGAGGGACTTTGACATACTTGTCATTGCCATCACAATCCGGAGGCTGAAAGATCACAGCATTGATTAAGGTGTGTATAATTTGTGCTTGCCCATCTCCTTGTAAATATGAACAATAGTTTCTTTGTGGCAGTTTTGTTTCTTTTTAAAGTGGTGGGATCTGGAGTTTCTTGGGCTAAAATTCCAAAAGTATTAAAATGTATAGGTTCTATGTGATAGCCAGGCAAGTAGCATTTTAGGTGGAAAGGTCAGCAGTGGCATTGCCACATTACTCCAGTATAAATACCCTTTAATTTAACAGCTGGCAGTTTAGAGGTTCCAACAGCTGTCTCAGAAGCGCCTCTTCAGTGTCTATGAAAACGAGTGGTCCTTATCCGCTTTCCCGGCAAAACAGATTCCGGGGAAACCGACTGTTCCAAGAGACTTTAAATATAGATGAGCTGATGAAACAGTTTATGGTAATTTGAAGCTTTTGTAACATGAATGGCAAAGGATAGAATGGAGCATAAATAGACATGAATAGCAATCACCAATATTCTCTGTGTGAGTCTCATGCCAATTTTTCCTTCTTTATGAAATGTCTCTGTTATCCCATCTTATTCTAATGGGAATTAACACAAATGCGTAACATTTACACATGTCTTGATTATTAGGACTTTTGATAGACATTGTATATGTGACAATTCTTCGAATTTAGGTGATGTGGTGACATTATTCAGAACCCCGTAAAGGAAGGAGAATATTACACCACTGTGATGTAGTTAAAGGACAATTCTATTCAGCGCTAACGTTTCTGTTTGTGACTACTGGTTAAATTACCCACTGATCCCTTTATGTCATTTAGAGGTTCTAGTGTAGACCGGGGCTAATTGCAGCCACAGCATCACATTCAGATCTTTCTATATCAATCCGCCGGGCAGACCGGGACTGTCATGTACTTGTCGCACAGGAGATCACTGCGCAGCGGCACCCGAAAGTGGAGAAAGAGTCCGCTTGACAGGGGAAAGTTTTTTTTTTTCTTTTATTTGCTACAGCCTGCAGATCACAGTCTTCTCTCTGCCTCCGCCCACCCCCTTCCTTCCCTGCTGAATCAGCCAGACCGACCCACAAAAAAGTACCCATGCAGCAGGCTGGGGACAGCAGTATGGGCTGTCCCCCCCCCCCCCCCCTCTGCCTCAGCCCACCCCTTCCTTCTGGGGAATTCTCTGACTGGGATGGCTCACCAGCCCCATTGCAGCCGGGCCCCAGGACCAGCAGCCCAGCTTCCGCAAGCCAGACCCCTGGCCCCAGCAGCCAGACTCCAGGACCAGCAGCCCAGCTCCAGCAGCCAGACCCCTGGCCCCAGCAGCCAGACTCCAGGACCAGCAGCCCAGCTCCAGCAGCCAGACCCCTGGCCCCAGCATCCAGACTCCAGCCCCAGCAGCCAGACTCCAGCCCCAGCAGCCCAGCTCCAGCAGCCAGACCCTTGGCCCCAGAAGCCAGACTCCAGGACCAGCAGCCCAGCTCCAGAAGCCAGACCCTTGGCCCCAGCAGCCAGACTCCAGCCCCAGCAGCCAGACTCCAGCCCCAGCAGCCAGACTCCAGGACCAGCAGCCAGACTCCAGGACCAGCAGCCAGACTCCAGGACCAGCAACCCAGCTTCAGTAGCCAGACCCCTGGCCCCAGCAGCCAGACTCCAGAACCAGTAGCCCAGCTCCAGAAGCCAGCCCCTTGGCCCCAGCAGCCAGACTCCAGCCCCATCAGCCAGACTCCAGGACCAGCAGCCCAGCTCCAGCAGCCAGACCTTGGCCCCAGCAGCCAGACCCTTGGCCCCAGCAGTCAGACCCCTGGCATCAGCCCACCCCCTTCCTTCTGGGGAATTCTCTGACTGGAATGGCTCACCAGCCCAATTGCAGCCAGACCCCAGGACCAGCAGCCAAGCTGCAGCAGCCAGACACTTGGCCCCAGCAGCCAAACCCCAGGACCAGCAGCCTAGCTCCAGCAGCCAGACCCTTGGCCCCAGCAGCCAAGCCCCAGCAGCCTAGCTCCAGCAGCCAGACCCTTGGCCCCAGCAGCCAGACCCCAGGGCCAGTAGCCCAGCCCCAGCAGCTGTGTGATCAGGCTGCATTTCATTGGGCACTGGTATAGCTGCATTTAATTGGCACTGATCAGGCTGCATTTAATTGGCACTGGTAAGGCTGCATTTTATTGGGGGTTGGGGGGGGGGGTGTCAGCACCGGCACGAAGCGTCACCTCCCTAAAAAAGAGTTTGAAACCTCCCTGAAATTTAATTTTGGAGGTTAGGATGTGGAGGTTAGGATGTCTGGGATTATGAGAAAGAGTCAGCAGCCTATGGCCTGCATCTGTAAATGTGTGAGTTGGGCAGAAGAATCGGTCATGTGCCTGAAGCTCTGTTAACTGAGTGAGGAGTAAGAGTAAAGGAAGGAGAATATTACACCACTGTGATGTAGTTAAAGGACAATTCTATTCAGCACTAACATCTCTTTTTGAGACTACTGGTTGAATTATACACCGATAATAGCCTGCCTTTATGGCAGGCTCTAGTGTGGACCTGGGCTAATTGCAGCCCCAGCATCACATTCAGATCTTTCTATATCAATCTGCCGGGCAGACCGGGACTGTCATGTACTTGTCGCACAGGAGATCACTGCGCAGCGGCACCCGAAAGTGGAGAAAGAGTCCGCTTGACAGGGGAAAGTTTTTTTTTTTCTTTTATTTGCTACAGCCTGCAGATCACAGTCTTCTCTCTGCCTCCGCCCACCCCCTTCCTTCCCTGCTGAATCAGCCAGACCGACCCACAAAAAAGTACCCATGCAGCAGGCTGGGGACAGCAGTATGGGCTGTCCCCCCCCCCCCCCCCCCCCCCCCCTCTGCCTCAGCCCACCCCTTCCTTCTGGGGAATTCTCTGACTGGGATGGCTCACCAGCCCCATTGCAGCCGGGCCCCAGGACCAGCAGCCCAGCTTCCGCAAGCCAGACCCCTGGCCCCAGCAGCCAGACTCCAGGACCAGCAGCCCAGCTCCAGCAGCCAGACCCCTGGCCCCAGCAGCCAGACTCCAGGACCAGCAGCCCAGCTCCAGCAGCCAGACCCCTGGCCCCAGCATCCAGACTCCAGCCCCAGCAGCCAGACTCCAGCCCCAGCAGCCCAGCTCCAGCAGCCAGACCCTTGGCCCCAGAAGCCAGACTCCAGGACCAGCAGCCCAGCTCCAGAAGCCAGACCCTTGGCCCCAGCAGCCAGACTCCAGCCCCAGCAGCCAGACTCCAGCCCCAGCAGCCAGACTCCAGGACCAGCAGCCAGACTCCAGGACCAGCAACCCAGCTTCAGTAGCCAGACCCCTGGCCCCAGCAGCCAGACTCCAGAACCAGTAGCCCAGCTCCAGAAGCCAGCCCCTTGGCCCCAGCAGCCAGACTCCAGCCCCATCAGCCAGACTCCAGGACCAGCAGCCCAGCTCCAGCAGCCAGACCCTTGGCCCCAGCAGCCAGACCCTTGGCCCCAGCAGTCAGACCCCTGGCATCAGCCCACCCCCTTCCTTCTGGGGAATTCTCTGACTGGAATGGCTCACCAGCCCAATTGCAGCCAGACCCCAGGACCAGCAGCCAAGCTGCAGCAGCCAGACACTTGGCCCCAGCAGCCAAACCCCAGGACCAGCAGCCTAGCTCCAGCAGCCAGACCCTTGGCCCCAGCAGCCAAGCCCCAGCAGCCTAGCTCCAGCAGCCAGACCCTTGGCCCCAGCAGCCAGACCCCAGGGCCAGTAGCCCAGCCCCAGCAGCTGTGTGATCAGGCTGCATTTCATTGGGCACTGGTATAGCTGCATTTAATTGGCACTGATCAGGCTGCATTTAATTGGCACTGGTAAGGCTGCATTTTATTGGGGGTTGGGGGGGGGGTGTCAGCACCGGCACGAAGCGTCACCTCCCTAAAAAAGAGTTTGAAACCTCCCTGAAATTTAATTTTGGAGGTTAGGATGTGGAGGTTAGGATGTCTGGGATTATGAGAAAGAGTCAGCAGCCTATGGCCTGCATCTGTAAATGTGTGAGTTGGGCAGAAGAATCGGTCATGTGCCTGAAGCTCTGTTAACTGAGTGAGGAGTAAGAGTAAAGGAAGGAGAATATTACACCACTGTGATGTAGTTAAAGGACAATTCTATTCAGCACTAACATCTCTTTTTGAGACTACTGGTTGAATTATACACCGATAATAGCCTGCCTTTATGGCAGGCTCTAGTGTGGACCTGGGCTAATTGCAGCCCCAGCATCACATTCAGATCTTTCTATATCAATCTGCCGGGCAGACCGGGACTGTCATGTACTTGTCGCACAGGAGATCACTGCGCAGCGGAACCCGAAAGTGGAGAAAGAGTCCGCTTGACAGGGGAAAGTTTTTTTTTTTCTTTTAATTGCTACAGCCTGCAGATCACAGTCTTCTCTCTGCCTCCGCCCACCCCCTTCCTTCCCTGCTGAAATAAAAACCGCAGAGGTGATCAAATACAGCATCTCATGACCGCGCAATTGTCAGTTAAAGCGACGCAGTGCTGTATCGAAAAAAATGGCCTGCTCATAAGGGGGGGGAATCCTTTTGGGACTTAAGTGGTTAAATTATGGTTTTAACTTTGTAATAAACTTTTTGTATTTTACATGTGTTTGTCCTCTTTGTACCAGTCAGTAAAATGTGGGTTTTGAGTAGACATGTGCACAACAAAAGAATTTGTTTATTTTCGTTTAGTTTTTTTCGTTTCTGAAAAAAATCCTTTTTTTTTTTTCGTTTCGTTTTTTTCGTTTCCGTTGATTCGTAACAATTCGTACATTCGTAAGTCGTCGGTGTTCGGATTCGTAACGATTCGTACATTCGTAAGTCGTCGGTGTTCGGATTCGTAATGATTCGTACATTCGTAAGAGTTATTTTTTCGTTGATTCGTTTTTTCGTTAGTTTCATTTTCGGACGCATTCGTATTTATTCGTACATTCGTAACATTCGTAGATTCGTAATCGGAGCATAATTCATAATTTTATGTAATGTGTATGCTATTATTACATTTTTTATAATTTACGAATCGAAAAAAAAAAAAAAGTTACGAATCGAAAAAAAAGTTACGAATGTACACATTTTTTTGTACAATCCATTTGAAGCACGTTAAGCAGCACCATTGTAAGGGACACGGAAAATTACCAATTCAACAAAAAAAAAAAAGTTACGAATGTACGAATTTTTTCGTTCGTTTTCGTTTTTCGGATTTTCTTCATTAGTACATTCAATGTTTCTAATTCGTTTTTTTTTCGGATTTTCGTTGTTTTTCGGATTCGTTCGATTCGAATGATTCGTTAATCGGATTCGTACGATTCGAACGATTCGTTATTCGGATTCGTACGGTTCGAGCGATTCGTTCATTCGTACGAAAACGAACGAATGAAAATAACGAAAAAAAAAAAAAACGAAACGAATTGCACATGTCTAGTTTTGAGTCGTTTGGATAACTTTTTGATTCCATTTGTCTCTTATCATCATAACCTGTATAGTTATACTGCCTCGTATACTGTATGTAATAAAGTCATGGAAAAATAGTACAAGCATGTATAAATTTCAAAAGTTACATCAAAAATGACTTTTAAGCAACCATAATAGTAATAACTTGCAGTATGTGCCCACTAAAAATACACATTTGTGTTTAAACAAAGCATTAAAAGGTTCCTTAAAAAGGAAGATTCATCATTCATTTCAGAGGATTGATAAAAGCCCCTCTCTGTCTATCACATTAGGGAAGACAAATTGTAGGCATTAGGAAGTGCTGCAGCATTGTTGGAGAAAAAGGGGCCATTGTGGCTTGTTATGGATCTGAGGTGCTAATGCTGGCAAAACAGTTGCAGATCCCATCACAGAACACTTCCAGAAGATCACACAAGGCTCTGAAATTCACAGCAAGAGGCAGAATGGTTGCAGCCATTGTTATTCATGAGAGCGCACCCATAATCCACCACGTTCCTTCTTCTCTTGAAGAAATGAAAAGCCATCCTCTAGCACACCTAGAGAGGAACTTAAAGTGGTATTCAACCCTCAGCCTTTTAAGACTTTCAGCAGCTGAATTAACCACTTCAGCTCCAGAAGGTTTTACCCCCTTTCTAACCAGAGCACTTTTTGCAATTTGACACTGCGCGGATTTAACTGGCAATTGCTGTACACAAACTAGAGCTTTCTTTTGGTGGTATTTGATCACCACTGGGATTTTAATTTTTTGCAATATAAATGAAAAAAGACCACAAATTTTTTAAAAAAGATATATATTTTCTACTTTTTGTTATAAAAAAAATCCAATAAACTCATTTTTTTCCATACATTTAGGTTCAAATTAGGGCTGCGGACATTAACGATTAATTGTTCGATTAATCGCTAATTTCTTTGATCGATCAAAATAATTTTTATTGAAGACGATCCGCGGTCTCGCCCATAGGAAAGGCCTAGCTCCGGAGCGGCGGCCATCTTGGTCCACCCGACGGCGGCTTAGTAGCGGCGCGCTGACTTCATCATCGCCCGCCTGCTTGTGCCGTCTACTCTGAGGACGGACGGGTCTGCCTGCTGTCTATTCCGGACAGAGCAGACAATCGTGAATATTACGGTATGGGGGAGATGTGGGGAGATGTGGACATTACAGTATGTGGGGAGATGTGGACATTACAGTATGGGGGAGATGTGGACATTACAGTATGGGGGAGATGTGGACATTACAGTATGGGGGGAGATGTGGACATTACAGTATGGGAGGAGATGTGGACATTACAGTATGGGGGAAGATGTGGACATTACAGTATGGGGGCAGATGTGGACATTACAGTATGGGGGAGATGTGGACATTACAGTATGGGGGGGAGATGTGGACATTACAGTATGGGGGAGATGTGGACATTACAGTATGGGGGAGATGTGGACATTACAATATGGGGGGAGATGTGGACAGTACAGTATGGGGGGAGATGTGGACATTACAGTATGGGGGGGGGGGGATGTGGACATTACAGTATGGGGGGAGATGTGGACAGTACAGTATGGGGGGAGATGTGGACATTACAGTTTGGGGGCAGATGTGGACAGTACAGTATGGGGGGGGGGGGAGATGTGGACAGTACAGTATGGGGGGAGATGTGGACATTACAGTATGGGGAGATGTGGACAGTACAGTATGGGGGGAGATGTGGACATTACAGTATGGGGGGGAGATGTGGACAGTACAGTATGGGGGGAGATGTGGACATTACAGTTTGGGGGAGATGTGGACAGTACAGTATGGGGGAGATGTCAACATTACAGTATGGGGGGGAGATGTGGACAGTACAGTATGGGGGGAGATGTGGACATTACAGTTTGGGGGAGATGTGGACAGTACAGTATGGGGGAGATGTCAACATTACAGTATGGGGGGAGATGTGGACATTACAGTATGGGGGAGATGTAGACATTACAGTATGAGGGGAGATGTGGATATTACAGTGGAGAAAAATTGGAAAAACTGTATGTTCGTTATAATTAATCGAAATTAGTCGATTAAACAATTAAAAAAAATCGATTAATCGAACACAAAAATTGTAATCAGTAACAGCCACATATCTTTGGGAAAAAAATTTCAATAAGCAATATAGTTAATGGTTTGTGCAAAAGTTATAGCATCTACATACTATGGTATATTTACTGAAATTTACGCAGCTTTTAGTTTATGACTGCCTCTCTCATTTCTTGAGGTGCTAAAATGGCAGGGCAGTACACCCCCCCTACATCCCCACCCCCCCAAATTACCCCTTTTTGGAAAGTAGACTCCCCAAGGAATTTGCTGAGAGGCATTTTGAGCCCACTGAATATTTCTATTTTCTGTCACAAGTGATTGAAAAACGACATTGCTCACACATGCCATGGGTATATGTGAAATTCTACCCAAAAATACATTCTTCTGCTTCTCCTGAGTACAGGGATATCACATGTGTGAGACTTTTTTTGGGAGCCTAGCCGTGTACAGAACCCCGAAAACCTCCTTCAGGATTTCTAAGGGCGTAAATTGTTGATTTCAATCCTCACTACTGATCACAGTTTCGGAGGCCATGAAATGCCAAGATAGCCCAAACCCCCCCCCCCCCCCCCCCCAAATTACCCCTTTTCGGAAAGTAGACACCCCAAGGTATTTGCTAAGAGGCATGATGAGTATTTTGCACCTCTCATTTGTTTTTGAAAATCAAGAAAGGAAAGAATTTTTTTTTTTTTTTTTTTTTTTACATTTTCAAAACTTTGTGACAAAAAGCGAGATCTGCAAAATACTCAACATGCCTCTGAGCAAATAGTTTGGGGTGTCTACTTTCCGAAAAGGGGTAATTTGGAGGGGTTTTGTCCTATCTTGTTCCATACATGGTTAATTCCCCTATTTAAGGAAAGACAGGACCCATCCGGATACAAGGTTATTCCTCCACAGGAGAGAGACTTTAAATGTGCCAAACAGGTGAGAGAATCAAAACCACCAATTTGTATTTACAAAAAAACTTCACGTCATTAACCACTTGCCGATCGCCGCACACCGATATACGTCAGCAGAATGGCAGTGGTGGGCAAATGGGCATACCTGTACGTCCCCTTTAATTTGTGGACTAGTGGGCGCGCGGGCTCGATGTCTGCCGGTGTCCTGCGATCGTGTCACGGAGCAGCAGAATGGGGAGATGCAAAAAAGGCATTTCCCTGTTCTGCCTAGCAACAAGACAGAGATCTACTCCTCCCTGTCTTTGGGAGCAATGATCTCTGTCATGTTGTAGTAAGCCCACCCCCACTACAGTTTGAATCACTCCCTAGGACACACTTAACCTCTTGATCGATCGCCCCCCTAGTGTTTATCCCCTTCCCTGCCAGTGTCATTTACACAGTAATCCAAAAATAATTAAAGAGTGTGGGACTTTAAATGAGGCAGATCCAAACACAAATTTGGGAGTAAAAATTTTTAATTTTAATGTACATAAGTGTCAAATTGCATAGCGTTATATATGTGTCGAAAAGTTACTCAATGCATGTACAGACATCTAGAAAAAATACATGGTATACATAAAGATGGGGTGTAAAACCATAATTACCATAACAGGGGAACAATATTACATAATTCATAAATGCAACTAGTAATGTACAGTAAAATTGCATATGCGCATCGACGTCACGCATATGCCGCACCAGTGACGTCCCTATTTGGCATCGTCTGGTCTCGCGTTATTTTCCATCCAGCTGATGTACGGGCGGGAATAGGTTTGGCGCCATTGGCGGACAGACTCCCCCCACCCGTCATCATGCTTGCGTGACGTTGGTATTGTCTGCCCTATATGGCCGGCCCACCTGGGAGTCCCCACCTACAATCGATCAGATGACCGGCTTGCCCTGCTCGCTTCACTGCACCCGCATAACCTATACCGGCTACTACAAGATCTACTTGCCAATTTTGGCACAATATTCCATATACTATTTGTTGCTTGGTTGGGGACTTTCCGGTGTGGGCCTGTTGTCTGTGGGCAGACTTGTATACCTCAGCTCCCGGGGAGGCCTGATGTGGTGACCCCTGCATATTGGGATCTTTTGAAGTTCACTGTTCCAATGGGATATATTCATTATCCGCTCCTGATGAGTTGGTTAACCGACAAAACGCGTCAAGCTTCATACTCCCATCAATATTTTTATGAATTTTACTGTACATTACTAGTCGCATTTATGAATTATGTAATATTGTTCCCCTGTTATGGTAATTATGTTTTTACACCCCATCTTTATGTATACCATGTATTTTTTCTAGATGTCTGTACATGCATTGAGTAACTATTCGACACATATAACGCTATGCAATTTGACACTTATGTACATTAAAATTAAAATTTTTTACTCCCAAATTTGTGTTTGAATCTGCCTCATTTAAAGTCCCATACTCTTTAATTATTTTTGCATTTAATATAGGGATGGAGGCGCACTACCCCCCTTTCCTTGTGCGCTTTATTTAAAGTCCCAGTATATGAGATATACTTCCCCCCCCCCCTCTTTGTCGTATTTACACAGTAATCAGTGCATTTTTATAGCACTGATCACGGTATAAATGACAATGGTCCCGAAATAGTGTCAAGCATGTCCGATGTGTCCGCCACAATGTCGCACTCATGATAAAAATTGCAGATCGCCCCCCGACCGGATCCATAAATTTCACCCCAACACCTCACCCAACCGCTCCCGGCTCCATGCTCCACATCTGGTGGGACTGCCCAATACTCCAACCTTTCTGGAAGGCAATACAGTCCCTTATATCCCGTATCACGACATTCCCCATTCCACTCTCCCCTGCACACTTCCTGCTACATCACACCTCTACATCCACAAGATCCTACAAACGTTCCCTTACTATACACCTCATCAACGCGGCTAACCAATGCATTCCTGTACATTGGAAATGCTCTTCTCCCCCCTCGATAGAGGAATGGATTCGTAAGGTTGACAAAATTGAGGAGATGGAAAATCTAATCCACCAAACCAAAGAAGACACGTCCACCCATGAACAAACATGGGCATGTTGGAAACACTTTAAACAACTCCCCTCCACTCAACAAAACCCCCCTTGAATCCCTCTCCCGACTTATTATCATCCACTACCTACCATATCTCACTTCTGAGCCAACCCACTCAAACGTCTATCCCACTTGAATCACATTTACTCCGTCGGTGACCGCGCCCATCCACAGCAAGATCCCTCACGGGGTGGATGGGTAGGGACACCAACTCGGACACGAAGGCTACCTATCCTTGCCTTCTATGCAATTATCACCTACACCCACCTACACTATTCTTGATACTTTCATTCCACTTCCCCTGCGCAAAGTATCTTTACAGCTCTTACCTCTTGCCTGCTAGGCACTATATAGATAACTGTTTGTGGTTTAAATGATACCAATCGTTGTGTTGCACAGGGATTTTCCCCTGCCCTTACTATCTTACGAACGTCCATACACCTTGCTACCTTATTTGTCATTATATCCATGAGTGTTTTGCATTCTCTCAGAAAATTGTTTCTATTACTGTTGAATTTATCTGTAACTGCCAACTTATACTAATAAAATTTCTTTGAAAAAAAAAAAAAAAAAAAATTGCAGATCGCCGCCATTACTAATAAAACATTTTTTAAATAAAAATGCCATAAATGTATCCCCTATTTTGTAGGCGCTATAACTTTTGCGCAAACCAATCAATATACTATTATTTCGATTTTTTTTTTTACCAAAAATATGTAGAATACATATCGGCCTAAACTGAGGAGAAATTATTTTTTTTATATATTTTTGGGGACATTTATTCTTGCAAAAAGTAAAGAATATAGCTTTTTTTCAAAATTTACGCTATTTTTGTGTTTATAGCACAAAAAACAAAAACCACATAGGTGATCAAATACCACCAAAAGAAAGCTCTATTTGTGGGGAAAAAAAGGATGTCAATTTTGTTTTGGTGTAACGTCGCACGACCGCGCAATTTTCAGTTAAAGCGACGCAGTGCCGAATCACAGTGCTCTGGTCAGGAAGGGGGTAAAACCTTCCAGGGCTGAAGTGGTTAAAAACATCAGTTTATTCTATCTTATTTAAAAGATGCCATGCAAATTTGAAACCAACAGTACAAAACAGTCAGACAAATGTACATAAGCATTGTGAAATCGCTTGTAATCCTTATGTACATTTGCCTGACTGTTTTGTACTGTTGGTTTTATATTTGCATGGGATCTTTTAAATAAGCTAGAATAAACTGATGTTTTTAATGACGTGAAGTTTTTTTGTATACCCTGTTTCCCCGAAAATAAGACCTAGCGTGATTGTCAGTGATGGCTGCAATATAAGCCCTACCCCCCAAATAAGCCCTAGTTAAAGTCCTTGTAGGTCTTATTTTCAAGGTAGGGCTTATTTTCGGGGAAACAGGGAAGGGTTTATTTGGGGGGGTAGGGATTATATTGCAGTCATCACCGACAATCACGCTAGGTCTTATTTTCGGAGAAACAGGGTATACAAATTGGTGGTTTTGATTCTCTCACCTGTTTGGCACAATTAAAGTCTCTTCCCCTGTGGAGGAATAACCTTGTATCCAGATGGGTCCTGGCTTTCCTTAAATAGGGGAATTAACCATATATGGAACTTGTAAATGATGGGATGGTGCCACAGTGGGACTTACTCCTTTTTCTTTTGAGCTTGCCGGGTCCACCCTTTCTCCAATATATTTTGTGCTATCTTGGCATTTCATGGCTTCCGAAACTGTGATAGGTAGTGAGGAGTGAAATCAACAATTTACGCCCTTAGAAAGCCTGAAGCTAGACTGCCAAAAAGTTTGTATTCCCGCACTCAGGAGAAGCAGCAGAATGTATTTTGGGGTGTAATTTCACATATACCTATGGCATGTTTTAGCACTATATCATTTAAGTGACAACATGCCTCTCAGAAAATAGCTTGGGGTGCCTGCTTTCTAAAAAGGGGTCATTGGGGGGGGGGGGGGGGGGGGGGGGGTTGTGCTATTTTGGCATTTCATGGCCTCCGAAACTGTGATAGGTAGTGAGGATTAAAATCAACAATTTATGCCCTTAGAAAGCCTGAAGGCAGTGAATGGTTTTTCGGGGTCCTGTACGGGGCTAGACTGCCAAAAAGTCCCACACATGTGGTATCCCTGTACTCAGAAGAAGCAGCAGAATGCATTTTTGTGTGTAAAAAAATGTTGTAATTTTCCAGAAACTTGTGGCAAAATATAAAATATTCCATGGACTCAACATGCATCTCAGCACATAGCTTGGGGGGTCAACTTTCCAAAAAGGGGTAATTTGGGGGAGGGGGGGGGGGGGGTCGTTCCTGGTATTTTATGGCCAACATTAGAAGCTTATGCCACACATCACCCACTCTTCTAACTACGGTACTTGAAAATCAAGACACTTTTTGTTTGCATGAAAAAATTAAATTTTTTTGCTAGAAAACCCCCAAACATTTCAATACTTTTTTTTAAAGCAGAGGCCCTACAGATTACAATGGAGGGTGTTGCAATTTTTTTTTTTGTACACAGTATTTGTGCAGCAATTTTTCAAACGCAATTTTTGGAGGAAAAAAACACTTTTTTGAATTGTAATGCACAAAAACACACTATATTGTCCAAATGTTTGGTAAAATTTCAAAGACGATCTTATGCTGAGTACACGCGCCCGTGCAGCGGTGACAAACTACATACATATTTAAAAGCCTTTACAGGTTACCACTTTAGATTTACAGAGGAGGTCTAGAATTACTGCCTTCGATCTGGCGTTCGCAGTGATACCTCACATGCATGGTGCAATTGCTGTATACATATGACACAAGACTGATGCTTGCGTTTGCCTTTGCGCACAAGCATGGGGGGACAGGGGTGCTTTAATAATTTTTTTTATTATTTAATTTGCTTTTTTATTTTTTTTTTTTACACTATCCCTTTAATTTTTTATTTTTTTTTATAATTTTTATTGTTATCGCAGGGAATTTAAATATCACCTATGATAGCAATAGGTAGTGACAGGTACTCTTTTTTTTAAAATGTGGGGTCTATTAGACTCTAGACTCTTCTACCCTTAAAAAGAACAAGAACAAAGGGAAATGGCAATTGCAATGTTTATCCCCATGCAGACCTACTGTTATTATTTGTTGTACCAGCTGACGCCGTTGCGTAGCGACCGGCATCAGCCTATATATGATTCGCAGTCCTCATTAGCCAACTAGATCTGAAGAAAATGCGGATGCATTGAAACGCGCCATCTGACTCATCCAGACGCCATTTCCGCATCTCAGCCTCCAGTGACTTGTGCGCTCCACGCTGGTCCACTTCTGTTTCCGGTGTTCAAAACGGACGGCGCGCATCCCTTGCTGACACCTGGACCTTTTCTGTACCCCCAACGGCAGCGCCTCCACCAGCCAAAGACCTTAACCACGGACTACCTTACCACCATCACCTGGACAGCGGTCTCCTACATCACTGGGACGCCACACTGAGAAAAGCTGCGGATGTCCTATGGACTAACCACATGTGTTTACATGCCAAACTCGTTTGAATTATTGTGAGTAGTCATTTGGCCACTTTTACATATCTCCATTAAAGCTGTTTTAAGATACTGCACTTAGATTGGCGCACCTTGCTTCTTTTTCTATTCTCTTCTACCCTTAAAGCATCTGACCACACCAAGATCGGTGTGATAAGGTGCTTTCAAAATTGTCCAATGTTGCTGTTTATATCTGGCGAAACCAAAGTCATGAAATGCTCGTAGCTTCCGGATTCTTAGGCCATAGAGATGATTGGAGCCATTCTGGTGTCCGATCAGCTCTATGGTCAGCTGGCGGTCAGCTGGCTGAACCACCGGCTGCATTCTCAGGTTCCCCAGTGGGGCAGGAGAGCCCAAAAAAAACATGGAAGGCGGGGGGGGGTCTCCGCCCACTGCTTGTAAAAGCAGTCTAGTGGCAATTAGCTGCTAGGATTGCTTTTACATGAAAGCCGACTGCCGGCTGAAAAAAAAAGGTACCAAGATGATGCCTAAACCTGCAGGCATCATTCTGGTATAAACACTCAAAGTCTCAAAGTCAAGCAACATACCAGTACGCTGCTGGTCCTTGTTGGGCATATATTGTAATGTTCTTTTTTTTCATGCAGCCTGACAGATTCCTCCATTCACATCGATCGTTCGGTGGTATGCCCACCATTAGAATAATGCCCTGCATCCACCCACTTGTAATGATGGGCATACATGCACTGTTTTTTTCTCCAGTCACATTGATCGATGTAGATGAAGAAATCTCTGCCAAGAAAATATTGTTTTTTTTTCAAAATTCGCTGTCTTTTTTTATTTAAATCACAAAAAATAGAAAACGCAGAGGTGATCAAATACCACCAAAAGAAAGCTCTATTTGTGGGAAAAAATGATATTTGGGTACAGCGTTGCACGACTGCGCAATTGTCAGTTAACGTAACGCAGTGCCGTATCGCAAAAAATGGCCTAGTCATGAAGAGGGGGCAAATCCTCCGTAGGGCAATTGGTTAATCATCTGCTGACCCCTCCATGCTAGCCATCCCAGCATGGAAAGACGGGGAAATGTCAAAACGCAGGATCTGGGACTGTTAGGGATGATGCGATTGTAAAAACAAAGTATTTTGTTTGTTGAATTTCCAGGATCTCGGAAGTCCCATGTACGGGTTGTTTTGTATCTACATACAGGTACAATTAATCACATTAACAAGGCGGCCGGAGGGGCGCGGAGACAATAACGGTGACCGGGAGCAACGTCTTGATGAGCCATTTAGGTAAATATCATGTCAGAAAGTGGTACAAAGAGGAAACCTCAAACAAGGTAATTAGAGGAGCCGTGTTATAAAACTAATAAAATTGATCGATGCAGACCCATAATTAATATAATAAACGAAAGAGCTCACGTGGCAATAACCTTTACTAATGACAGATTGTGAAAGGTGTTAGCATTTATGTTTATATCTGTTTTATGGTTACTAATTACTGGATTTTGTGCAAGCAGATATTATGATACTATGCCTGGCAGTCACTTCTATTGTCTGTTCTACAGTAATGAGGATAAGGATGGCCCGTCACCTAAATTACCGTATATACTCGAGTATAAGCCGACCCGAATATAAGCCGAGGCACCTAATTTTACTAAAAACAACTGGGAAAATGTATTGACTCGAATATAAGCCTAGGGTGAGAAATGCGCAGCTACTGTTAGTGGAAAAGAGGGTCAACAATGCCCATTTGCAGCCTCACTGTGCCCATTTGCAGCCATAGGTCACCCAAACTTCAAACTTGGTAGTTAAGGGTTCCTAGCTGCAGCCAAAATTTGGGGTCTCTGGACCCAAAGGGTCCCGAAATGACATTGCTGCAGATGGACACAGTTGACCGATTTTGGGGCCCCGTATCTTGGGGTCACTTGTTGCTAGGAACCCCATCTTTGTATATGTTGTAGTGCTAGTTCAACTGGGGTTCCTAGCACTAAGTGGCCTGAGTAGGGATGAGCCGAACACCCCCGGGTTCGGTTCGCACCAGAACCTGCGAACGGACCTAAAGTTCGCGCGAACGTTAGAACCCTATTAGTTACAATGGACGCGAACGTTTGAAATCTAAAGTGCTAACTATAACGGCCAATATGCATGTTATTGTCATAAAACAGGTTTGGGGACCCGGGTCCTGCCCCTCGGGGAAATGTATCAATGCAAAAAGAAGTTTTAAAAACTGACGTTTTTTCGGGAGCAGTGATTTTAATGATGCATAAAGTGAAACAAAAAAAAGTGAAATATTCTTTTACATATGGTACCTGGGGGGTGTCTAAAGTATGCCTGTGAAGTGGCATGTGTTTCCTGTGTTTAGAACTGTCCCTGCACAAAATGACATTTGTAAAGGAAAAAAAGAAGCCATTTAAAACTGCTTGAGGCTTTAATGTCATGTCACAGATGGCTGGATTAGATGACAACAGGGCAGAAGGGCAGATACAGGGTAAGGTGGTTTTAGTGTGCTGTGCTATAGTCACACAGCACACACACACTAACTCCTGCAGATGGCTGCCTTAGATGACAACAGGGCAGAAGGGCAGATACAGGGTAAGGTGGTTTTAGTGTGCTACTGCTGTGCTATACTCACACAACACACACACACACTAAACTCCTGCAGATGGCTGGATTGGTAGAGATTAGAGAACAGCACAGAGAAGAATAAACTATCCCTGCCTATTTTTCCTCTTTCCCTACACTATTCCCCACACAGAAATGAATCACAAGCTCATATAGTGTGTACACTGTACAGTACAGTCTGTCACTGTTCCTAGCGCCGGAACACACTACACGAGGCCGCCGGCGCGGCAGCCTTATATAGTGTGGGGCGTGTACTAAATCCCCTGAGCTATAATTGGCCACATGCATCCTGCCTGTGACCAATTATTGCTCTCCTCGCCGCTGGCTCTATGATTGGCCAAGCATGCGCGGCCACAGTGCATGCTTGGCCAATCATCAGCCAGCAATGCACTGCGACTGGCGCAGTGCATTGTGGACTGTTCGCATCACACGAATTTGATGCGAACGGCGCTCAGAGTTCTGGTTTCGACGAGCGGACGAACAGTCGATGTTTGATTCGAACATGGGTTCGAATGGAACACCGGGCCCATCCTTAGCCCTGAGATACGGGGCTCCAAAGTCAGGTCGGAAAATGTCATTCTCTGCTGCAGAAAAGTGCTTGACTCGAGTATAAGCCGAGGGGGGCAAAACTCGGCTTATACTCGAGTATATACGGTATAACTGTGAGCAGTGTTCCTCAACCCCTTTTTTAAGTCACAAACGTTTTCAAAATCTTGAGGCACTCCAGTCTAAAATGGGGGGTCCCTGTCACATCAGAAACCCCCCATCTTTCACATCAGAGTCCTCACTTTCCTACTCCCCCTTTTCACATTTAGTATCCCCCCTTTTACATCAGATTCTTCAGTCCGTCCTTCCTGTCACAGTAGAGTCCTTAGCCCCCCCTTTCACATCAGAGCCCTCAGTCCCCCCTTCCTCATCAGAGTCTTCAATCCCCCCCAACCTTCTTTCATCTTCAAATTTTTTCTAATGCCCTGTACACACGATAGTATTTTCTGACAACAAATGTTGGATGTGAGCTGAGTTGTTGTCTGAATTTCCGCCAACAAATATTTGGAAGCAGGTTCTCAAATTTTCCGACAACAAAACTTGTGGTCGGAAATTCCGACCGTGTGTACACAATTCCGACGCACAAAATTCCACGCATGCTCGGAATCAAGCAGAAGAGCCGCACTGGCTATTAAACTTCATTTTTCTCGGCTCGTTGAACGTCTTGTACATCACGGCGTTCTTGACGTTCGGAATTTCCGACAACATTTGTGTGACCGTGTGTATGCAAGACAAGTTTGAGCCAACATCCTTCTGAAAAAAATCCACGGTTTTGTTGTCGGAAAATCCGATCTTGTGTCCCCAGTTACCCCTTGCCTCTTTGCCTTTTTCCCACATCAGTGCTCAGCCACTAACCCCCCCCCCCCTTCATCTTTATACATCAAAGCCCCCATATATTTTTACATCAGAGGTCTCAGTTCCCCCTCGCCCCTTTTTTACATTGATGCCCTCAGTCCCTCCGCCATCTTTTTACATCAGAGCCCTCAGTCCCTCTCCCATCTTTTTACATTGGAGCCCTCAGTCCCTCTCCCATCTTTTTACATTGGAGCCCTCAGTCCCTCCCACATCTTTTTACATCGGAGCCCTCAGTCCCTCCTCCATCTTTTTACATCGGAGCCCTCAGTCCCTCCCACATCTTTTTACATTGGAGCCCTCAGTCCCTCCCCCATATTTTTACATCGGAGCCCTCAGTCCCTCCCCCATATTCTTACATCAGATTTCTCAGCCCCCCTCATCTTTTTACATCAGAGCCCTCAAACCCTCCCCCACCTTTTTACATAAGAGGTCTCAGTTCCCCACCCGCCCCTTTTTACATCGGAGCCCTCAGTCCCTCCCACATCTTTTCACATGAGGGTTCTCAAGCCCACCCCCATCTTTTTACATCTTCTCAGCCCCCTCCCCCCCCCCAATATTTTTACATTGTAGCGTTCAGTCCCCCACCCATCTTTTTATATAAGGGGTCTCAGTTCCCCACCCCGCCCCTTTTTACATCGGAGCCCTCGGTTCCTTCCCCATCATTTTACATAAGAGTTCTCAGCCACCCCCCCATCTTTTTACATCTTTTACATAAGAGGTCTCAGGTTCCTTTTTAAATCGGAGCCCTCAGTCCCTCCCCTGTCTTTATACATGAGAGTTCTCAGCCCCCCTCCCATCTTTTTACATAAGATGTCTCAGTTACCCCCCCCCCCCCCCTTTTTACATTGAAGCCCTCTCTCATCTTTTTAAATGAGAGTCCTCAGCCCAAACCCCCCACCCCCATCTATTTATATCGGAGCCCTCAGTCCTGTCCCCCCTCCATTTTTTACATTAGAGTCTCAGCCACCCTCCCTCCCGCAGCATGGATCAGCATGATAGCCAGGGGACTATCTTATTATTACATACTAGTATTTAAAAAAAAATAACAAAAAATGTAATAATAGTAAAATAATAATTTAAAAAAATGTATAAATAAATTCATTTTAATAAATAAAAAAAATGTATATTATTAAACAGGGTCTCTTACTAACCCACCCCCCACCTGACTTTTACACATATTTTTTATGTCTTTCTGAGACACACATGGTGCTTTTAATGGGTATGGAGAAGCATGAACTCCTACCATGCACTGAGTTTGAGCATCGCGGTCAATCCACAAGTCTGAACACAATAATGGGAAGAGAAGGGCAACGTCTTCAGCACAAAGGGTTTCACTCTCTGATGATACAAAAAGTGATGGCCCAGAAAAGAGGAACACCCAGGACTTCTGACACAATGCAAGAGAAAATCCAGAAAAGCCTTTTTTTTAGGAGTGGGGATGACCTTGAGCACCTTATGGACTTGCACCAAATACTCCTCAAGGCTTCCATCAAAACCAAAGTTACCTTTATTCATGCCCTTCTGAGACACACATGGTGCTTTTAATGGGTAAGGGGGAGCATGGCCTCCTATCATGCACAGTGTTTGAGCATAGCGGTCAATCCACAAGTCTGAACACAATAATGGGAAGAGAAGGACAACGTCTGCAGCACAAAGGGTTTGACTCCCAGCAAATTGCCTTGCGTCTTCGCCCTCTGATGACACAAAAAGTGATGACCCAGAAAAGAGGAACATCCAGAACTTTTGACATAATGCAAGAGATAACCCAGAAACGCCTTTTTTTAGGATTGGGGGTGACTTTGAGCACCTTAAGGGTTTGCACCAAATACTCCTCAAGGCTTCCATCAAAACCAAAAGGTACCATTTTTTCATGCCCTTCTTATGCCGCGTACACACGGTCGGAATTTCCGATGGAAACAGTCCGATGGGAGATCTTCATCGGATTTTCCGACCGTGTTTATGCCCATCGGTCTTTTTCTGTCGGAATTTCCGACGGACTTTGGATTGAGAGCATGTTCTTAATTTTTCCGGCGGAAAACCTTTCTATCGGATTTTCTGATCGTGTTTATGCAATTCCGACATGCAAAATTCCGACGCATGCTCGGAAACAATTTGACGCATGCTCGGAAGCATTAAACTTCCCTTTTATAGTGCAGTTGAACGCGTTGTATGCCGTAGTGTTATTGACCGTCGGAATTTGGTGTGACCGTGTGTAGGCAAGACAGCTTGAGCGGAATTCCGTCGGAAATCCGACGGGAAAACCATCAGAGATTTTTCCGACGAGAATTTCGACCGTGTGCACGCGGCATAAGACACACATGGTGCTTTTAATGGGTATGGAGGAGCATGACCTCCTATCATGCACAGTGTTTGAGCATAGTGGTCAATTCACAAGTCTGAACACAATAATGGGAAGAGAAGGGCAACGTCTTCAGCACAAAGGGTTTGACTCTCGGCAAATTGCCTTGCGCCTTCACCCTCTGAAGACACAAAAAGTGATGACCCAGAAACGAGGAACACCCAGGACTCATGACATAATGCAAGAGAAAACCCAGAGAAGACTTTTTTTACAAGCGGGGATGGGTGACCTTGAGCACCTTGAGGGCTTGCATCAAATACTCCTCAAGGCTTTACATCATAACCAAAGGTACCTTTAATTAAAAAATAATTCTGTTCATGCCCTATCTTTTGCAAAGGCCTTAGATTTGCTGATGTGCCGCAACGACACCCAGTGTGTGACTTATCTGCTCTCCTGACGGCGAAAAAAAAGAAAAAAAAAAGAAACATGTAGCAGTTTTCTAAGTGAACAAGCTGTGCAACGCTGATGGAGTAATGGGAATTGTTCATCTTGTGACAGTCAACAGCAGACTTCATTTGAAGTTATAGGAAGACATAACTCATATTGACATTATCCCTCACATGCAGTTCTGGGAAGCGATTTATATGTTTCTCATTGTTCAGCACAAGCAGATAGCATCTATTCAATTCAAAGATGAGTTTTCCTTGCTGCACAGATACATTTTCAATCAACGAGACGAGCGAAAAAGGCACAGCTCTGTTTACAGAAAAGAAAAAAAAAAAAGTAACCTTATATTCCGGTATACATACACGCTTGTTTAATTCAAGACGACAACAAAGGGCTTTATTTTGATGCTGTGTAAATACAAAGACGCGCTTGACTCCTGGGTTAAACAGGTGACTGGAAAATACAAAGACTTCAGAGATTGATGCAATGGGTTGGCTGCGACTGATACTTTAATTAAAGCGGACCTACCGTCACAATCCAAAAACAACGAGTGGATAGGGCATACTGAGCATTATCACATTGGCGTAAAAAAAAAAAAATAACAATTTTGCTCTATGAAAAAAAAAATGCTGCTTCCCAGCTTTGTCACATCACCTAATGCCTAGGCAGGGGGAAATTATATTAAAGTGATTCCAAACCCTTTCAGGTTTTTCACCTTAACCACTTGCCAACTGCGTAACGTACTTGTACTGCGGCAAAGTGTCTCTATTGAGGGAAATCACGTACCTGTACGTCATTTCATGCAATAGCCTCTAGGGGGCTGCTGGAGAGCCGATCGCGCACTGATTGGACAAAGGGGGAGCCAATCAGCGGGTCCGGCGGACAGTGCATTTTTTCTTTAGCAGTATTCACTGTATTGGTGTCACTGGTCCCCAAAAAGTGTCAGATTTGTCCACTGCAATGTCGCATTCCTGCTAATAATCACTGATCGCCGACATTACTAGTAAAAAAATGAAAAAAAAATTAAAAATGCCATAAATCCATCCCATAGTTTGTAGACGCAATAACTTTTATGCAAACCAATTAATATACGCTTTTGTTATTTTTACCAAAAATAAGTAGCAGAATGCATATTGGTTTAAATTTATGAAGAAATTAAAAAAAAAATTATTGGATGTGTTTTATAGCAGAAAGTAAAAAATATTGTTTTTTTTTTTTTTTCAAAATTGTAGGTCTTTTTCTTGTTTATAGTGCAAAAAATAAAAAAACTGCAGAGGTGATCAAATACCACCAAAAGAAAACTCTATTTGTGGGAAAAAAAGGATGTCAAATTAATTTGGGTACAGCGTCACACAACCACGCAATTTTCATTTAAAGTAATGCAGTGTCGTTTTACCAAAAATGTGGGGGGTAAAACCTCCCTGAAGTGGTTAATGCATTCTGTGCATTAACCTCTTCCGGAGCACCTACTGTATGTATATATACATCATTACTTTCACGTTATATACCGTTGTTATGGCAGCAGCTGCCATAACTCTGGTATTTTTTTTTATACGGCGGGTGATTCAGCGTTTGATAAAAGTGGTCCCAGCAGCGGATTCACCATAAGATAATTTTTATAGGCAACGAGAGAGGTGCCCGCTTCCCCGCTTATCGGAGCCATCGGTAAAGGGGGAAACGATCCAAACCCCGGAGCGATGGGCAGAAAGACCAGTGAGGGTAAGATGGCCCCCACGACTCTGTGCCCTTGGAGGACCGGAAGCAACGTCTGACATCACTTCCGCCTAACGGCCTTAAAGGGCCAATTACATTTTTTTTTGTAAATGTAAGTAAAATAATATAATAAATAAAGAGGGCCTGCCATGCTTATTTCTATTAGAAGGGATGTTTACGGAAAAAAATTTTTTAAAGGGACAGTGTAAAAATAAAAAATAAAAGAAATAAGAAAAAAATAAAATAAAATTGAAAGCGCCCCGTCCCTTTGAGTAATATGACGCTGGCAGGAACACTCTCTCCCTCCAGGTGGACGTCATATGACGTCCTCTGCTTCTCGCCGATACTGCGGGCCCCCGGGGACCCTCAGCGTGGCGATTGGGGATCAGGAGTGTCCTTTCGGGACACAGCCCCTCCCAGATCAGGGTAAAGAGCCAATGAAATTGACTCTTTATCACGTGACCGGCTGTGTCCAATCACAGCCGGTCACTTTGAAGAAGATCCGCATGCATGTGCAGCTCGGCGATCGGGGTAAGGTTTGTCCCTTGAACAAAGCCCAGCCCCGATCAGGGTAAAGAGCCAATGGAAATTGTCTCTTTACCACGTGACCAGATGTGTCCAATCACAGCCGGTCACAAGTGTAAACATACCAGGATTAACGGCTGTTACCGGGTTCTCCTCCTCACACACCTATCCAGTGTGAGGAGGATATTGCGGAACAGTGAGTTACAGATTACTGTCTGCTATTACTACTGTGCCCCCCTAAATAAAGAGGGCCTGTCATCATCTCATCTGAGTACCTTTCTGAGCTCATCAAAGTACCTATCACCCCATCTGAGTACCTGTCACCCCATTTGAGTACCTGTCACCTTATCAGAGTAACTGTCACCCCATCTGAGTGCCTGTCACCCCATCTGAGTACCTGTCACCCCATCAGAGTACCTGTCAACACATCTGAGTACCGGTCCCCCCATCTGAGTACCTGTCCCCTCATCAGAGTACCGGTCCCCCCATCTGAGTACCTGTCCCCTCATCAGAGTACCTGTCACCCCATCTGAGTACCTGTCACCTTATCAGAGTTCCTGTGACCCCCATCTGAGTACCTGTCACCTCATCTGAGTACCTGTCACCTCATCTGAGTACCTGTGACCCCATCTGAGTACCTGTCCCCTCATCAGAGTACCTGTGACCCCCATCTGAGTACCTGTCACCTCATCTGAGTACCTGTCACCTCATCTGAGTACCTGTGACCCCATCTGAGTACCTGTGACCCCATCTGAGTACCTGTCACCTCATCAGAGTACCTGTTCTGTGAGCCCAGCAATGCCTGAGGGTTGGATTTAAATGTTCAAATGCTGCAGCCCTATCTATCAACATGAAAGTCCCTCTTCTAGTATAAAAAAAAGGTTGCAATATAGTTCTTACATTTGGCCATACGTCACCTATCAAAAATCAACGGAGATACCCAACCCCTTCCTCAAATTTATCACTGTCCTGATCTATCAGCAGGCAGAAAGCATTTGCTCTGATTGTGTCAGCAGGCTGCCATTTTCCTGACAATGTTCCACCATCAGCAACCGGAAGAAGACGCCCAAAAAAAATGTCGGGTGTGCAGCAAAAGTGACCAGTTTCCATTGTCCCCAATGTCCCTCCCAACCATGCCTTTGCATCGGAGAATGCTTAAGACACTATCACACTCTCGTAAACTATTAACCCAAATTTCAAATAGACTTCCATTCCCAAGTTTTCAATTTCTGTGCTAATTATTTCACTTGTCTCAACCAACCATATCACTGCCTTCCATGTGAACTGATCCTGGCCTGTTTATCCACTATGCCTCTGTCTGCTGTCTACATTGTTTATCAGCCATGTTTCTGCCTTTCACATGAACTGACCCTGGACTATCGACTGTGCCTCTGCCTAACGTCTATTTCTGCCTTTTACCTGCACCGACCTTGGCATGTTGACCATGTTTGCCTGCCCCTTGGGCTGCTCTTTCAACCTGCTACACAGGGGTCTCACAAATGTGAGGGGCGCCAGAAAAGTGTTCTGAGTTGGGAAAACCAGTTTTTGTTTTCTTGTTTTGTAATTCCCAGAACAGGGTCTGGAGTCCGAAGGCTTCAAAGCGATTTGGGTGGGAGAAGCCTCTACCTCTGTCCTCATTCTTTCCTGACTGAGGCCCTAAGCTTGATGGCCCTGCTTGCTGCCTGGACCAATACTTTGGCTGTGCTGACAATATCTCTGCCTGCACTGACTCAGGACTTTTCATGGACCATGTGCCTGTTGCCTGGACCAATACTTTGGCTGCACTTACCATATTTCTGCCTGCTGCCTGTACTAACTACGGACAGTGTTCCTGCCGTCTGCATGGTCGATCCTTTCACTGCTGCTGACCACATCTCTACCTGCTACCTGGAACATTGCTTTGGCTGTGCTTACACCATCTCTAGCTGTACTGACTAAGCCTGCTGCCTGGACTCATGCTCTCATCTGTGGACCACTGCACTACTAAAACCGCGGGTAATCTTTTCTTTACCCTTTGCTCAGCAGAATGTATTTTTATTTGTAATTGGTATGTACAGTACATGCTATATGTTCAAAATATGAAGGGACAATGTGATAGGTTGGCAGGAATTTGAGTCTGTAATTTATGCTCCTAGAACGCCTGGAGGTGCTACTTGGATGTTGGGCCTCTCTATGTGGCCAGGCTGTGTAAAAGTCTCACACATGTGGTATCGCCATACTCGGGAGCAGTAGCAGAATGTATTTTGGGGTGTAATTGCAAGTATGCATGTGCTGTGTGAGAGAAATAACTTGTATAACATATTTGAGTAAAAAAAAATCTTTGAGTAAAAAAAAAATCTTAATTTTCACAAGAATTGTGGGAAACATCAAAAATCTCACCATACCTTTTACTAAATACCTTGGATTGTCTACTTTCCAGTAGTAGTACTTTCCGGTCATTTGCGGGGGTATTTGTCCTGGGCCATCAGTACATCAGGTGTGATCAATTTTCAATGATTTGCACCATAGCTTGTAGACTTTCACAGAGAATAATATCCACTAATTTGGATTATTTTTACCAAAAGGTATGTGGCAGTATAAATTTTGGCCCAAATTTATGAAGAAATTTTGTAATGTTTGGGTACAATGTAGCATGACTGAGTAATTGTCATTTAAAGTGTGAGAGCTCTGAAAGCTGAAAATTGGTCTGGGCAGGAAGGGTGTATAAGTGCCCTGTATTGAATTGGTTAAAGAGAACCTGTCACCTAAAAATCATCATATAGGGGGGTGTTTGTCCCCTACGTGTTGTAAAAAAAAAAGTTACAACCAAGCACATAAAATCCCCCCCCCATTCTTTTTTGAGCCGCCACCCCCACATATACGCACGTACAAACATAAACGCATGCGTCTGAGGCGCCTATGCGTGAAAACGTTGATTGCAATAAAAAATGTACAGATTTACGGAGTGAGAGCAATACTTCTAGCACAAGACCTCCTCCATAACGCTAGACTGATGACCTATAGGGGGCTTTTGAAGCATCGCCTATAGAAAATATAGGGTACTGAAGTTTACCGCCATTTCATGGGTGCACACAAATTTAAAGTTTGACATGTTGGGAATCTATTTACTCTGTGTAGCCTTGTCTTTCATATTATACCAACAATTTGAGCAGTTTATTGTGTTTGTTTGCCCTAATATTCCTTTTAGTGTGTTTTATACTGACATTTCCTAGACCTTTGTGGTAATATAAAATTACGTAAAAAATTGAAACTAGCACTATTTTGTTCTCTAGGTTGTCTTCTTTTAGAAAATATGTAATAATGTTTGGGGGTTTTATGTAATCTTCAGGCCTAAAATTATTTTTTAAACATGTGTGCAACAAATGCAAAAATGGTTCTGACAGCGAAAAGGTTGCATCAATGCAATATTCTTTTGTAAAAAAAAGATCATTTTTACAGAGCAGTGATTTAAATGATGCTTAAAGTTACATAGTTACATAGTTAGTCAGGTTGAAAAAAGACACAAGTCCATTTAGTTCAATCATAAAAATAAATACAGTGGAACCTTGGATTACGAGCATAATCTGTTCCAGGAGAATGCTTGTAATCCAAAGCACTCGCATATCAAAGCGAGTTTCTGCATAGAAGTTAATGGAAACAAAGATAATTTGTTCCACATTGACTTCTATTGCATGCAATACGGCATGTGGCCAGAGATGGGGGGCGCCGGAGAGACTTGGAAATACTCGGAGGCCGTTTGGATGCACTCTGAAACACTCGGGAACAGAGTATTTACAAGTGTTTCCAAGTATTTCTGAATGTCTCCAAATGTCACCGGCGCCCCTGCACCTGGCCAAATGCGGTACCGCACTGCAGAGGCTTAAATCCTGCTCCTTTTGCGAGACAACTCTTGCGAACCAAGTCAGGATTTAAAAAAATAATTGCTCGTATTGCGAAACGCTCATTAACCGCGTTACTCGCAATCCGAGGTTCCACTGTAACGAAAAAATAATATCATACAATCCCATATACACAATCCTTTACCCACAGTTGATCCAGTGGAAGGCAAAAACCCCAGCAAATTGTGATCCAATTTGCTACAGCAGGGGAAACAATTAAAGTGAAACAATTAAAATGAAAAATTCCTTTAAATAAAGTGCCTGGGGGATCCCCTTAGTCTGCCTGTAAAATGGTGCATCTGTATCATGTATAGAACATGCTGTAGCAAAACTGACATGTTTAAACAAAAAAATGACATTTAAATTGTTGGCAATACAGTACCATTGCCGGAAATAGAAAAAAAAATGGTGTGGGGTCCCCTCCCCAAAATCCATACCAGACCCTTATCCGAGCATGCAGCCTGACAGGTCAGGAAAGGGGGAGGGGGTCTAGTGAGTGCCTCCCCCTCCTGAACCATACCAGGCCACGTGCCCTCAACATGGGGGGGGGGCTCTGCAAAGCTTATAATGCACTCTGTGGGGCACTTGGCTTGCGAACATCCTGTTAAGCGCCCCACGGGTGTTCGGCAGTGGCGGCTGGTGGGTTCTTCTTTTGGGGGGTGGAAGATAAACAACACCCTCTCCCCCAGCGGCGTGGCATGGCACTGAAAAAGCACCCATCCACCTCTGCGAGCGGTCCAGCACTTACCCGCTTGTATGGCAAGGCTGTAGTGTCCTCTCCTCCTCTCCTGGAGTGTGGCTCCGGAGTCCGCTCCTCCAACTTTCTCCACCGTGTGTCTCCTCTTCCGCTAAAGCGCTAGACATTCAATAGGATCGCCTGATGCCAATCAGGAAACAGGTCTCACAGACCTGCCTACTGATTGATGGGGAGGAACTTTAGTGTGATAATAGCAAACATTTATTCACTATGGTTACACAACTGGGTGGCCTCGGAGCACAATGCTCTGCGCTCTGA
Organism: Lithobates sylvaticus; assembly: GCA_028564925.1. Classification (NCBI taxonomy): domain Eukaryota; kingdom Metazoa; phylum Chordata; class Amphibia; order Anura; family Ranidae; genus Lithobates; species Lithobates sylvaticus. The sequence goes on from CM053030.1 coordinate 508,160,708, forward strand.
GGCCACCCTTTTTTGAAGCCTATTAGAGCCTCCTGCTCTAATGAGGTGCTTCAAAAAACACCCCCCGCATTGGAATCCATGGTCCAGAGCCACTGATATGTAGATCAGGGTGCCAAATGCATGGATAGGGGAGGAGAGCCCATGTGCCCTCTATGGATGGGCCACCACTGGTGTTCACTGAACGGGCAAACGGGCGATGTACAGGGCCAACTTATGCTCGGTCCAAACCTCTTGTCCAACACTAGCTATAGTACAACAACCTCTAGCTCTATAGGTAGACATAAGAGGCACTTTTGCTTTGTTTCACCAAGTGGATTTGTTCATGATTTAATCCTTTTTTTGTGTTCACCAAGATAATTGTAATTACAAATCTCAGCTCTGGCTTCCAGCCTCCCATTATTAATAGAGCAATCAGCAAAAGCAGATCATAAACTGTCAACACTTAATTTTACATTAAATATTGTGGATTAAATCAGTACCTCCAAGAGATTTAAAATGCGTGTCACATCGGAACAAAGGCTGCGTATCAGCAGAATAAGAAGTAATGAATGAACTGGCACTTATTCTACTGACACAGCATCAGTTCCAAGAGGTACGGAATTCTTGGATACAAAGTCGGACTGTCAAGTTTTGAAAGATTATTTAAAATCTGAACGCCACAGTCTATATAACGCAAGGCTCGCACATAAAATATCGTTCTGTAATTCTGATACTTTACAACCCAAAATTAAAAGAACTCGTAGCTGCCCAGAGTTTTGGTCATTTCTTTTCAACAGTATCAAGAAAAAAGAACTGGCAAAGTGCTAAACCAATAAAAGAAACTCTATAGCTGTGAAAATAAGAAAGTTACATAGTTACCTACAGCAGCGACTGGTCCATCAGGGGCTTCACCCCCCTAATTTCCATGCGGAGCGCGGACTCATAGGTTTATTTGAGGTTTTTTTTTTTTAATCACATGATTAGAGCCAGAGGTTTTAATTGGTTTCAAAAAGGTTGGGATCGGGGCGCAGAGCACTGCCCCCCAAACTCACCCACTTGTGACATTAGCAAATCAATATTCGCTATTTTTCATCTGGCTTCTCCTCCCGGCCAATCAGGGCAGGAGGTGGATCTTAAGACCAGATTAGCCGGGAGGAGAAGCTAGGGAAGCCGCGACCGTGGATGGGGTGGGTGCAGACCTGGTAGGGATTTGTTTGCCGCCCCCCCACCCTCAAAACAAATTGAGCACCAGTTGCCACTGGTTACGTGGTTAGGTAGAGAAAAGTCACAGGTTCATCTAGTTCAACCACAAGAAAAAAAAATAGAGTCAATAAACAGAAAAACCTCCATATAAACAAACTGTCAGGGCTGGGCTCAGCCCTTCCTTCTCAAAGCTGGCCGCTCAGAAGCTAATTGCCAGCTCTTATCTCTCCACAGTGACTCACCTGTTGATGATATCCTGCTCACCAGTCCTGCCTACTTAAGCTGTCCAGTCCAGAGGATCTCTACCATCGCCTTGGTCACATCTCTAGAGATGCTCTCCTGTGTTCCTGTTAAAGACTTGCTTGGCTGACATTCCTTCTGGCTCCAGATCCTGCTTGCTGTTCTATTACGGTCATCTCTGACTCCCTGACGTTTTGGCTTGTCTGACTATCCTTTACGTTTCCTGAACTCTGGCTATGTTTTGACTACGTTTACTCTGTTTACCTTTTTTTAATATTTAACAAGTGTGATTTAACTGTACTTCTGTCTCAGTCTGATTCATGGTTTTTGACAGTAGGCAAAGGCCATGAATTCAGAGTATGCAGTGAATCCACTTGTTGGTAATATTTTTTCCAGATGATTGGATGAGCAGGATCACCACATGGATCAGTTTGTTATGGCGTTACAAACGCTTCTGTGTCGCACGGCTCAACTGGAATCGCCCACTGTGGCTTCTCCGGTACAATATGTGTTGCACGCCGTCCCTGCTGCTGCTCCAGTCTCGGTGCACCCGCCTGGAGAATTACCTCTACAAGATGTATGTTAGGTTCCGCTCTGCTTCAGCAGCGATTTGGGGGCGATCCAGTCCAATGCAGAGGGTTTCTCAACCAGGTTAAGATATACTTTGAGATGCTGTCCCAGGCGTTTCCCATGGACAGAAGCAAAGTAGGTTTTGTGATATCTTTGCTTTCTGAGAGAGCCTTGGCCTGGGCAAACCCTCTATCGGAGACGCAAAAACTTGTTTTCTTGAGTTACCCTGAGTTTGCAACTTCTTTTAAAAGGGTATTTGACATTCCCGCACACTACCCTTCTGCTGCCAAGTGCCTCATGTCCATCAAACAGAGTTACGCCATTGAATTCCGTACTCTGGCAGCAGAGGTTGCTTGGACCAATGAGGCCCTCCTGGCTGCTTTTTCTCATGGTTTCTCGGATACCATTAAGGATGAGATAGCAGCCCGAGATATACCCATTGAGCTGGAGAGGTTGATCATGTTTGCCAACCTCATTGACTCCAGACTCAGAGAAAGACTTCCTTTTAAGGAGCGCTTGCCGAAGCCTCCTGTACATATGGCTCCGAACTTTGCAGTCCCACCCTTGCCTCCCTCACCCCCCATGCCTCCTGGTACCGAGTCGGTCTGTGAAGATGAACCCATGCACTTGGGCTTCACGCATCTCTCTGCAGATGAGAAAACCCTTAGGAGGAGGGAGAGATTGTGCCTTTTTTGTGGCCAGGCAGGTCACTTTTTGAAGTCTTGTCCTACCCGTCCAGGGAACGCCCGAACCTTGAGGTCCTGTCATGGACAGACCTTAGGTGGTATTGTTTCATCCCCAGTTATCCAGAAGGATAAGCCCCTGGTTTCGGTCACTCTTTCTTGGACTTAGTCATCCATTGAGATATAGGCTCTAATCAACTCTGGGGCTGCAGGCCTGTTCATTGATGCTGCCTTTGTATTGAAGCACTCGATTCCATTGCAGCTGCGTGACACTCCACTGGCCCTTGAGGCTCTTGACGGAAGACCTCTCCAGCCTGCCCATGTGATTCATGAGACTGTTCCATTGTCCATGGCCGTAGGGGCTCTTCACCATGAGATAATCCAATTCCAAGTTATTTGCTGGTTATTAGTTATCCTTGATTACAGAGGCACAACCCCTCTTTTGATTGGCTCCATGCTGAGGTTCTCTCCTGGAGGAGTACCGCGATTTTAGCGATGTCTTTGACAAAGGTCAAGCCGGTAGTTTGCCTCCACACCGGTCGTATGATAGCGCAATTGGCATTCAACCTGGTGCCATAACCCCTCGTGGCCGGGTTTACCCTTTGTTGGTCTTGGAGGATAAGGCCATGGGGGAGTATGTTGCAGACACACTTTCTCAAGGTTTGATCAGCAAATCCTCATCTCATGCTGGTGCTGGTTTCTTCTTTGTGAAGAAGAAGAGTGGTGAACTGAAACCTTGTATTGATTATAGGGGTCTCAATCGTTTCACGATTAAGAATGCCTATTCGATTCCGTTGATTACGGAGTTATTTGATCACCTCAAAGGAGGGCGACGAGTGGAAAACTGTGTTTAGTACCAGAACAGGCCATTATGAGTACCTCGTAATGCCTTTTGTCCTTTGTAACGCCCCGGCAGTTTTCCAGGAATTTATTGGCGATGTCCTCCAAGATTTGTTGCAGTTATGTGTGGTGGTTTATCTTGACGATATCCTCATATTTTCCAAGGCACTGGAGAGCCACCACACAGATGTCTGTCGTGTGCAAATTCCATCATGAACAGGTTAAATTCCTGGGTTATGTCATTTCCACTGCTGTTTTTTTGATGGACCCAGAGAAACTTTCAGCAGTCCTACAGTGACCCGACCCATGGGTTTACGTCATCTGCAGCGTTTTCTGGGCTTTGTTAGCTATTATCGGAAGTTTATTCGTAACTTCTAGTCTCTGATCAAGCCCCTGACTGATATGGCTAGAAAGGACGGTAACCCACAGAGTTGGTCTCCGGATAACATTAAAGCCTTTGAGAGTCTCAAGGCTGCCTCTGTTTCTGCTCCTGTGTTGGCACATCCTGATCCTACGTTACCTTTTATCCTGGAGGTTGATGCTTCTGAGACTGGAGTTGGCGCCCTTCTGTCTCAATGTCTGAGAGCACTATGCATCCTTGTGACTACTTTTCCAAGAATTTGTCACCTGCGGAGTGCAATTACAAGATTGGTGACAGAGAGATGTTAGCTATCATTTTAGCCCTGAAAGAATGGAGACATCTCCCCGAAGGTACCACTGTGCCAGTTCTCATTCTTACTGACCATAAGAATCTCACATTCTTGTCTAAAGGCTAAACGCCTCTCTCCCAGAAGGGCGCGATGGTCTCTTTTCTTGTCTAGTTTCAATTACGTTGTGTCATTCTTACCCGGTACCAAGAATGTAAGGGATGGCGCTTTGTCACGACAATTTTCCTCCACTTCCAAGATGCAGTCGGTTCCGGTTCCTGTGATTCCTCCTGATCGTATTCTGGCTAAGGTTCGCACCAGTCTCACTTCTCCTTTGGGTGACAAAATTCTTACTGCTCAGGTCCATGCTCCTCCTGAGAAACCTTGTGACCGCTGCTTTGTCACAGAGCGTCTCCGTACTGTCATGCTCCAGACTTACCATTCTTCCAAGGCTGCTGCCTCCCCCCCCCCCCCCCCCCCCAGGGAGGAATCAATTCTTTTGGGCCATTTCCCAACAATTCTGGTGGCCTAGTCTATATTCTGATGTAACCGCCTTCGTAGCTGCCTGTTCCATGTGTGCTCAGAGTAAGATTCCACGACACCCTTCAGTGGGCCTCCTACAACCCATACCCAATGGAGAGAGGCCTTGGACCCACCTGTCTATGGATTTAATTGTGGAGTTACCCAACTCCCAGGGCAACACAGTTATCCTTATGGTGGTTCTCGGAAATGTCCCATTGTATTCCACTTAAGAAGTTGCCCACTTCCAAGCAACTGGCTTCCATTTTTTCTCAGGAGATCTTTCACTTGCATGGGCTAAGGACTTGGCTACAGACAGGGCTAGTCAGTTTGTGTCCCGGTTCTGGCGAGCCTTTTGTGCACAGTTGGAAAATCAGCTTGCTTTCTCCTCTGCGTATCACCTGCAGTCATATGGGCCGCAGAACGAGCCAATCAGTCCTTGGAGCAATTCCTATGTTGCTATATTTCCGACCATCATAACAACTGGCCAGGCCTCTTACAGTGGGCGGAGTTTGCTCACAATAGTGCCTTGAATTTTGCTTCCCGATTGTCCCTATTTATGGCGAACTATGGTTTCCAACCTTCCATGTTGCTGGACTCATTTGTTCCGCAGAGTAGTCCTGCGTTAGAGGAGCATCTCAGTGGTCTTCCTTCCACTTGGGCAGATCCATGAGGCTTTGCGACATGCTAATGATAGGTACAGACTTCATGCTAGATATCCTTTAAGTAGAGAAGTCCAAGAAAATGCCTACCTGCAGCAGACTTATGATATCATCTCAGCCACTTTAAAGTGTCACTAAACCCACAACAGTAGAATCTGTCCGTATATGCAGTAAAGCATGCTTGTTCTATTCACTGTGGAAAGGGGCTAACCCTGCGCATTGTTTAAAAAGGCTGTTTGATCCAGTCTTCTCTAATTCTCCCCTTCTTCCACTGTCCCCAATCCCTCTCCTGATAAGACAGAGCCTTTGGAGTCACTTTGCTCATGCTCAGTTTAGTGTGTAGTGCTAGGGAGTTGTTTTTTTTTTTCTTGGGAGGGTGCATGTGATCAGCACAGGGCCAATCAGCACTGTCCAGACAGAGGGACAGGGGTCCTTCAGCCTCATAGGACGGTCAGAGGAGAATATAAATTCCTCCTACAAGCTTTATCCAGTACTCTGCCAGACACTGCCATATCCTGCAGATGAAAAAAGGTATTTAGCAGTTTATATTTTCTAAAATAATTGCATTTCCATGTTCTATGTACTGTGGGAGACCAGATATAGTGGATGCAGGCTCCTGGGTTTAGTAACACTTTAAATGACAAAAGGTGGAGCCATTTGAAACATAATTCTACCTTTGCTGCCTATTGTAAGTGTGTGTGGATTTTTTTCAAAGTTATTGAATGATCCACTTTAATTCCTACAGGATAATGTTCGATATCCATGTCAAGCATAAGAAGTAGATTATGAATGAAATGTCAGCTTACAAAGCCACCAGTTCACAACGCTTGTTAGTCTTTTGATCCAGAGGCGTACGTACCCCACAATGGGGCCTGTTGCACGGTTGGTGAATGTTTTCTCTCGGCCCCCGAGGAGCCTCAGCCTTTGATAATAACATTTATCTATGTAAGAGAAGGCGACATTAGACGTTGAATTCTCTTGTCCCTTTAGAGAAGCTGTTTTAGAATACTTTCTGCGCTCTGCTACGCCATTGTGCTGACATTTAGAGAATAATAACAACCACTTTGGAGATTTCAGCTTCTTGAAGATTGCGAAATCTCTTTTTATACTCCTCTTTATACATTAGTTAGGTTTGAACGGGGAAAGGAAATACATTCTTTGCCTCCCCTGCTTCGATCCTGAGTGAGGTCATAGTGAAATATAAACAAAACTGAAGTCTGAATGATGGAAATGTAATGAATGAAAAGCTAAAATCAGAAACATTGTATCTTAAACTGTTTTTTTTTTTCTTCACATTAATCACTTCAGCCCCCGAAAGGATTTGCCCCCTTCCTGACCAGAGCACTTTTTGTGTTTCGGCACTGTGTCGCTTTAGCTGACAATTGCGCAGTAGTGCGACATTGCACAGAAAACAAAATTGACCTTCTTTTTTTTCCACAAATAGAGCTTTCTTTTGGTGGTATTTGATCACCTCTGCGTTTTTTATTTTTTGCGATATAAACAAAAAAAGAGCGACAATTTTGAGAAAAATTCATTATTTTATACTTTTTGCTATAATAAATACCCCCACAAAAATATATAAAAAAAATGTTTTTCCTCAGTTTAGGCCGATACGTATTCTTCTACATATTTTTTTGGTAAAAAAAAAAATCCCAATAAGCGTATATTGATTGGTTTGCGCAAAAGTTATACCATATAAAATATAGGGGATAGATTTATGGCATCTTTAATATAATTACATTTTTTTTATTAGTAATGGCGGCCATATGTGATTTTTATCGTGACTTTGACATTATGGCGGACACACCGGTCACTTTTGACACTATTTTGGGACCATTGTCATTTATACAGCGATCGGTGCTATACAAATGCACTGATTACTGTGTAAATGACACTGGCAGGGAAGGGGGTTACACACTAGGGGGGCGATCAAGGGGTTAAGTGTGTCCTAGGGACTAATTCTAACTGTGGGGGGATGGGCTACTACTCACATGACAGCGATCACTGCTCCCGATTACAGGGAGCAGTGATCTCTGTCATGTCACTAGGCAGAATGGGGAAATGCCTTGTTTACCTGCGGTCACGGAGCATGTGGCGGGCGCGCACGCCCCCAGAATGCCGCATCTTAACTGCTTGCTGACCGCCGCACGCAGATATACTGCGGCAGAAGGGCACGTACAGGCAAACTAGCGTAGCTGTACGTTGCCCTTTAAGAGGCGGCCTGCGGGCCCGTGTGCGCAGCGGCAAGCTCCGTGAGTCGGGTCACGCGGTCTCAATCGCCGCGGGGATGCCCGCGATCGTCTCACGGAGGGGAAGAACGGGGAGATGCTAATGTAAACAAGCATCTCCCAGTTCTGCCTAGTGACAGTGTCACTGATCTCTGCTCCCTGTGATCGGGAGCAGAGATCAGTGACGTGTCACACGTAGCCATGCCCCCCACAGTTATAAACACTCCCCAGGACATACTTAACCCCTATACTGCCCCCTAGTGGTTAACCTCTTCACTGCCAGTGTCATTTACACAGGAATCAGTGCAATTGTAGATCACTGATTGCTGTATAAATGACAATGGTCCCAAAAATGTGTCAAAAATGTCTGATGTGTCTGCCCTAATGTCGCAGTCATGATAAAAATCACTGATCGCCGCCATTACTAGTAAAAAAAAAAAATTATTAATAAAAATGGCATAAAACTATCCCCTATTTTGTAAGCGCTATAACTTTTGCGCAAACCAATCGATAAACGCTAATTGCAATTTTTATTACCGAAAATATGTAGAAGAATACATATCGGCCTAAACTGAGTAAACAAATAGTTTTTTTATATATTTTTGGGGGATATTTAATATAGCAAAATGTGTTTTTTTCAAAATTGTCGGTCTTTTTTGTTTTTTAGCACAAAAAATCAAATACCGCCAAAAGAAAGCTCTATTTGTGGGAAAAAAAGAACGTCGATTTTGTTTGGGAGCCACGTCGCACGACTGCGCCATTGTCAGTTAAAGCGACACAGTGCCGAATCGCAAAAAGTGCTCTGGTCAGGAAGGGAGTACATTTTTCCAGGGCTGAAGTGGTTAAAGGGGACGTACCTGTACGCCCTTTTGCCCACCCGTGCCATTCAGCCGACATATAACGGCGTGTGGCGGTCGGGAAGGGGTTAACCACTTGACCTCCGGAAAATTTTACCCCCTTTATGGCTCTACTCTTTTAGCCCCAGTTCACACTACGGCGACTTCAAATCCGACATGCGATACGGCACTGCGTTACTTTAACTGACAATTTCGCAGTCGTGCGAAGCTGTACCCAAATAAAATTGATGTCATTTTTTCCCCACAAATAGAGAATTTTTTATGGTGGTATTGGATCACATCTGCGTTTATTTTATTTTTTGCACTATAAACAAACAAAAAATAAAAATTTGGAAAAAAATAAAAAATAAAATAAAAAAATTATATATATATATACACACACACACACACACATATATATTGTTTACTTTCTGATATAAAACATATGCAATAAAAAAAATCTAAAACATCTAATTTCTTCATACATTTAGGCTAATATGTATTCTGCTACAAAAATTCCAATAAGTGTATATTGATTAGTTTGCGCAAAAGTTATAGCATCTACAAACTATGGGATATTTGTATTAATTGTTTTATTTTCTACTAGTAATGGCGGCGAACAGTGACATATAGCGGGACTGCAATATTTCGGCAGACATTCAGACATTTACTGACGCTTTTTACACTTTCCCGGGAACCAGTGACATTAATACAGTGATCAGTGCTAAACAAATATGCACTGTCACTGTACTAATGACACTGGGTTATAGCAATTTTACTGCTACAGGTTGGCACCTGTGCATCAGATCACATACACCCTTCCAGGTAGGGGGGTGAGCATGCGCATTGCTGGTGGCCCACTCCCACTGTGATCACAGCGAGAGCCCAGCCGCGGGTACCACGGACCATGTTCGCCAGGACCCGTTCTGTCAGTAGGGAAGGCATGGATCCCCTGTTCTTGCGAAGCAGAGACATGGATCCATGTCTTCCCCTAGTAAAAGCACTTCCCCCACAGTACAAAAATACAGGCTAGGCACACATTAAACTCTTTGATCGCCCCTGATGTCAACCCCTTGTTGACATCACTTGATCTCCGGGATAAAGTTGTGGACAGCTACAGTCAGGAGATGAATCCAAAAAAAATTCAAAGGCTTTATCAATGCCTAGAAGCACAGTGACACTTGTTAGGCACACACTTAACCCCTTAATTAACCCGAAATGTTACCCCTTCCCAGCCAGTGTCAATAGTACAGTGACAGTGTATAGTATTATCACTGATTACTGTATTAGTGTCATTGGTGATGACAGCAACCGATAGTCAGTTCCCACCCAGTGTCAGTTAGTGTCAGATTGTCCGCCGCACAATCACAGTCCCACTATAAGTCGCTGTTTACCACCATGACTACTATAAAAAAAATTCCAGTTATATATACCATAGTTTGCAGACGTATAATTTTCATACAAACCAATTGTTTTTCTTTTTCTTTTTTTACCATTGACATGTAGCAGAGTACATTTTGGCCTAAATTTATGAATTTTAAGAAGTGTTTTATAGCAGACAGTAAAAGACATTGTTTTTTTTTTTCAAAATTTTCATTCTTCTTTCATTTATATAGTAAAAATAAAAACAAAAATGATCAAATACCACCAAAAGAAAGCTCTGTTCGCGAGGAAAAAAGACATACATTTCATTTTAGTACAGTGTTGCATGACTGCGCAATGACTAGTTAAAGTAGCGCAGTGCTAAATAGCAATTGATGGCCTGGTCATGAAGGGGGTAACTCCTTTCCGGAGCTGAAGGGGTTAAACCCAAACCACTGGGCTTTATTCTGGGCCCGTCATTCGCATGGCTCTACAGAAAAATCAGAAATACATTTTCTGAGCTTGCTATGCATTCCTCCATATCAGGGGTCTCCAAACTTTATAAACTGTCCTTCAGAATTTAGGGGGGCCAGACTGTGGCCATTGGGAATACAAAATGACCCAGCATCATTGGGAGTAAACTACCCCCCATCATTGGTGTCGGTGGGAGGAATTGTGCCCCATCATTGGTGCCATTGGGAGGAAGAGTGTCCCGTCATTGGTGTCATTGGTTGAAATTGTGCCCCTTCATTGGTGTCATTGGGCTCCATTGTTGGTGTCGTTGGGAGGAACTGTGCCCCATCATTCAAGAAGAAAAGAAAAGATCACACACTTGGATACAAAAGATGCTGTAGAAATTTCTTTATTGTCATGAGCCAGACAAAATTACAATGATGATCAGTTGATGCGGTTCACACGAAAAGAACCGTAAACAGAAGATCGGTAATCGATTTTTTTTTTCTTCTCACGCAGACAGCGTGGGGAGAAAAAAAAGCCGATCACCGACTTCTATTGAAGAGACATCAGTCCCGAAGAGGAAGAGGCGCTGCCAGTGCACACAAATCAGTGCCCACCAATCGGTGCCAACATGGTATATAAGTGCCAGCAATCAGTGCCACCTATCAATGCCCACGAGTGCCACCTATCAATGCCCACCAGTACCACCTATCAATGCTCAACAGTGGTGCCAATCAGTGCCTCATCAGGGCCACCTAGCAGTGCTGCCTATCAGTGTCACCTACCAGTGCTGATCAGTGCCCATCACTGCCACCCATTAGTGCCCATCACTGCCAACCATCAGTGCCCATCATTGCCAGCTATCAGCGCCACCTATTAGTGCCCTTCAGTGCCACCTATCAAAGCCTTTTGGTGCTGCCAATCAGTGCCACCCATCAGTGCCACCCATCAGTGCCACCTCTCAGCGCCCACCAATGCCACCTATCAGTTCCCACATGTGCCACCTCATCAGTGCCCACCAGTGCTGCCGATTAGTGCCCATCAGTGCCACCTTATCAGTGCCCATTAGTGTCACCTTATCAGTGCCCATCAATGCAGCCTATCGGGGGCCATCAGTGCTGCCTATCAGTGCCCATCAGTGTACATCAATGAAGGAGAAAAATGACCTGTTTGCAAAATTTATTCAACAAAATATAAAACAGTTTTGACGGAAAAAAAAAACCAAAGGTGATCAAATACCACCAAAAGAAAGCTCTATTTGTGGAAAAAAAATGATAAAAATTTCATTTGAGTACAGTGTTGTATGACCGCGCAATTGTCATTCAAAGAGTGACAGCGCTAAAAGCTGAAAATTGGTCTGGGCAGGAGGGGGGTTTAGGTGCCCAGTAAGCAAGAGGTTAAATCCTCTTTACTTGTTACCAGAGAAAAAAAAAACGAAAGCAGCACTAAAAGTAAATCCCTTAAAGATCATCACAAAGAGCATAAAACATGAAAAAAAGAGCATACATGCCCTATAATAGCTACACAGCTGATGTGAATTTAGAGCAATCAAAGAAACATTGTGCCAGCATAATAAAAATAACACTTCTCTCTGCAAGCCGGCATGTAAATACTATGAATTAATCTCTATGAACATTCCTGATAAAACGGCAAGATAAATGTTCTTTTATCCGAGCCCTTTGATCCGTACCTGAATATAGAAAAGCTTTGACAGCAGCATACAATTACGGGTCCCCATAAAATGTTGAGAAGCAATGGACGTGGAAAATAATACGAGACAAACGTGGCCATTTCATTAAAGACCTCATTGGGAAATCATATACCTGATTTTTAGTAAGCAGACAAAGAGTTGGTATTGTAATATTTACCTAAATGTACTTTTTAAATGTCACTCTTATATTTACTGTGTGTACTGAAGGTAAGTGAGTGCTACAAGTGTATATGAAAGTCCGGATAAAAGTATGCAAAGCCTTTTTATGTTTTGGATATACAGTAGCTGTCAGCATTTTAGAACTGGATTGTGATTTTTTATTATTTTTATTTTACTTCTGTGTCAGTACCATCTTATTAGCATTATGGACCCCTGGGCAAATGAATGCACTGGGGCCCCCACCAGACTGCACCAGGTGTCCCCATCACAGTGCCCTCTTACATCATACACTGTACATCAGGTTCCCCCCATCAGTGCCCCCTTACATCAGATGCCTCCATAAAAGTGTCCCCATATATCAGGTTCCTCCATCACAGTGCTCCTTTACGGCAGGTTCCCCCATCACAGTGTCCCCATATATCAGGTCCCCCATCACAGTGCCCCTTTACATCAGGTTCCCCCATCACAGTGTCCTAATATATCAGTTTCCCCCATAACAGTGTTCCCATATATCACTTTCCCCCATCACAGTGCCCCTTTACATCAGGTTCCCCCAAAACAGTGTCCCCATATATCAGGTCCCCCCATCACAGTGTACCTTTACATCAGGTTCCCCCATCACAGTGTCCCCATATATCAGTTTCCCCCATAACAGTGTTCCCATATATCACTTTCCCCCATCACAGTGCCCCTTTACATCAGGTTCCCCCATAACAGTGTCCACGTATATCAGGTTCCCCCATCACAGTGCCCCTTTACATCAGGTTCCCCCATCACAGTGCCTCCTTATATCAGGTTCCCCCATAATAATGTCCCCATATATCAGGTCCCCTCCATCACAGTGCTCCTTTACATCAGGTTCCCCCATCACAGTGTCCCCGTATATCAGGTTCCCCCAATACAGTGCCCCCTTATATCATGTCCCCCCGTAACAGCGCCCCCATATATCGGGTTCCCCCATCACAGTGCCACCTTACATCAGGTTCTCCCATCACAGTGCCCCCTTACACCAGGTTCCCCCATAACAGTGTCCACGTATATCAGGTTCCCCCATCACAGTGCCCCTTTACATCAGGTTCCCCCATCACAGTGCCCCCTTACATCAGGTTCCCCCATCACTGTGCCCCCTTACATCAGGTTCCCCCATCACTGTGCCCCCTTGCATCAGGTTCCTCCATCACAGTGCCCCCTTGCATCAGGTTCCTCCATCACAGTGCCCCCTTGCATCAGGTTCCTCCATAACAGTGCCCCCTTGCATCAGATGTATCCATCACAGTGCCCCATACATCAGGTTTCTCCATCACAGTGTCCCCATATATCAAGTGTCTCCACCACAGTGTTCCCATACATCAGGTGTCCCTTTACATCAGATTCCCTCATCTCAGTGTCCCCATATTTTAGGTCCCCCATTACACTCTCCTCTTTCATCAGGTGTCCCCATAACAGTGTCCCCATGCACCATGTGTCCCCATAACATTTTCCCCATAAACCAGGCATCCCATGTACACCAGGTTCCCCTATCACAGTGCCATATACATCAGTTTCCCCCATCACAGTGCCCCCTTACATCAGGTTCCCCCTTCACAGTGTCTCCATATATTAGGTTTCCCAACACAATGCTCCCTTACATCAGGTTCCCCCATCACAGTGCCCCTATATATCAGGTGTCCCATAACAGTGCCCCTTACATCAGATGTCCCCCATCACAGTGCCCCCATACATTAAATGTCCCCATCACAGTGTCCCCATACATCAGGTGTCTCCATCACAGTGTTCCCATTCGGTGTCCCTATACATCAGCTGTCCCTATACATCAGATGTCCCTATACATCAGGTGTCCTCATACAACAGATGTCTCTATACATCAGGTGTCCCCATACATCAGATGTCTCTATACATCGGGTGTCCCCCATTACAGTGTCCCCATACATTAGGTTCCCCATTCTCAGTGTCCCCATATATCAGGTTCCCCCATTACAGTGTCCCTTTGCATCAGGTGACCCCATCACAGTGTCCCCCATAACCGTGTCCCCATACATCAGGTGTCCCAATAGCATTGTCCCCATAAACCAGGTAGCCACATAACATATAACAATGTGTGGGACTTTTACACAGCCTGGCCACACAGAGAGGTCCAACATGCAGGGCGCACCGTCAGGGGTTCTAGGAGCATAAATGACACCTCTAATTTCCTAATGACCTATTACAATTGTGGAGGCCCTGGAGCACTAGGACAATGGAATTACCCACAAAATGACCCAATTTTGGAAAACAAACACCCCAAAGTATATTCTATGAAGCATTATGAGTCTTTTGAATGGTTAATTGTTTTACACAAGTCTTCAGAAAACATGGAAAGAAAATGAAAATCTTTTTTTTTTACACAAAGTTGTCTATTTATATTTCAAACACATAGCATGTATATAGCAAAAATTACACCCCAGAACACATTCTGCTTCTCCTCCTGAGTATGGCGATACCACATGTGTGAGACTTTTACACAGCCTGGCCATATACAGAGGCCCAACATTGAAGTAGTACCTTCAGGCGTTCTAGGAGCATAAATTACACATCTCATTTCATTCCTACCTATCACACTTTTGAAGGTCCTGGAGCACCAGGACAATGGAATTACCCCTAAAATGACCCCATTTTGGAAAGCAAACACCCCAATGTGTATTCTATGAGGCATGGGCTGCAAATAGGTACTCGGGTACTCTGATGGGCTGGAGACAGGTACTCGGGTACTCCGATGGGCTGGTGACAGGTACTCGGGTACTCGGATACTCAGATGGTCTGTGACAGGTACTCAGGTGCTTGGGTAATCAGATGGGCTGGGACAGGTACTCGGGTACTCAGATGGGCTGGGACAGGTACTCGGGTATTTAGATGGACTGTGATGGGTGATGACAGGTACTTTGATGGCTGGTGACAGGTACTTTGATGGCTGGTGACAGGTCCTCTTTATTAGGGGGGGGACAATCAGTGTGTGTTGGTGTACACTAGGCGGTAACGAGATGTTACCGCAATCTCCTTCTCACACACGATTGGTGTGTGAGGAGGAGAACCCGGTAACATCTCGTTCCCGCTGTTTGTTGACATTCTGTGACCGGCTCTTAACCACGATCAGGGTTGGGTTGTGTCAGGGTGACAAGCCTCGTCCCTTGATCGCCGCTCTGCACGCGCCCTAGGGGCGTGCACGAGCGCCATTAGTGTAGCCAGTACATGTGACCGGCTGTGATTGGACACAGCATGGGCTGTGTCCCAGGGGGCCCGCAGGAGCGGCAAAATTCCGAGGACGTCATATGACGCCCACCCAGGATGGGAGATCCCATCTGTGGGCGTCATTTGACTATGGCCCAGTATTGAAGTGGTTAAGTTGGCATGCCGTGGTGAATGGTGAATATACGAAAATGTGCATAATAGTGGGAGTGATCTCAAAGGGATGAATAAATAAGACTTGAGCCTATTCTGTGACACAAAGTCCCAAAGTAGACTTTTCTAACAAAGGAGGAAACTGAAAAGCCAGTTTCCACTTCATGTTACAAGCTCCCTGGAGCCCCTCAACCCGTCCGGTTGAGAATTTTGGGTCACAACCTCCTTCTAGACCCTGGCAGGGCAACGTTCTTCCACAGTATCTATGGTCAAAATTTAAACATATATTTATATCCTCATTGAATTTCAATTATTTCTAGCCTACTCCTATTAATCTGAAAGATTTTGAAGTCTATAAACTTACTTTGTGAAGCTCCCCACAGGATGTATCCACTATGTCCTATGAGTGCTCACTGCTGTGTCACACATTTACATACCTCCCAACATTTTGAGATGGGAATGAGGGACACCTACTAGCAAATGTATGTAGGCATAGGACACGCCCCCTGCCACACACCCTTAAAGGAGAAATAACAAAAAACAAAGAAAAGATTAAAAGAACTTTTTTTTTATCACGACTATTCCTTTATATTGGCTTTTAAAATGTACAATTGCAGCGATTTGGAAATCAGATGAAAGGCTTAGCACAGGAGAACACTTTTTGATGCATAAAAAGTGCATTTTATATACAACTATATAGATCAGACCAAAATGAGGGACAAATGAGGGGGGAAGAGGGACAGAGGGGCATTGCTCCAAATCAGGGACAGTCCCTCAAAATCAGGGACAGTTGGGAGGTAGAGCCTGTCTTATAACCTACAGAGGGGCTGAGAGAAGGAGTTTCAGGAGGCAGAATCGCTACAGGAATCACAGCTTGCAGGCAGCAAGCTACCATGGGATATGTAGTCCTTAGAAATGGAAAGTAAACAGCAGAGGAGAAGCTGCAAAGCATGGAGGAAATCCAGGTAGTTGATGGCCAGCAGACAGGCAGCACTTTTTTTTTAAAGAAACCTATAATGGTTTGGGGTCAACTTTATAAATTTTTACAAGTTTGAATATAATATTGTTTTATTATATTATATTATAATGTGTCTTATTATATAAGGGATCACTAGTTGGATTATAGTTCTCCCATAGTGTTGCTCTCTACCCTTGAAATCGTAATGCTATATGCTATATTAGAGGAGTAAGAGAATTAGAAATTAAGGCAAAATATCTACCTTGTTGGGCCCCTGAACCGGTTGCCTTCTTGGGAGTCCTAAACTTAGATATGCTAGGTAGTTCATTTACATCAAGAAATGGCTGTGGGACTAGTAAAAACTGTATTGTCCTCTGCAAATTATCTGTTTATTTTGTATACATATGATGTATGTGAACTGCTGTTTCTTGTGTGGCGCCAGATTTAATAGCTTTATGCCCCGTACACACAATCGGAAATTCCCCCAGCAAAAGTCCAATGTGAGCTTTTGGTTGGAAATTCCGACCGTGTGTATGCTCCATCGGACTTTTGCTGACGGAATTCACGGCAGCAAAAGATTGAGAGCAGGTTCTCTATTTTTCGGTCGGAAAAAGTTCCGATCGGAAAATCCGATTGTCTGTACCAATTCCGACGCGCAAAATTCCTACGCATGCTCGGAAACATTCGACGCATGCTCAGAAGCATTGAACTTCATTATCTTGGCTCGTTGTAGGGTTGTACGTCACTGCGTTCTTGACAGTCGAAAGTTCAGAGAACTTTTGTGTGACTGTGTGTATGCAAGCCAAACTTGAGCGGAATTCCATCGGAAAAAACATCCGACAGAAAATCTGCTCGTGTGTATGGAGCATTATTGTTCTTTTTATCTGTTCTTTTAACACTCTGTTCCCAGATACAAGTCCAGTAATTCCCAAATTACATAAAAGAGTAAACGATCCAGACAATTTCTTTCATAATTGAGGAAACTTTATGTAATAACGGTAAAAACAACAATAGTCAAGCAATGACAGCACATGTTCACTAGGACCATTACAAACACTCCTTTGGGGGGAGAGAAGCCAACACTTGTATCACATAATAGAAAGTGGTCCAGTCCTCTTCTCCAAAAGAGTGTTGAATAGATATTGGCCTACACGGAGCAGCCTCACATTACCACAAGGAAAGACACCCCCTTTCTGGGCACACATGGCAGTCCACTACTAGACTGATAAGAAAAGGAGTTCTCAATACACTGGAGGGGTCCCACCATAAGGACCCTCGCTATACAGAGCCTGATCCTTATAAATCCCTAGTGAGGGAGTGTCAGGGCCTACTGCTCAGCAGCTAGAGGGATAAACGGACCCTAAAAAGGACTTTACACTGAAGAACTAACAACTAAAAAAAACATGGGGTGTGGAGACTAGTGATGACCTATGATTCAGGCCATAGCCCCGGGAAGCAGTCACATGATAGCAGGCCAATCAAATATGGCTGGGGAGTTCCCTTCCCTGAAGTTGTTTGTAAGAAAGGGGCATGGGATCTGGTGACATCATTGACCTAATATAGTCACGTGACAACTATCCAAATATGACCATATGACTGTATGAGGTCAATATAGTCACTAGCATCACCAACTCTTTGCTACACGTGGCTTTGGGTCAGGGAATTCTCTGGCTGCAGCTTATTGGGCCAGTGGCCTGCTATCATGTGATTGTTGGGTTCAGAACAAACCTTACCTCATCACCAGTGCAGACACATATTGGCTCCCTATGGAACTACACCAAACCAACCACTGGGCCAAAGAATAATGCCCTTCATCCCAATACAGGAACACCCAAAACTCCCAGGTGGACATAAACAGAGTTGGGAACTATGGGAGGGAGATCATATTATTACGGGGTCGAAGACTAAATAAGGGTCCTGGCTCAGCCCACTAGGTCCCATTTAAATGTCACTTTTATTAAGGCAAATTGATAACATCAGCTAATCACTTTCTTATACCTAAAAAGACAGAGCATTTATTTTACAACAACATCCTGTTTTTCTGTAGTAGACTTTTTGTTTTCAAATATCCAAATACGAAATACATTTCAACGTATCCGTTTTGCACAAATCTTTCATGGGGAGAAACAAAAAGGACAGACAAATCCATCAATTTCTTTTATGTGTGATTTAACAATGACGACTTGTTTTGAAAGCGTATTTGTGCTTCCTCGAGGTGGAGTAATCTGCCCTCGACTTTCTTTGTCACAAACAAAATTGTTCATTATTTGAAAACTCACTACAGCTGTGTTTAATTGAACAAGTTAATATACAATTATATTTTGTCCTTTGTTTGGGTACCTCGGCGCACTATTAATCTTCAAAAAGTATAATTATGGAAAATTTTAAGACCAATTAGCTTCCTGGAGGCCCCTTCTGTATTATCAGCATGGGACTGTAAAGGAAATTGCAGGTCCACTATTTTCCACAGCTTTTCAGATAAGCGTTGAAATGACATTTCTCCACGATTCCGGCATGAATAAAATGACACATTGTTTAAAAAACAGCTTTGCTCCCGATTTGTTCCCCTACCTGCCATTCTGCCTTACAAAAAAATATGTAACAGATTACATTCATTTTCATAACTGCCGTTGATTCATGGCTCCGTATGTGATCATAAACACTCAAAAGGCCAGAAACATTTAAGAATACTGTGATACCAAATGTATCCATGTAATACAATGCTACAAGAAATGGTCAAGACTTATCTACAATAGTAGTTACTTCAGTGGTTGAGATGTGAAGGCTAAAATCCCCTTGTCAATATTTGTATGTGAATGATGGGATGAATGTAAAAGTAATAGTATTTATTTAGGTGTTTTAAAAGTATTATAAAAGAGTTAAATAAATTGAAACATCATGTGATTAACAGTACTGAGACAGATAAAAACTATAAAAATTAGATAGATAGATAAATAGATAGATATATAGATAGATATTGATTTGTTGTTAGATGTAGGATTGTCACCTGTCCAAAATTCACCTGGACAGTCCAGGTTTTGAAGCATGAGTCCGGGTTTCAGTCCGCCTGAAACCTGGACACATTATTCAGGCAGGGCTGTGGCTCTCCAAGCAACCAAGATAGTCGGATACAAATCTGTTGTGATCCAGGAGCTGCGGGCGGCTGTCCAGGGGCAGGGTCGGCATCACTGGGGGGGCAGGGTGATGATGTCAGCAAGAGCAATTTGGTCACATGCACTGTTTGCCGTGTTGCATTACTACTATCCCTGGGCCACCCAAAGGTGACCGAGGTACTACGAGAAAGAAAAATTGCCCTGCACTGCTAAAGTGTTTGGGTTTGGCTTGAAGAAAAGGTGGCAACCCTAGTTAGATGGATGAATCTAGTAATCAATAGATAATTAGATAATTAGATAGATAGATAGATAGATAGATAGATAGATAGATAGATAGATAGATAGATAGATAGATAGATAGATAGATAGATAGATAGATAGATAGATAGATAGATAGATAGATAGATAATAGGTGGATAGAGTAATAAATAGATTATTACATAGCATAAGAGAGAAAGAGAGAGAGAGAGACTACAACTCCCAGGATTCTCAGCACTCTCCATAGAATTCTTTGGGCTTTCTTGGCTTTAGCTCTCCCCCTGCTGGCTGAAGGATGATGGTGCCGCATAACATCAGTATCTCAGTAAGGGAAGAAATAATAATTGGCAATGTCTCCTTCTCCATATTGCTGTAGCCCAGCACCTGGCTACAGATAGATAGATAGATAGATAGATAGATAGATGGATGGATAGATAGATAGATAATAGGTAGAGTAATAAATAGACTCCTTGAATATCTGGTCTACTGAGCGTCCACCTTGCTGATAATAGCCTTCTTGATCTCCTTCAGTCTGGATTTCGTCCTCAACACTCCACAGAAACTGCTCTCCTAAAACTAACAAACAATCTACTAATGGCCAAAATCAATGGACACTATTCTGTTCTCCTACTCCTGGACCTCTCTGCTGCCTTTGATATGGTTGATCACCCCCTCCTCCTCAAAAAACTCCCCGCCTTTGGTCACTGTGACTGTACTCTTTGCTGGGTCTCTTCCTACTCACCCAACCGCACCTATAGCGTTTTTTACAATTCTACTTCCTCCTCTCCTCTTCCTTTCTCTGTTGGGGTCCCCAAAGGTTCTGTTTTGGACCTCTCCTATTTTCAATCTACACCTCCTCCCTGGGTCAGCTGATAGCCTCCCATGGCTTCCAATACCACCTCTATGCTGACGACACCCAAATCTATTTCTCTACCCCTCAGCTCACTCCCTCTGTCTCCTCACGTATCACTAATTTACTAACAGCCATATCAGTCTGGATGTCACACCACTTCCTTAAACTTAATTTATCCAAAACCGAACTTGTAATTCTTCCTCTCCCATGTGCCCCTTCCCCTGATCTCCCTGTCAAAATCAATGGCACAACTATAAACCTATCCCAACATGCCAAGGTTCTAGGTGTAGTCCTGGACTCTGAACTCTCCTTTAAGCTCCACATCCAATCACTGTCCAAATATTGCCGCCTCAACCTCTGCAACATCTCCAAAATACGCCCCTTTATAACCAATGACACAACAAAGCTCTTAATTCACTCGCTCGTCATCTCTCGCCTAGACTACTGCAACTCCCTTCTCATTGGCTTACCTCTACATAGTCTATCACCCCTTCAATCCATCATGAATGCTGCTGCCAGACTCATCCACCTTACCAATCACTCTGTGTCTGCCACTCCTCTCTGTCAATCCCTCCACTGGCTTCCGCTCACCCAACAAATTAAATTCAATAACTACAACTACTTACAAAGCCATCCACAATTTTGCCCCCAACAGATCACTAGCCTAGTCTCTAAATACCAACCTAATCGTTCTATTTGTTCCTCTCAAGACCTCCTGCTCTCTTGCACCCTCGTCACCTCCTCCCATGCTCACCTCCAGGACTTTTCAAAAAAGCCTCTCTAACCCTATGGAATGCCTTACCCCAATCTATCCGATTATCTCCTACTCTATTAGCTTTTAGATGATCCCTGAAAACCCTTCTCTTCAGAGAAGCCTACCCTACCCACACCTAACAACTGTATTTTCATTTTCATCAGCTCATCCCTCCACAGTTATTACCTTTTTGTTCCACTTGACCCTCCCTTCTAGATTGTAAGCTCTAACGAGCAGGGCCCTCTGATCCCCCTGTATTTTTTTTTTTTATTGTAAGTGTACTGTCTGCCCCCATGTTGTAAAGCACTGCGCAAACTGTTGGCGCTATATAAATCCTGTATAATAATAATGATAGAGAGCGAGAGAGAGACTACAACTCCCAGGATTCTCAGCACTCTCCATAGAATTCTATGGGCTTTCTCTTTAGCTTGCCCCCTGCTGGCTGAAGGATGATGGTGCTGCATAACATCAGTATCTCAGTAAGGGAAGGAATAATAAAGGGCAATGTCTCCTTCTCCATATTGCTGTAGCCCAGCACCTGGCTACAGATAGATAGATAGATAGATAGATAGATAGATAGATAGATAGATAGATAGATAGATAGATAGATAGATAGATAGATAGATAGATAGATAGATAGAAATAGAAAATTAGCGAGATAGATAGATAGATAGATAGATAGATACAAATAGAAAATTAGCGAGATAGATAGATAGATAGACAGATAGACAGATAGACAGATAGACAGATAGACAGATAGACAGATAGACAGATAGACAGATAGACAGATAGACAGATAGACAGATAGACAGATAGACAGATAGACAGATAGACAGATAGACAGATAGACAAATATGCTGGTAGATAGATAAATAGGTCGATCAATAGGTATATAGATTACAGATGGGATTTTAGATAAATATTGATCCCATGGTTCCAGTAGTTTCAAAATGTCTAACTTTTTCAGCTCAGATGAAAGTATTGAAGCCAGACAATTCACATTTTCAATAAGAGGGGAGCCATGGTACACCCTCTATTTCTTTGATGACAGGCTCACTTTAAAATATACAGTAAATTATTTGTAGCAGCCTCAATGAGGTTTATTTGACTTAAACTTCTTCCTCCTTTCAGTTATGGAGAAGTAATGCCTGGTTTTATTGAACATCTATACCTCCTCAATGTCAGCACTTTTTAATTTCTAAACATATTAATTTTCTTTCTGACATTTACTTTATGAACATTTCATTCTCAGGGATGGGAAAACAGCTTAAGAATACCAAGAGCAATGCAAATTTAAAGGTTATTCAGATTATCGCTAATGAAGTGAACACTCTCCTAAAATTGTAAACCCTGCAAAGATTTATTTTACTATTAAGAGATGTTGAAACTGAGAACTTGCTTAATATAAATCTCCTTGCCTCATTATTGCTTGTTACTCCTGCAGACAAAACTGGGAAACTCCAGCAATCTCTCAATCTTTTTGGTCAATCAAAAAACTTTTCTGTCCACCTATATACTTAGTAAGTCCATGTGGATTTATCCAGTAGCCTATGCTAGGTTAAGGTCATGCTTCCATGATCTTGATCTCCTGCAGAATAACACAATTCGTAAATCCGGATTGCTTGATTAAAAAAATGGAATTACATATAGTTGAGTAAAACAAATATGTTCCATTTACTGAAAACTGAGATTGATTTTTGAGTTGGAGAATGAATTTTTGAAGGTAAATGATTATATCAGCAAATTTGCTACATCGACAGTTAAAAAACTGGACATTGATATTTTCTAGGTAGATGTTAGCAATCCCAAATTGCTGCAAAGAGTTTTCTTGGCCGCGTACACACGATCAGAAATTCCGCCAGCAAAAGACCTATGTGAGCTTTTGGTCGGAAAATGCGACCCTGTGTAAGCTCCATCGGACTTTTGCTGGCGGAATTTCGGCCAGCAAAAGATTGAGAGCATGTTCTCAATTTTTCCGATGGAAAAAGTTTCTATCGGAAATTCCGATCGTCTGTGGCAATTCCGACGTGCAAAATTCCGACGCATGCTCGGAAACAATTTGACGCATGCTCGGAAGCATTGAACTTCATTTTCGGAGCTCGTCGTAGTGTTGTACGCCACCGCGTTCTTGACAGTCGGAATTTGGTGTGACCACGTGTAGGCAACACAAGCTTGAGCGTAATTCCGTCGGAAAAAACATCCAAGGCTTTTCCGACGAGAATTCTGATCATGTGTACGCGGCATCACTCGTGGCACGGCAGGTCCAACAGTTGGTGCTGCTTGTAGAAAGCCAATTGTTCATTGTGCAGCTGCAGTCCTTAACTGCTCAGGCATCCTAAGGAACACTTTACACTTCCCTGATTGAATTGGTTTGCCAGAGAAGAAATTCAGAGGTCTGCAGTTAGCATTCATTTTCAACACAAATTCAAAGGAAAAGGCCAGGTGCGCGACAAAGAAAATTCAAACTCTGGTAACTTTATTCATCCAAATAATGTGAACATAGAGTCACCTTCTGCAAAATCCTCCTGTGATGCGATTTACCCACAAGGCTCTACAATTGAGTCCCAGGCTGGGTGTCATTGTTCATGTTGTCCAGATGAATAAAGTTACCAGTGTTTGAACTTTCTTCAACAATATTTTGGATTTGTGCAGTCTGTGTCGCATAGGACTAGCCTCTGCTGGCATTTAACTCTAGATCTTCCATGATGGTAACCCAATTCAGCACTTGGATCATAAATTTGCCGAGATTCATTCTTAGTAGTTTAGGCAGGTTTATGCAAACCCATTCACAAATCCCTGCCTCCTTACTGGCTTATTTTTATACTATATAGCCAATAAAACCAAACCTACCTAATTGACAAAAGGTATGTGGACGCATCACTAAATGATTAAGTTCAGGTTTTTTCCAGTTAATGGTACTGCTATTGCTACAACCTTTTAGCCAATTCTGTACTTAGAACCTTGTGGTAACAGTTTCAGGAAGGTCTTTTTATGTCCCAGCATGACTGGGCCCCTGTGTACCCTGTGTACAAAGCCAGCTCCATAAAGACTTGGTTTGATGAATTGATGTGGAGGTGGCCTGCTCACTCAAGTGACCGGCACAGAGCCCTGACCTAAGCTCTACCTTTGGGATGAATTACAATTCCAGGTATTTTCTTCAAACATCGGTACCGGAATGTTTTTTTGGCTGAATGGGCACAAATTCTTAGAGACACACTTCAACATTTTGTGTACCTTATACACCCATCTGGGGAAAATTGTTGCCTTCCCCAACAAAGGAGGAAGACCTCCATATTGACGCCATGGTTTTAGAATGAGATAGATGTCCAGCAAGCTCGTATAGGCATGATGGTCAGGTGTCCACAGTTTCAGCAAATTCTATTTTGATGACTATGGTCTTGCCAATTTTGCATACTTCAATGGACAAAGCAATGAAAGTTTATGCTTTGAGTTAAATAAAATTACATTTTTTTAGCCAGATAAATATGAAACATTTCATATAAATAGTTACATATACTGTAGAAATAAGAGGTCAGAAAAAGACCAGGTAGAGTTTTTTTTTTTATTAAAATGTGAGGATAGACCTCTGTTTGTCATGTGTTTAAATTCACATACTGTTTACTGACCTCTTCTCTTTTCAGCCCAAATGCCTTACAAAATATCAATTCATCCAGATGACCTGTGTTTTGACAGCCACAAAGCAAACTATTAGTAAAGCATGGCTCTCTAGCACTTTGACTTTAGCTGGAGTTAGGTCCAGACTTTATTTGACGTTTCCCAATAAAAAAAATTCTTGCCTATTAGATGCCATGGCTAGGTTTAAAAAAAATTGGGAGCCCTAGGTCACCAGGTACTTGCCAAGCCATTTTGAACTTTAATTGCTGGACATTCAGATGTACCGGGTATGCTTTTTTCCAAATAATCATTGATCATGGTTATGCAATGCTACATAGACCTAAAAGTACTGCAATAATCTCGGCATACTTTTGCAATGCATTGGCGCGCTGTCATAAGAAGTACCTGGAGTTGTGTTGACCAGTGTTGTAACAACCCTTTGATAACCTGTACATTTGAAAACCTTTGTTTCATAAAATTATTGAACGAGCAACAAAAAACTGGCCTCCTCAACCTTATTCACATCCGTAGGGCCTGTGTCAATGGTTTTGAGGGTTGTGTAGATGGTCAAATGCAGCCTGCTTTTGTCAACAGTTTAAGATACTTCGAAGAACATTCAGAATTTATTGACAGGAGCATTTGAACTGCAGTGGACCTCCTTCTGACCTGCATTTGACCTGCTTCAACAGGTTATTGTACTCCGATAGACTTTTATTGGAAGACAAGCAGGTTTGATCCTAACAAAAGCCCATCTTCACACAACCTTAATGTGTTTAAAGTGATTGTAAAGTCTCATTTAAAAAAATAAAAAAATAACAAACATGTCATACTTACCTCCTCTGTGAAGTTGGTTTTGCACAGGGCAGCCCGGATCCTCCTCTTCTCGGGTCCCTCTTCCATGCTCCTGGCCCCTCCCTCCTGGTGAGTGCCCCCACAGCAAGCAGCTTGCTATGGTGCACCCGAGCTGAGCTGCAGCTCCGTGTGTCCATTCAGACACGGAGTTGCCATTTGGCCCGCCCCCTCTCTCTCCTGATTGGCTAACTGACTTTGATTGACCGCTGCGGGAGCCAATGGCACCGCTTCTGTGTCTCAGCCAATCAGGAGAGAGAGCCTCTGAACAGCTGAGGTACTCGTGGACATCGCTGGACAGAGATGGGGCTCAGGTGAGTATTAGGGGGGCTGCTACACACAGAGGGCTTTTTTGTATCTTAATGCATAGAATGCATTAAGATAAAAAAAACTTCTGCCTTTACAACTCCATTAAAGTTTTCAATCATGTCCCTCCTCAGGTATCAACCCTGTTCCTTGCCCTTAATTCATATGTCAATAATTCAATCGGCACTGTTTTACAGGGGAAAATGCAGATAATATATCAGTACAATTTTGCTGTGAACTGAACTGAGGCCCAGTGGTTTCTACTTCCCAAAGTTCCCCATTGGTAAATGAGGCCACCAGTCACTTTAAAGGGCCAATTATAAGTTTTGTATATACCTCCACATGCCTATATCTCTGGATCAGCTGCATGTTTTGACATCACTAAAGGTAACCTCTTCTTATGTCTTGGCTCATTGTATGCTTTGTTTAATTTGCCCAAGTTTTGCCCAGGCTTACATCATTTTACATTCCTCCCCTGCACCCTGGGCAGTTGCCCCTGAAACCAAAGGCAAGATAAAAGGTTAATCAGGAAACAATATTTATGTGTTTAATGAACTCTCTGTTAAGAACCCGACAGAGACAGCCACAGGCCAAGTGCCAAGTCTATAGTTTTGAAAGAGATGTGTCCATACATGGATAACGGTCGGAAAAGTGAAAAGGGATAGCATGGTCTTCATTATCTTATCATGCTATTTATACAAGGAGCCGAGAAATGTCCTATGATACAGCTGGTCATACACTAATAGAATTTGTAAAAAAAAAAAAAAATAATAATTTTAAGTAGGTTAGTTCAATTTCAATCAATTTTACAATCCACATTTGTTTTCAACTGCAGTGACAAGAGAATTTGAAGGAGCAGGATGAATTTGTTTTTTTGAAGGAATACATTTCTAACAGTGTATTTGATCTTAATTCAGGATTAGTTCATTCCAAAAGTGAATGTTAAAAGCAAACGAAAACTTGAAGTACTTTCAAATGACATTTATCAAGTCAACAAAATTACTGAGAATGTTCATACAACCCTTTGTCTGAAAATCTACTAGTGGCCAACAGTTTTTTTAATCCTCACTCAAAGGAATGTCCTAAAGCAATGCCTGTGAGTGGAGGGATACATGGAAACCACTGACAGGCCAAAAAGGAACCTAAACAACAGCCTGCAAAACAATGCAACTAAAAGCTGCACCTTCAGCAGATCTAACATCCACCGAATATTGTAAATATGTGCATCGAAGACCAGGTTGAAGCCTTGCAGACCTGAACCAGACCTGAACCATTGAAGTCTGATGACAGACAATCCATGAGACACCAAGACTGCTGGTAGAATGAGCCATCACTGGAAAAGGTGAAGCCTTTCCTTTCAAATCATAAACTTGAGAGATAGGCTGAAGAATCCAATGTTAAATAGTAGACTTGAAAGCTGTGTGACCCTTCTTTGGTCCTTCTGGGAAGACAAATAGAAGGTCTGGCTGCCTGATTGTGTTAATCATTTTCAGATAGATCCTGACAGCCCAAACCACATCCAAAGTGTTCCTCAGTGACTGAGGTCTGGGGAAAAAAGATGGCAAAACAATGTCCTGGTTGAGATGGAAGGCCAAAACAACCTTTGGCAAAACAATGGCTGAGGTTGAAGAACTACCTTGTCGCGGTAAAGTACCAAAATTCCAATTAAAATCTAGAGTACAATACAGTCTGTAAAGTTGCTGTTATTTCTGACGGTATCCATGCCCTTTGAGGATATGGGAACCTAATGATGTGAGTACGGCAGTGGATCTCTAAATAATAGAAAAAATGCAGGATTCTCTGCCTTACTGAACCTGATATTAAGCAGAAATGTCATACTTACCTGCCCTGTTTTGCACAGAGGAGCACAGATTCTCCTCTTCTTGGGTCTCTTGTCAGAACAGGGGTTTTGTGTTTGTTTGTATACACAAATCCCCGTTCTGGCTCTCGTGCCCATGATTACGGGTGGCCGGCAGTCATCGCGCCCGATGGCTACGCACATCGAGTCCCCCGCCGTGCAGCGGCCCGCGTGCCTGCTATGGCTCTTAAGGGAGCCGATGTACAGGTACGGTGATTCGCGGGAACGTGCTATTTTGGCGACGCAAATGTATGTGAGCTGGTCATCAAGTGGCTAATTTTAAATTGATAGTTTGTGGGGTATTTTGTAAGCAAAAATGTGTTAGAGATATACAGTAGGTGAAATAGCTCATATAACTTAGTGAAGGAGCATTTACATCTATTTGCTTATCTTACATCTGTTAATAACCTCTTCCTACCTGTGTAACGCATATGTGCAAAGAGGGTGAGCTTTAATGCCCACATGCTGCATATATCCATCAATGGGCAGCCAAGGTTTCTGTGCTGAGATGGTATTCACTATGCCCTCCCAGCACAGTTACTGAGCTGTAAAAGACAGCTCCTGGTTTCTAGTAATGATCAGAAGCTGGCAGGTCTGGCTCCTGATCATGTGGCCACTGTGACTGCCAATCACAGTGTTTACATAATTGGGTAGACCTTCCCACCACCCAGGCATAATAGCACAGTTAAAGGGGACCCTTGGGCTAGGCGGGGAGGGATTAATGTATATCTAAATCCCACACATTGTTTTGTAAGCTTTGGATTCACTAGCAAATGGTTAAAATTGATTTCCTTTCACTTCCTGTCCCGAAAGCACACCAGGATGTAAGAAGAAAAGGCTCCACAAGAAAAGGTGTCCCCATTAGAAGATGTTTTCTCACCTCCTGTTCTGGCGACACCTGCAACACTTTGGACTTCACTTTCTGCCCTGGAAGCAATGATTACCAGGAAAAAAACTGAGAGAGTGAGGGCACACAGGCAGCAATAAAAGAGGGTCTAACATTTCCACACTTCTATCCAAAAAAGCAAGGGTGCTCTATGCACTACTTGATTAGATACAAATGTGCCACCTAGTGTTTTTTTCCTAAATATAAAATATTATCATGAGAAGTATGACACAAGAAAACTGTGGACAGTGGACGTAGTGGACATTATTTTTAAGAAGTAAAATCAAACCTACTAAGAGATTCAACATTTCAACTGTAATTTATGTTTTATTTTTTGCCAACTGCATCTTAAAAATACATTTAGAGTATCACCAATGTCAAAAGGAACACAATGTACCCCTTTGTTGTACCATAAGCCCAGCTTTGAGTGTTTGGGATTTGCATGGAGTCCCATGTCCCACCGCTGGAAATCTTTCATTTGGATTACTTACTCTCCCAGAATCCAGAATCCTCATACAGATGGGATAAAAGGATTACTGGCAAGAATTTCCCACTTTTTTGCAAGACTGAGTTTGAATTTTCATTAATCCAGTATAACATTGAAAATATTTGTCACTTGTGAAAATTAGTACAATGTAAAGGTCAATTGCATAAAATAGTTGATCAGCAGATCTAAGGAAACAAGGCAAACTCCCTCCAACTGATGTCTTCCACATAAATCTCCAACCTTTATGGAGAATCTGATAAGGGACAGAAGAATTCAGGACAAGGGCATCAAAGCAGCTGGTTGTCACTTTCTGTTTTCTCTTAAAGCATATCTAAACCCATAACCAAACATTTATTATAGTTTGCCGGTCCCTAGATGAGGTATCTACATTAGTTTTCTTAGGCTGTATTCATTTTTGTTAACCTTGTTTTCCTGTGAATATTGCACTTCCTGTTCTAGGGTGACAACACTCATTATGCTCCACTGTATCTATGAAGGGAGCCCTGGTTATCACCCAAGCTGGACTGTAAACATGTCTGTTTTTTTTTCTCCATCGCATGGGGGATAGCGAGACTGGTAGTCTACAGCAGGTAAATAAGGCCCCTTTATGCCTCCAGTTCATTTGGAGAAGAAGTGACAAGGACATTTCATTTAAGCAAGAATAGTAGTTGTTTTCTGTTCTTCCTGAAAAGTTTTTTAGCCTGAAACAAAACAAGGATTACTTTCCATTTTCCTTTTCTTTTCCTTTCAGTTCCTTTTCCTTTCATTTCCTTGTCCTTTCAATTCCTTTTTCGTTTCCTTTCTCTTTCCCTTTTAATTTCCCTTTCTCCTTCAGTACCTTTTCCTTTCCTTTCCCTTTTTTCTTTTCCCTTCCTTTCCTTTTCCATTTTCCCTTTTCCTTTCCTTTCATTTCCTTTTCTTCCGTACCTTTCCTTTTCCTTTCCCTTTTTCCTTTTCCCTTCCTTACTTTTCCTTTTTCCTATTCCTATTCTTTTCCTTTCCTTTCCTTTTTTTGCCTTCAGCACCTTTCATTTTTCCTTTTCTTTTCCTTTCCTTTCCTTTCTGTTCTCATTCCCTTTTTCCTTTTCCCTTCCTTTCCTTTTCCTTTTCCTTTCCTTTTTCCTTCAGTACCTTTCCTCTTTTCTTTTCTTTCCTTTCCCTTTGCCTTTTCCTTTTTCTTTTTGTCTTCCTTAACTTTCCTTTTCCCTATCCTTTCCTTTTGATTTCCTTTAATTTTTTCCTTTTCTCTTCCTTTCCTTTTCCTTTTTATTCTTTCCTTTTCCCTTCCTTTCCTTTTCCTTTTTATTCTTTCCTTTTCCCTTCCTTTCCTCTCCCCTTTTTCCTTTGCCCTTCCTTTCTTTTTCCTTTCCTTTCTTTTCCTTTTTACCTTTCCTCTTTTCTTTCCCTTTCCTTTCCTTGTACCTTCCTTTCCTTTTGCTTTTTATTCTTTCCTTTTCCCTTCCTTTCCTTTTCCTTTTTATTCTTTCCTTTTCCCTTCCTTTCCTCTCCCCTTTTTCCTTTTCCCTTCCTTTCTTTTTCCTTTCCTTTCTTTTCCTTTTTACCTTTCCTCTTTTCTTTCCCTTTCCTTTCCTTGTACCTTCCTTTCCTTTTGCTTTTTATTCTTTCCTTTTCCCTTCCTTTCCTTTTCCTTTTTATTCTTTCCTTTTCCCTTCCTTTCCTCTCCCCTTTTTCCTTTTCCCTTCCTTTCTTTTTCCTTTCCTTTCTTTTCCTTTTTACCTTTCCTCTTTTCTTTCCCTTTCCTTTCCTTGTACCTTCCTTTCCTTTTGCTTTTTATTCTTTCCTTTTCCCTTCCACTCCCCTTTTTCCTTTTTTTTTCTTTCCTTTTTTTTTTCTTCAGAACCTTTCCTCTTTCCAGTCCCTTTTTCTTTTTTCTTTTCCCTTCCTTACCTTTCCTTTTTCCTATTCCTATTTCCTTTCCTTTCCTTTTTTTCCTTCAGTACCTTTAATTTTTCCCTTTTGTTTTCCTTCAGCACCTTTCATTTTTCCTTTTGTTTTGCTTTCCTTTCCGTTCCCTTTCCTTTTCTACTTCCCTTTTTCCTTTCCCCTTCCTTTTCCTTTCCTTTCTTTTTCCTTCAGTACCTTTCCTTTTTCCCTTTGCCTTTTTCTTTTTCCTTTTGTCTTCCTTAACTTTCCATTTCCCTATCCTTTCCTTTTGACTTCCTTTAATTTTTTCCTTTTCCCGTCCTTTCCTTTTTATTTTTTCCTTTTCCCTTCCTTTCCTCTCCCCTTTTTCCCTTTCCCTTCCTTTCCTTTTCATTTGCTTTCTTTTCCTTTTTATTTCAGTACCTTTCCTCTTTTATTTCCCTTTGCCTTTTCCCTTTCCTTTCTTTTTCCCTTTCTTTCCTTTTATTCTTTCCTTTTTTCCCTTCCTTTCCTCTCCCCTTTTTCCTTTTTTTTTTCTTCCTTCAGAACCTTTCCTCTTTCCAGTCCCTTTGTCTTTCCCTTTTTCTTTTTTCTTTTCCCTTCCTTACCTTTCCTTTTTCCTATTTCAATTTTTTTCCTTTCCTTTCCTTTTTTTCCCTCAGTACCTTCCATTTTTTCCTTTTTGTTTTCCTTCAGCACCTTTCATTTTTCCTTTTCTTTTGCTTTCCTTTCCGTTCCCTTTCCTTTTCTCTTTCCCTTTTTCCTTTTCAATTCCTTTTTTTTTCCTTTCTTTTCCTTTTTCCTTCAGTACCTTTCCCCTTTCCTTTCCCTTTCCCTTTCCCGTTTCCTTTTTCCTTTTTGTCTTCCTTAACTTTCCTTTTCCCTTTCCTTTTCTTTTGACTTCCTTTCCCTTTTTCCCTTTCCCTTCCTTCCCTTTTCCTTTTTTATTCTTTCCTTTTCCCTTCCTTTCCTTTCCCCTTTTTCCTTTCCTTTTTTTCCCTTCAGAACCTTTCCTCTTTCCATTCCCTTTGACTTTTCCTTTTTTCTTTTCCCTTCCTTACCTATCCTTTCCTTTTGCAGTCCTTTCCTCTTCTTTTCTTTGTTCCTTCCTTGAGTACTTAGAGTACCGAATACAAAGTGATTAAGTAGCATGTAGCCTACAAATAGAGCATCCACCTCCTTGGGACTTATTTACAAAAACGGAAGCTAAACTTGAGCAGAAATCCAGTTCGTTATCAAGATTCATCTTTCAGCTTAAGCATGGTGTCTGAGAGGTTGCTTAGCTTTTATTCTTTTTTACTCAACTTATTTTCCTTCTTCTTGCTTTTATATCAGTTTATATCTGCAGTCTCCTTTTCCACCCCTTTCTGCTATATTGGAAAGCAAAAAAACAATTGATTGACAGCCACAAGATCTGTGTATTCATTCATTTTAGAAATACCTCTGAGAAAAGCAGATAGCTCAGACCAGAATGTAAGAAATTTCCAGCGAGTTTTATGTTCCACACAACCTCTTACCTAGGACAACCTATGTCAAGGTTTTCCTTTTTCCTATTACACCAGAATGAACATTACATTTATGACATTCCTACCAAAAAAAAAAAAAAGAAAAAAAAGACACAAGTATATGACTAAATTCTCCATATGAAATAAACCATTTCATGAAAGATGTTTTGCTTAATCATTCTTCCGCCTTCTGTGCAAGCAGACACAACACAGAAAGCGATATAAAGAGAAAGAAAATGAAAGGCCTTTTTCCATACCCTTACTCTATGATTTTTATTTTTTTTTCTCTTTAATTCTGTTCATTTATGCTTTTTTTAATACTGAATGATCTAATTGCTCCAAGAGAAGCCCGTATGTTCCTTTGAAATAATAAAACAGTTTTCGTGCCTGAAGTTTTTTTTTTTTTTTTTTTTTCTGAAAAACCGTCTGCAAAACGTTGAAGGGTTGCGTTGAATTTTTATTAAACGGGGAGATGGGGGGGAAAAAAAATACCTTTCCATATGGGTTAGAACTTAGATGAAATGAGAATTGGTTGCCACCAAGCAGAAAATTTGCACACTTTATGAATGCCAGTTAATTACGACACTTCAGAGGCGCTTCTGAAAGGATAAGGGAGGCTGCATAAATTTAGCTCTAATCCCGGCTAGCAAAACTAATTTGCAGGGGACAGTCTTATCTAGCTACTGCAGCTTTCTCAGAAAATTAACCTTGGATATTTGGGCCCAATTCAGAAAGTGTTTGATTTTTTTTTTTACCCCCTGTTCAATCCTCAACATAAGAGAATATTTTCATTTTTTTTTTCCTTAAATTCACTACAATACCTGATTTTTAAGAGTCGCTATCAGTTCTTTAGGTGGTTTATGATTATTTTTGGCAAGTAAAAATACACACTCATACATGCATGAGATTGCCCTTTATGCATCTCTTTATGGTGTCTTAAAAGTGCATCTGAAGTTGTTATTGCTTGTCCAATAGGGAATTCAGAGGGTGAGCAGAGGCTGCAACTGATTTTAATAATAATAAAAAAAAATTATAAAAAAAAAAAAATCATCATCATAATAAAACATAATAACAATAATAATAATAATAATAATAATAACAAAACATAATAAAAATTGTATTATTATTAATAATAATATTAATAATATAAATGATCAAAGTGCAATTCAAAGATAATTCAAGCTTA